>JAEDXX010000099.1:0-382795 GCA_021725515.1 Epicauta chinensis | reverse complement strand
TGTGTAGTGGTGATTTTGAGAGAGTCAGTGTCAAAGTGAGGATTATTAGTGGGGATTTGGGTAAGATCAGTAGAGATGAGGAAAGTAGTGACACACTTAGCAAGAAGGCTGAGGATACACGAATAGAGAAGATTTGCAAGGCCGATATTAGGTTGAGTGACAATGTGGATATTATAAAGAATGATAGCACACATACTAGCCTGCCTCCTGCCAATGTAGATATTAGATTGAATGACAGTACGGATATTAGACTAAATGACAGCACATATTATAGATTAAATGATAACACATATAATGGTAACACGCACGATGCACTGAATGAAAATTTCACTGCTGCAATAAGAGATAGAAATGGCGCTAATACAGTACACACGGACACAGATAAGAACGATAGCAGTAATATCACTGATAAGATAAGCAATGTGATTGGTGACAGTCATATAACTGATAAAAAGCAAGATGCCAGGCACCAGCATACGACCAGACAGGATGTGAAGTTCAATGACCTTGGAAGATGGGAGTACGGCTTTTTCTATGTGAAGAGTGAGAAGTTTCCCCACTTCAGGGACCTATGCCAGGCAGAAGGTGTCCAATTTGTTGTAGTAAAGAACGACGAGGAGGAGGATGAGATTATAGAGTGACTAGTCTGGCGATGATTGAAGGTGGGGTATAAATTGACGATATGATATATATTGATGTATGGATTGACGATGGAGTGGGGATAATGTCATTGAGATCAGGATGACTGATATAGGTATAAGGCAGGGATGAGTGCAGGATTATAGCCTATTGACGTAAAGAGTTGGTTTTAGATGATTCAAGTGCCACTGCACCTCCTCCATATCCTATCGGTTGGACTACTGCTGTATATACCATCAATTAGTGTTACTCTACCAATTCTTACCCCGCATGCCTAACTCTCTAAGCTGTTTATTCGATGTAATCGTTTCCAATCATAAGGGTTTATTTTATCTCAGTATATAACATCCAATGTAAACATAAAAGCCGCCAATTCTTATAACGTCCAATTCTCCATGCTTCATAAAAATCCCCATTTACTTCTACCCTTATCTTTGTTTATTTAACATCCCCGAATGCCAGAAGACTTAGTAAAACTCCCACCGCCATGCTACAAGAAACTAGACACCTACCACCGAATGCTCTACCTCAACCTCGTTCTCCCCCATCTCGTCCTCCAGTTCAAGCTGGACTCAGACGTAGTGTCCCTCTTCATGGCCCTGTACATCGACTACCTGATCGACAACTTTTGCTTCTTTAGTGATCTTGACACAGTGAGCGAGTACTTCGCCACAGAGAACAAATTATTTAACTACGTGTTCTATAAGCGCTTTGAGCGATTTCTACGTATCGTGGAGTATGATGTTGACCGTGTTGATGATGATCTCCTTGATACGACAGACTTTTTTCTGAAGGGTGCTGAGTGTAATAATAAGGATGTGAGCTGCAATGCAGCTGAGAGCAGGAGTAATGAGTTTAACAGGAATGGATTGGATACAGATCGGAATACTATGCGTTATGATGATAAGAACAGTGCAAATGGCGATAAGAACAGTATAAATGGTGATAAGAAATATCTAAATGATGAAAAGAAGTTTATGAATTGTGATAAGATAAATAACAGCGAAAGCACGCAGAAGCATGGCTTTAACACTGACAACCCACTGAAAGCTGGCCCAAATAGCATTGATTCACAGGAGAATGGCTTTGTTAGAAATACAGGCAGGCCATTGAATATAGGTGCTACAGAGATTAGTTATGCAGACAAACAAATTAGCACAGGCATTAACAGCGACACAAGAGGAGGTAGTAGTACAACCAGCACGAACCAAAGCTCCGACAGGAGAAATACCCCAAGCCATATCAATAGTACCCCTGCTGGGCATACTAGTGCCCTACACAATTCATCCTCTACGCATATTGGCAGTTATGACCAATTTGGTGGAAGAAAGGAAGGAGGCAGACTGAATAAAGAGATGTGGGGAACAAGACCTGTAAAAAGGGGCCCGGTGAAGAAGGAGAGATTTTTGAAGAATGAAAATTCCGTTAAGAAGAAGAATTCCTTGAAAAAGACGAATCCCTTCAGTTTTAGCTTTATAAAAGAGACACTATACCTCTCACCGAAGAAGGCTGCTACACCTCCCCTCAGCCCACCCTTGGAGAACCCTGTGGATCATTTTGCAGATGAGACGGAGCTCAACGTAGAGGCCATAATTGGACAGCTGAAGAAACTGACTCTTCACACCTCTACTTTCCTCAGAGGCCCAATGGCCTTTCAGATTACCTCAGAGACGAGAAGGGGAAAATTCACGAACGAGACGCTGCTGAGCATGTTTGAGCATGAGCCAAAGAAGCGTGACGTCTGTAGCTACTACACTGCCTTTTGGGATGGAAGCCTTTCCACTGACGACCCCATCTACGACTCAACCTTCTTTTTCCTCTACAAGTACTATAAGAAGAGCTTCAGGCATAATATGCTATACTTCACGAAAAACTCCAACGAGGTGGTCTCGCGCAACTTCTTTAACATCCTCGACTTCCATTTTAGGAAGTACAGCTTTTTTCTCGATGACTTGCTGCATGAACGGTTTGTCACTGGGTTTATGCAGAAGCTGGAGTGAGACAATGCCGTGGAGTTCTTCTGCACGCTCGTGGGACTCAGCGGCCTGCAGCAGCGGAAGGTTATTGACCTGTTTAAGCGGAGTAGTGTCGTCGATCATCTCATTAGGGAGGGAAACTTTTATGTGCTAGAGATGCTACTCACGAAATATAAGCCAGAGGCATCCAGCAGCGACAGCTTTTCGTCGGATGGCGATGAGGAGGAATACTTCTACGGAGAGATGATGGCTAGAAGGAGCTTATTGCTCAAAAGATTTCGAGAAGCGCCATCATATTTTGAGTTCAAGCCTGTTTTTAATGTTCTCTTGCTTCTGTCCAATAATCGCTATAATCTCAAACTTTCTGTTGGGGATTTGAGTAGGTATTTAGGTCCTTTGGGTCAAGGACGGAGCAATGGTGGTGATTTAAGTGGTCAATCTACAGGTGAGGTACATAAATCTCAGTCTACCCCAAAATATATTGTAGCTCGCAGCATACTAGTCAATCAAAGCCACAGTCTACCTCTATACATATCTCTTCACCTGCTAATTATGACACTTTGCAAATCGAAACACCAATTGAATCTCATATCATTGCTCCCAAAGGCCTCTTTTACCTAAAACTGATCATATCACAGCTCAGGTACATTGGCCCAACTCTCATTAGCAGGGAATACCACCTGAAGTTCATTGACCTTCTTTTTGAAAACAGAAATAATAGCTTTCTTCTGTCTCTCCTCAACAAATTCTTTATATACGCCTTGAAGAACAACCCAAGAGCCATTATCCAAACCCCGTTTATCCAGAAACTTCATGACACCCTTCTACACTACATTGTAGAGGATATAGGCCCTAGGCCTGCCGTAGATGCCGTCTTCGGGTACATGATAGGCCTTTATAGCCTCATACGAGAACGAGGCCTGGGTCCAAAAGAGGACAGCGTGGTCGAAGATTTCATCACTAGGTATGAGATGAAGGAGAGGCTCAACTACAGAAAGACAGAGGAGATCGAAGAGTTCTTGGAGGACTGCATTGAGGATGGATTTGTTCGGTATTTGTGCTATTTGGTTGTTCAAGATATGCCCGTTTCTGGAGTGTTTGAGGAGAAGCTGTGAGGAATCCCAGGCTAAGGGGCAAACCGTAGTAATTGAGTGTAGCGCAATGATGCTACATTTGATTATATATCATGCTGACACGTAACATGATACCCTTTGTAATCCTTATAGCTTGTATTAGCTATATATAGTGATTTTGTTGAGACATATCTGCCATATACAGGGACTATAGTTATAGAGTACGTACTACTACGATATATACCGTAATAAATATATAGCGTCATCCCGTTAATACCTTCTTTGATATACATTGCGCACACTGTATTAGGATATATACAGGAGCCCTGGTTATTCTGCATTAATCATTTACACTCATTAGCTATTCTATATAGCTGTATACAGACGTTGGAATTGATTAAACCAAACTCTTTCTGAGATATACACTGATACTTAGACATTTTATGACATATACTGATGCTTATACCGATTTACATACCGATACCTATAACACTTTATAATACACACATGGACAATCATAGCACTTTGTTATTTTTATGTGAAGGTTAGGCGAGAAGTTCTGAAATATATTTAATCGAGTGCTTGACTGTACGTCGTAAGACCTTATGTGGTACTTGGACATTCTTTGAGGTTGCAACAGTACACCATGTGGTGTAATATACATCTGATTGCTGCGCAGCATAGAAAACGCATAATTTGACTTTTATGATGTGAGCGTCAGATATTAGATAAATTGTAATCAACAAACAAATATATTATACACCTTTTAATCGTATACAGAATCGTCGGGTTCCTGAATTAAGGGGTAGCTATCCGTTCTATATAGCAACTGGGGGTCATTAAAGTACTCACTACGCGGTAGAAGCATTCTGTCACTACGAAAGCGAGGTTGCCTACGAACATTCTCATGCCTATATCGGCGCTCAAAATAGCGATACTCGGGCACGTATATGCCAAATTGTACAGGGGGCTGCTCATACTCTTCACGTGGCAATCTCCTGTCTCTCACAGGTCTCCTAGAGGCAGATTCGTGGATTCTTATATCTTCCAGGGTTCTCCCCTGTTCTCTTTGATTGCTTAAGCTTCTCACATTTCTAGGTATAACCTCAATGTAGCCGTTTGGTGGTCTGGTGTTGCATTCTATCTGACCTTCAAGCTCATCAGATGAATCGCTAGATGTTAAATCCATAAAATCTGACATGTAGTAGTTCCCTACTCTGTGGGTAAAACGTGTCTGCCGTGTCTGCCGTGTCCTACAAGGTTCATTTGGAGGCTCCTGGGCTGCACTTGGTCTGTTGACAAATTCAATGGCTGGCAAGCTTCTGGGCTGAGGAGCAGCTGCATTCACTTGCTTTTGATTTTTAGGGCGCTTTGGATGCATAGGGATGTTGACAGAAGGCCCAACCAGCATATAATTGGGATGTGGTGTGGCTAAACCATCTCTCATCACTCCTGTACCTCGATTACTACCAGAGTGGTGCTCGTACCACACCCAAACGTACGTGGAGATAACCAGTAAGGTCCCAATCACTTTAAACTTCATCTTGTTCTGGATGAAAAGCAACAGAAGAACAATGCAGAGCTTATAGATACAGAACGGTTCAGAAGCTTGAATGGCGCATACAACTGCCTGGAAGAATAAGCATATGTTATCTTTACTAAATGCGTTTTTAAGTTTAGTCATTATTGGCTGGGTCTCGATTTTTTCTCTTATGTTCTCCATCATGGTAGACAGATTTTTCTTTTCTTTATATAACGTGATATCAGTCTGACTGATAAAGTAGTTGATTCTTGATACAGATAAAAAGAAGTTCGTGGCGGAAATTTGGCAGAAAAAAAACATGTAGTTCCACTACTTATATACTTCAGGGAAATATGCATATTCTTATTCCAAGATGGCTTCATAGTGATGAATGTAAGACCTCCTATAACTATCGTATCTGCTGATACCAATATATAGCGAAATGAATTTATCAAATAAATATCTAATATTATCAACTAGTTTTGTACTTAAATTCCTTATGCTACAGTGTGATGTATTATTAAGATGCCTGAGGTATCTTGTGGCCTCTAAGAAGCAGATACGTGCAATATAGCATTATCATTTATGATGCCGGCTGTATTATGGTATTTGTTTGTATAGTGATCTAATAATTATGATTCGGTCAGTAATCTGATATATAATTAAAAGAGAGTACAAAGCAGTTACATAATAGCATAGAATGGCCATGAATCGTATCCATAACCATGTACTCATCCATAATTCTTTCTAAATTTTGCCAGTCTATTGTGTTAATATACATACAGCAGAAGAAGAGTGTTATGCTGTTATAAATCACACTCTGTGTTTTCCGAAATACACGCTGTTTCATCCTCAAAACAGATGTGCAGCACGCATAATATCCCGCCATGTGTCTGCATGCAGATAGCTGCGTAATGTAAATTGATTTGTGAACTTTTATTCTTCATAGGTTATACAGCAGCTTTTGTTTACTCACTACTGATCGATTAATATGAAATACATCAATCTATCGGCAAATGCATTTATACATAGAGGATCTAAGAGTGACTATAGAAAATTGATGCTTTAGAACATGCTCAGTTAGTCTGCAATATTGGTGTATTTTAGAGGTATGTATCTTGACTATCTGAATGTAACAAAATCATCCAGTGCATTAGATACAATATATTTCTATAATATGGGACATTATGTGGAATTAGCAAGCTATGCAGTATTATTACATTGATTTGTTTGCCTCCTTTTCTGTTTGTTTTCTCTGATAAAAGATCATTGCTGTAAATAATGAATTATTAACAAGCATATGATAAAAACAGATTAGAAAGAAATTGCAAGAAAATACGCATCATCCCAAATACAGCTGCGCTTATCAATAATGCCTCTAAATGAGGTATAAATTATCGATAACAGAACTGTGAATCGTTTATTCATATTTTCTGTAACTTTTTTCTCGTCAAAAAGATAACTTTTACAGCTTAGTATAGTGGAAAGCCTTTGCAATCTAGGCATGTGAAAAGTTTTTAGGATTGCGTGTTATGAATGCACAAATATGCAAGACTAACCATCCCCATGAGCGTTGTGCCTACTAGATCATAATTGAGGATGTATCATTCTAATGTTAGATAGTAAAGCTACATATTCATACCGTCTAGATCTCAGCACATGAGGTACTTTCATCACCATCGCCGATAAAAACGGTTTGATAGTAAAGCCGGCCTAGTGACAGTCGAATAGATGGTTTAATTATATTACTATAACTGCTTATGTTGCTGTCATTCTTGGAGTCCAGAAATATTTTCTCTACGCACGACTCCCTATCTAGCAACTCAATGTCTGCCTCTACTAAAGATTCATGCCTTTTTTCACCTGCAACTTGCAAATCGAGCTGCTTGGCTTTGTTTGTTATATTTTCTCTCGCCAAATCATCATCACTGTTTTCTGATAGACCAAGCACCCCACTATCAGCTGAACATAAAGAGTTGTTGAACTCGCACTTCAGTGTAGTAGGCATCGGGTGATTGGCAAATGTCAAAAACTCCTCTTCGTATTCATACTCATCTTCTGTACTATAAAATCTGTGCTCCTTAGTACCATCGATCGTGGTTGCCTCTCTCGCCATTGCATCTTCTCCGTTTCCAGAAAACACAACAATTGAAGCCCCTGGTCTTGGAAGCGCAAATTCACTTGTATCACAAGCAGGTGTCGGCTCTTCTTTTAGTTTTGCTACAGTTTTTCCCCAGGAAGTTTCTGATTCTATACCTGAACCTATGTTATCAACTAAACTCTGAGAATCGTTGCTATCCTTCATATTTGATTTGTACGAGTCTTGTAACAGCTGTGGCCAGTATGCGTCCCATTCAAGAATTTTGTCACATTCCCCGGTATCTGCATCGCAATTTAACAACCATTTTTCTCCTTGTTCTGCGCTGTATCTATCATCATCCTCCTTATCAAATTGAATCTCCCCATCAGCAGGATATTTTGTCTCACTAGATTCTTCCTTCATACTGTATATGCTTATCAAATTAGCTGCGTCCTCCTTATCTGGCACATCTTTTCCATCAGATACATCCTCCTTATCAAGTACAATCTCCTCATCAGCAGGATACTTTATCTCACTAGATTCTTCCTTCATACTGTATATGCTTATCAAATTAGCTGCGTCCTCCTTATCTGGCACATCTTTTCCATCAGATACATCCTCCTTATCAAGTACAATCTCCCCATCAGCAGGATATTTTATCTCACTAGATTCTTCCTTCACACTATATATGTTCGTCAAATTAGCTACGTCCTCCTTATCTGGTACATCTTTTCCATCAGATACATCCTCCTTATCAAATTGAATCTCCCCATCAGCAGAATATTTTATCTCACTAGGCTCATTCTTTATACTGTATACATTAACCGAATCGGTCACATATTCCTTATCAAGTACAATCTCCTCATCAAGGCATCCAATCTCACTAGGCCAATCCTTCACGGACAAAGAAGCTTTCTTATCATTGACAGAAGGCATCATATAAGCAACAAGGTATACAACATAGAATATAAAAGCAACTGTACCCACAAACTGCTTCATACCAAAGTTCTTATGCATCAGGAACGCGACAAGAGTACCTAGAAATGCCCACCAGACAAAAAACTGCCCTATGAGACACAATACAACAAATCCAATAAATGCTAGATTAGATAAGCTATACCAGTAAGGTAATGTAGATGGGTGGTCACCTACTCGTCTGAAGACCACACCAGGACTGACCCTGGGCCTATGAAAATGTGTAGTGGGTGACTCTGATATCAGTGATCTAGACATTGCAGCCCCCTCAAAATTTTTTATTTATCCTACTAATTTATTTCGTGTTTTGTATATATCATATATCTCTTATCTTAATTTTTGTGTTTGATCATAGGTAAGATCTCTGGGTATGGTGTGATGTGGTTAAAGATGATAGTTTGTATGTTGTAATCTGTGTATGTGTTTATTAACTCATGCTGTGCCGAGACATGGTACTCACTGTGGTTGTTTGTTGAATTTTAATTTACCGAGAGATTTACAAGGTAAAACATTATATTGAGATCAGAAATATCAGAGGTTCAGCTATGTGTGAAAGTGATAATTGCCAAGAATGCTATGGCAGCACTTCACTATTTGCAGGTTCGGTAAGAATTTTGTAGGTTGGATATCATACGTTCCTGGCAAATGGTAGCAAAAACAAAGTATTTAAAAATACGTGTACGCAATTCGGTTATGACTGTATCTACAACTCAATGAGGAGCCCTACGCGTGTTAAAACGCTAAAATTATGGTATAAGACACATTAATTAAGGAATCGTTTAATTTTTCTTATTTTCTATATTCCTGTGCTAGTAATAGTTGCTGTTGTTAACAATTCTCTGCATTGTGTTTCCACATCAACTAATATAACAAACAAATTGCTTTGTCTATATTTAAGCTCGTATATATGACGTCATTAACAATGTAAGTATGCAAAATGTAATTAATCTGTGTAAACAATCATAAGCGATGAGCTACAAGAAATGATTGGAAGAAGCATGTAAACAACACTGTAGGATCAAGTACAACTTTAATCATTATATTTGCACCAATGAGGCGCGTATAGTGAATATTCGGATAGACCTCTTTCATGTAGATCTAGATTTACAGGTAGGCTCGGAACTCACGATCTATGAATAGAAATATTCATGTCAGTTTTTAGTAAATTTATTTTTTATACGAAATCATCATCTCGCTGCCAACATATTTTGCTGAACATAATCTTACCATGGCCTACCAATTTTATAGCTTAGATCTATTTCAACAGCTCGATCGAGTTGGATCTTGCATTGTGCACGAATTACAATAAAGCTAAACATTTTTCTGCAGAACGGTCGTGTTTAAAATTATAATGCGTATATGTTTATTTAAGAGCTCTAGATAAATTTTCATTACACTAATCGATTTTATCTTGAATCTATTGTCTTGAGCATTTCCACCTCCTGATACGTCACCTATATAGCATATTTTGTTAGTTATATTTTACATTTCACACGCGCCAATCAAAAAACTGGCAACATGTGTGATCGTTATTTATCACCAAACAACAAACACAAAGAGACCTGTAGATTAATTATTGGTTAGAATAAAAGTGATAATCGCTGCACTTTTTGTTAGCACACAGCCCTAGTATCTGGAGTTTTGGTTTGTTAGGCCTCCATTTTAGAATCGAGGTGAAATTATCATGTACTTCGATCCCAAATATGTTCCCTAAGAACGAAATTCTTTACTGTAACTTAGTTCTTGCCATCCTCGTGATATTTTCTTATATGTGTGATCACATGCCCGCCAAGATATAGGACCACTAGCCCTGATCATTTTTATTCCGCCAAAATACTGGAATTTGATATGTGGATATTGTATATTAAAAGCTGTACTTTCATAGGTTTGCAGTTGGAAATGCCTATTAAGCCTAGATTAGACTTTGTGAATCTATGAGTGTAGAACACACCTCGGAATTCGTGCAAAATATATCTCAAGCTCTGTGTAAAGATTGTGACAGCTTGAGACCGATATTCGTAGGGCTGAGCCGAGCACTATCTCAAAGAGCATTTATCCAATAATCTGCTAGTACAGCAACTAGTGAATACCTTGACAATATATGAGAGAAGATATGCCTATAATATTTTCAAAATACCAGCTAGTGTTCATATTCTTACTGGAATAGAAAAGGCACTGGCTGATATTCCTAGGTACAATGCGATCAATGAGCTTTATGTTGGGCATCTATAGTTTTATATGACGATTTCATACAGGTTGTATGGTCAAAGGCGGAGAAACTACAAAATACATATTTAACTATAACATACAGATCAGATAAAATGCAATCGAGACTAGGATGAATAGATAAGACTAGGATATACAAGATCTCTTTAAAAAAACTTACAAAGATGTACGTTATAAACATTGACGCTTTCAACCTCATATGTTTTAGATCAGGAGTATGTTGCCCATTATTATACGGGCATATGATACCCAGAAATATCACCCAAATACATAAGCACTGATTTTACAACCATAACTTCTCAATCAAAACTCGGTGATCACTGATGGATGAATCCCCCTCCATCCATCAATTTTTCCAAGGTATCTTTTTTCGATCATCGTTTTTCATCTGTGATGATTAATTAAGCGTATCTCCATTAGCTCAGAAGGAAGAACGAGTTAGCTAGTACTCGGCCCATTCCGAATAAAGGGATCTTTGCTTTTGTATTCATCCAGAAGGCTTGAATGAGACTGGGTTTTTTGCAATTTATCTTGGCTGTGAGATAAAGAAACAGCGCTATTCGGTAAACCTGAAGGCTTGCGATCACCGTCTGACGACAGGAGAATGCCATTAGTCCCTTCTACCTGGCTACTTATAGCTAGTCTTACAGATGTTGGAACTTCATGGTCGCCATCTGATGGCTTGTTAATATACGAGGATGCTGCTCGTTCTTTTTCAGATCTCAGATCAGAAGTTTTATTAAACTTTTTTTTATTCTTACGTCTCCTTTTAGATATCCTCGCGGAACCTTTGTACTCGTCTGAAGAAGTATACTGTATAGACCTGTTACATGCCCTTCTCTTTTTTCGGCGGGTTCTGGACGAAATATTATTTTCGTTACCAGTTCTTTCAGGGACGTTATTTCTTGTCCCATCACCTTCTCCTGTCGTAAAGATTGATGGACTTTCTGCGCCAGGACAGATACCATCAGCATCAGACCTCACAGCTTGTACTTTTCTCTGTTCTCGATATATATCTGTGCATTTCTTTCTTACTGAGGTTAAGCTTTTGATGCAATTCCCTGTGTGTAATAATTCACTGGATGGCGCACTGGTAGCCAAAGTGTTTTCCAGTATTGGCTTAACGACCTTGACCGGTTCAGAGGATTCTAGTTTTATACATTTTTGTACATCGGCGAGATCCAGAGATTTGGTGTGATTACGTGTCTTAGGCTTATCTGGATTTTCTGAGGTATTTGACGATCCAGGTGATATGTTACTAATATTCTGATAACTGCTTGATGTTTTTAGTGTAGAACTTATTAACGGAGTGGACAAGCAAGTTGAACCGGGAGATGATATAGGTGTACTGGGTGGCGTAGTGTTTTCTGTATCCGAGGATTTACTTGCTGATAGTCTTCTGTCTCCAGAAGACGTTACTAATCCTTCATCTTGAGACAGAGTCTCTGGCTGTGTACCCTGAGATAGGTTTGCTGTATTATGAGTTTGGGGTAGAGTCTTTAGTTGTGTACTTTGAGATACAAGGACCACTTCTTGACTGCGAGATACATCGGCGGCTATCAAGGTAGCATCTTTAAAAGAGACCGGCGATTCTTTATCTAGATTTTCGCATACTTTACTTGCGCCAAAAGGCGTATGATCACTTTCTAATTCTCTGTCTTCATATATTACTAGCCTGTTTTGTGACCCTGAGCTACTTAGCGGCGTGGATGTGAACTGAGGTTTTATAGTGATAGGTAAGTTTGCGCATTCTATCGCAGAAGAGCCTTGTATATGCCTTACATCTTCGTGTAAATACGTCTGTGTTCCGTTGATTGAATCTGTAGGCCTTGCAGCATCATTTGAGATCAAATTGGAGCCCCATCCTAGGCCCTCAGGCGCTGATGGCAATGTATCACGCACTATGTTGTCCTCCAGTCCAAGAACGCAATTGTTTGGTTGTTGTGTCATATGAGTGCCACGCCTTGTGTCTGCTGTAATATTAGATATATCACCAATGTGAATTAGCTTTGTATCTGTGGTGATATTAGATATATCACCAGTATGAATTAGATTATCTTGCTTTACCTTATGAGGGTGTACAACAGGGTTTAAAGAATGCTGCCCTGAAGTTGATGGGATTGGTATATTTGTAGGTGGTGCATCTGTAGAGCATTTATGTGGGGGTTGATCATGACGCTCTGATGGTATTGATAGTATATGCCTTCTAATTCCTAATCTATTGTGACCATTGGAGCTTCTTGCAAACAACCTTCTATTTCTCACGTATGCGTTTGTTGCTGTAGGCAAGTGTCCTTGAGATCTTGATAAGATTTCAGGTGGTTTAATATTCTGTAGTGAGCTGGCATTCTCATTTACCTCTTCATTGTGTGCAGAATCACCTGCTGTGTGTCTCCTTTTGACCTGACTGTCTTCGCTCGGATTATTGTTGCTTTGAGGTACCATGGGCCTAGGGTGTAAGCTTTCTCCCCTTGCAAAATTAGATGTGGTTACAGGGTGCACAAGGTTGTGTGGAAGGCTAAAACTGTTCCGTGGTACAGCCTGTTCCAATCTATTTATCGCAGCTTTGGCATTGGGCTGTGTATCTATCTCAGTTCCCTTCGATAAACATCCTTCTCCCGTTTCTACGCTGTACTTACCATATTCCTTATCAGATACATCATCTCCATCAAGGCATCCAATCTCAATAGGCCAATCCTTCACGGACAAAGAAGCTTTCTTATCATTGCCAGAAGGCATCATATAAGCAACAAGGTATACAACATAGAATATAAAAGCAACTGTACCCACAAACTGCTTCATACCAAAGTTCTTATGCATCAGGAACGCGACAAGAGTACCTAGAAATGCCCACCAGACAAAAAACTGCCCTATGAGACACAATACAACAAATCCAATGAATGCTAGATTAGATAAGCTATACCAGTAAGGTAATGTAGATGGGTGGTCACCTACTCGTCTGAAGACCACGCCAGGACTGACCCTGGGCCTATGAAAATGTGTAGTGGGTGACTCTGATATTCGTGATCTAGACATTGCAGCCCCCTCCAAATTTTTTATTTATCCTACTAATTTATTTCGTGTTTTGTATATATCATATATCTCTTATCTTAATTTTTGTGTTTGATCATAGGTAAGATCTCTGGGTATGGTGTGATGTGGTTAAAGATGATAGTTTGTATGTTGTAATCTGTGTATGTGTTTATTAACTCATGCTGTGCCGAGACATGGTACTCACTGTGGTTGTTTGTTGAATTTTAATTTACCGAGAAATGTACAAGGTAAAACATTATATTGAGATCATAAACGATATACGTTTGAATGAGCGCACTATGTCAAAATATTTTGCTTTACACAGCCATCTTTCGTTTCCAACGTATTGTATCCTGCATACGACCATTTTTTCTAGAAACTTGTATGAGATCAGCAAAGATAACACTTCTGTATTTAGATTATATAAGATAAATAACGCTAAGGATAATTTTTGCTACACACTACGATTTTAAATTCACCAAACACAGTGTGTTTGTTGTTGTGTTGTTCTGATACATTATTACGCTCATATTGTTTATATCTCTAATATTGCATTACAGTGACAACAACAATTCGGATATTGATTAATATTGCAATAAACACAAATACTGGTAGAGGGATCGGTATATTACAGACATAGAGAGGCCATATAAAGTGCTCATGCCGCAATCATTTACCTTGTGGCGTTTGTAACAATGTCGATCACGATCACCCCAAAGTACGTAAATATGATTCATAAACATAGTTTTGCAGTACTATTCTAAGACAAATTATTAAATTTATTTTCAGGGCTCATTTTTGTGCCATCTTTGTATATTTAGATCTTAGTTACTGTCAGAATACAATGTGTTATCCTTAGATAATGGCGGATTGTTAATCATAGCAATGATCAAAAAATAATTAAATTTCGCTCTCAGAAGCAAGCCTGTCATCATCATCTGCTACCTGAGCACAAAACACCCCGAATCCTATATAAAAACAGATGTGGGTCATAGATCCTATTCTATTCCTCATCATAGGAGTTGATCATGTTCTCTTTAGGCTATCATTCTGATTTCTCAATTCAAAAATATAATGATAATGCAATTAGGATATATTTGGATAACAACCAATCTGGGTCTTTATAGGTATTGTAAAAGTTGTAAAATGCGCTATGAATGTACAAGTTTCTGTGTTCTTGCTGTTTGATGTTTTAAGTGATCCGTATATAGCATCAACAAGCCCTTCACGAATAAATCTTATATCAGACGACTTACAAGATAACCAATGACTACCAGAACAAATAGTGTCAACGTAATATTTATCTGTAATACACAAATACTTCAACCATGCTCGTTTCTCTAAATGCTTGTGTGGCAGCAATATATTAAACAATAGATGATAGAATCTTACATTTATCTTCTACAGGTTAAAAACAAGAAAAGGGGATCAGTAACAAAGTGAGGATATATCATGCAGCTAGACTATGATGTCAAGTGCGAGGTATACTATTCCTGTTACCACAAACTTTATGAGTACTGCAAAGGAAGATATGCTCAGTTATATCTTCGACCATAAAATTCGATCGTACAGCAGTTGCATGAGTCAATGAATTTTGATGTGCTTTATGAGCTTTACTGTCTACAAACTAGACATCTGGCATGCTTGCTACCGATACACGCAACTAATCTTGCCTATGCGCATCTATATGACCAAACCTCATACAATTGCTCCCGAAACTGTGGGCTCCTAGTGCTTTTTGTTAGCTTATTATCTATCAGCGTCATGTATTTGTGTTTGGTCTACGGTTGCTTAATCACTAATCTTGCATTATGATAAAAACCCCCTTTTGTATTCTGTAAACACACCCAAAGTCGCATGATGGCCTGGTATCACTTCGATTGATAATCATGATATGTAAAGACTTGACAATGGTGGTAAATCTATTTGAATTTACTCCTTCGCCAGCTGTTGTAATCTTCAGTATCTAGATGCTTAGCTCAGCGTCACCACTGCTTATTCTGTGATGCCCGTTTCCTGTCTACAGTCGTGACAAATTAGAAAATGTAATTCTCAACGTCATCAGAAAGTATGGATGTATGCTTTCCATGTTGTCAAGATTTCAGCTGTAAGTTTCAGTACTATATTATTGTTGCAAACAACACATGTTATTCGTAATTCTAGCTCAGTATAGATTGTACCAGCAATGGAAGACAACCCCAGTTATACTACTGCATTATAGCCGCACAAGAAGCTGAGTTGTACAATATACAATTACCTATATTGCATAGCTCACCACACAAGGTCTTTAGTTTGTTGTATCTACCCCTGCAGACTTCTCGAAACAACAAGGTCAGTAATCATTTGGTATATCGATCTGCAAGATAGTTAATGCTTAAACACACATACTGGTCTAACTACCTCAACAAATTTATTGAATAAAGCATATTTGCATCCAGATATCAAATATCGACGACACATACAAGTGTCCAAGCATTCTCTGCTTCCTAGAGCTATTGTTAGGTGAAGAACAGACTGTGCACTCATGTTCCAGTATGAGTGTATCACGCATCTACTTTCCTTCACTACAAATAATCTCATACCGTCCACGGTGTTAATCTTTGCAGTGTTCACATTGGCTACAAGGTCTACTTTGCTTGTTTTGCTCTATTTAGATTCAATAGACACTGTTATTTGTTTCATTGAGGCTGCAGCATCTCTTATGCATTAGCCATCTGCTGCTGGCTGTTTAGCAATTGTATAGCTCAAAGTGCCTTCGTCAAATACGACAATCCTTTTTTCTTCTGAGGATAAGCTACGCAAAATAGAATTGATTAGCATTGTATCAGCGTTTCTTATGCATCTGATTTTAGTTGAACCTAGTAGCATATTATACAACAAGTGATATACTAGTAGATTGTAATTGTATACGTACATCATGTCGCTGTCAAAAATCTTCTGACCCTGTACTCCTTTCTCGTTGAGTATAGTATCGCGGTGGATCTTGAACACCCAGCTACCCTTCCAGAAATTTCGCGACATAGCGAGAGGCAGCAGCTTGTGCATCTCTGACACCACCTCTTTCAACTCATTCTGCACCACATTAAATGATGCAACAACAACTTTGCAGCTTATATCTTGCAGTTTCCACGTGGACAGCGGGCCAGCTGCTGGATTCCAAAGATACTTCCTCGAGATGTGCTTATCATACTTTGACATCATTATATCTATCGTATGCTCGTCAAGACGATATAAAATGGTTGCAATCATCTCATTGAGTGCTCCATAACGCACACCATCTGTGCGTTTCATGAGACCCCACGCCTCCATACTCCTCATGTATGAATAAAGTCGTGCAAAGTAATTGCAGCATCCTAGCTTTCCCAGTAGTATCTTCACATCTTCTCTCAGCTCCTCTCTTATGCCTAGTACAATGTCTAGTTTCTTGAGGCTAAAGACAGCAATATTTCTATCTTTCTTGCAAAATAGCTCTTCTGACTTCTCGTTGTAGAATTTGCATATTTTGTATTTTACCTTTAAGAGCTCATAGAGCAACACTGCAAGGTTGTACCCACTAGTTGCATACTCAGTATGCTGACTTAGATACAAGAGTAAGGAGGGCAACTCTGGCAGAACAAAAACATGGAAGTAGAAAGGCTTAGTTATGACGAAAAGATCCAATATCTGCTTGTAGCAGTCAAGGTAAGTCAAGTCTTTTAGAGAATTTGTTATATCAATATAAGAGCCAAGATTCTGTATAAGGATATCAGTATGACTATTTCCTTCATTGTTGTGTCTAGTACTACTTTCTGCTGCTATCGCCCTTATCATATCCTCCCTGTAAAGTTTAATCATATCAGCAAGCCAATCGTTGCATTTTTTATTGTCCTGGATGATGTAGTAAGGATACTTCCCTAGATGATCTTTCGGATTAGAGTAATTGAGGAAGAAGCATTTAACCTCTAGGTCGGACGCAGAACCTTTAGCCTTACTCCAGCCTTCTCCATTAATCCTCTTTATCATACTCTCGATGTATTTTTCTTCTACTGTTCCCAGTATTGTATTCTTATTCACTAATGCAGCAAGATTGGTTGCATGATCCCGTGTACACTCATCCATAGAGGCACTTTTCTAGGCATTATTTCGCATCGACATATCGCTGATATTTGCACTGCTCGGCCCTGGTGTTTCAGCCTGGTTATATCCCAAGCTGTTTGGTGCTATAGAGTCTACTGGTTGAACTGCAGCATCAGTCTGAGCAACAGAATACTGACTGGTCTCATTCTCTACCACCAGAGTACTCTCATTCTCTACCATCAGACTGCTCTCACTCCATTGCTCCACCAGACCACTATCATTCCATTGCTCATCACTCTTCTGCATCTTGCAGTATGGTTCGTCTGCAGAAGCACTGCAATCCTCAATATGCCTTTTTTGTGGTATCTGCTCGAGTTCTGGCCAATAGCTTGTGTCACACAAACCGCTAAAGTCTCCCAATAAGGTGACTTGGGCGTCAGATGATGATTCTGCCAAAGATGTAGTCATTAATTGCTCATTGTCTGCGGTATCACTCGTCATGTTCTCTGATGCATCGTAGTTTCTTGCCTCATTCACTTGTGGACCCAGTGGTACGTGATGAATGTTATTCTGCATATATCCCATGGTATCAATCCATCCATAATTTGTATCCAGCACGTCATATTCATTGCACGAGGTAAATAGTGAGTCTATAGGGTCGTTATTAGCTTCGGGAAGCAATCGGTCTAGGAGCTCTTCATCCGTTGCAAGAAGCAATTGGTCCATTAACTCTTCACTAATTGAAAAGAGAGACTGATTTATTTATACTATTTGTGATCAATATCGATTATAACATGAGCAACACTAACAATCAAGATTTGTTTCTCCTTTCGCTAGAATCAGCTATCAGCAGATTGTGTAGAGCAACTGTACACATGCTCCTATACAACTCTATGTACAGATCATTCTTGCTCTAGATCCTTCCATGTACAAAGTTGTTAACATCATGAATACGCATATACTTCTACAAATACTATTACAATATGCGCACTCAGTCACTCGAAGTACAAGTGGTATTCCCAGTTGTACATGATGGATATGAACAAGAAACCGCAAAATTCTAGCCATCATTTTGTGACAAGAGATATAGTGGTTTTGCAATGTTAAAACATAATAATTTTATTTTCTGGGCTCGTTTTTGTGCCATCTTTGTGTATTCAGACCTTAGTCTGTACCTCCAACAAGCTTCACTCAGTCTCTCCACTATTTGCTGGATAGCTCTTTCTCATACCTGTCTTCGATCCCCCTGTGGTACTAATATGGTCTCTAGAGTCTTCTTATATACCTTTATGTATGTCTCGATAGTGGATATTACCTCTAGCTGCTTTAGATACTTCTTGTGATATATTGTCACCACTCCGTCCCATGTCATGACGTATGGGATGATCACAGTCCTCTTAGCCTTATATAGTAATCCAAGCTTATTGGCCAGAATTTCATACTTCCTAGTCTTCTCCAGCTCGACTTGCCGAAGATTGTATTGGCTTGTTATACCAACCTTAACTAGGATGATCTCCTGCCTCCTCTTATCACAAATAAATATGTCTGGTCTATTATTACTGATATTTATATCAATTCTAATTCTCGTATCATCTCTCAGCAAGATCATTTTCCATGACTTCTTGCACAGAGTGTCCACGCATCTTCTTAGACCTTTTGATGCCATACTTGTTCGCCAGGAGGAGATGTAGGCACTTCACTACCTCATTGTGTCTCCTAGTGTAGTCATGGCCAAGCATCCTGTCACACCTTGTTGCTAGATGGTCTACAGTCTTGCCAACCTTACCACAGTGTTGGCACGCCGAAGCTTCTCCCCCGGACACATTTCTGTAGTGGATGTATCACCTCATCCCTAGGCCGGATGTTGCCACATTCTAGGCTGATGAGTCTTTCATGCTGATCAGGGAGATTTCTTTGGCCATGTACAGCTTTGAATGGTGAGTTTTCTTTTTTATCTCGCTGTTCAGGCACTCTTTCTGGGCCAGCTCCAGACTCTCTCCGGTGGGAGAGGCTATACCATGTTTGGCCTCTAGGTATGGCATTATCAATGCAAGATGAGTTTTGTTGCCTTCCTCAACCTTGAGAATTGATGCTTTTTCTAAAACGAATATGCAGTAGTTTTATATATCAGCGCAGCACATTATGTGTTATTTATATACTCCAATAAACGCTATCACTGCACCATTAGTTTAGTGGCATAATTGCCGGTTCCCAACCGGTAGGCCCGGGTTCGATTCCCGGATGGTGCACTTTTTGCTGGCTTATTACACATGCCAAAAAATGTTACTCGATTCCTAAGAGATGTTAACTGCCTTATGGCATGTGGAGAACAGTTAGCCTGTTGCTGTTCTTTTTGTTGGGTGTTAGCCCAGCTATAGAGTTCGCTTTTCCACTTCAACTATAAGTTGGAATATTCATTCTTATTTTGATCAAACTAGTGCTCATACGGCTAATCTGTGTATCAGTGAAAGTTTTTTTTTATCTTCATAGATATATCAATAGTATTCTCATTTTGATGCTCGCAGAGTTTCAGGATACTATTAATTAGGTTGGTGTTTAATGCGATTTTAGGAGTTTTTGGGGTAGATACTCTTAATAGCTGATGATGCAAGCTAATCTTGATATTTGATGGAGATTTCTGATAACAGAGGACTCCTGATAGATGATGGGGACTCTTGATGACTTAGAGGATTTAATCTTTAATGAAAACTTTCGATGACTAATAATATTCTCAACGTTAGATGCTCAATATGTGCGTTATATATCGGTAATGCTTGTTTAGACTGCCCTGATCTACGGCAATAGAACTTTTATTTCTATCAGATCGCTACAGTTATTCTTCATATTATCATCCCCACGCTTTAGAAAACCTCCTACAGACCACGATTATACAGTAAATTGTGTTTTAGCAGTATTATTCACATGATTGTGCCTATATTAGGATTATACCTACAAACTAACACTCCTCTATCTAGCCTCGTCTGTAGATGAATAGAAAGAACTGGCATGATATTACTAAGCACAGAGCCATAATCTTCTGTACGATCCCCTCGTATGCCATACAAAGAGCTAAAGCCATCACAAACAAAACTACGCTGTTCCCGAGAAGAAGCTGCATACCACAAATCCCAAGAACAGCAATATTCTTCATCCACCAAATAGTGTTGGATGACGCGACATGAAGGTTATTTGCACTCGTATAGGAGCCTCTCCTACTATACAGGTCAATATATGAGGTATCAGTTGGCGAAACGCTGGGAGAGATATTGCAATGTGAGTCTCTTACATTCTCGACTTTCACGAGCGATGGAAGCCCACCGTATGGATCAGGTATTTCTCCTTGACACACTGTCTTCATGGGCATGTTGGAATTGAGATTATGTGGATATCCTGACCAATGGACTCTGCCCCTTTTCTAGAGAGTGTCCTGTTTTGACATCTGGAACTAGATACTTCAAATTAGGAGACGTATATCTGACGAATGTGGCTTGGAGTAGCTGACGATATTTACTATCAAGAATCTGATATGAACTGTTGAGATAGCATAGGCTTTAATCAAGGAAAGTATCGCGGATAATATTATCTGTTGAGATAAAATAAGCTTTGATGAATGAGTATATCGCGTATGGTATGATTTATTTAGTGAGTACAGAATATGGCTATGCATTGCCGTGATCAGCACTCAGTGATGGTTATAAGGTCAAAGGTGTAAGCACCACCGAGCATATGAATGAGTATAACCACTACTAAGTACGACCATCGTGTAGATAAGGAAACAGATTGGAGGCAGCAGGCCATGAGGCTACAGACATCTAACAGATACTTTTTATAACCTATGTGCACTAAATGGAGAGTCATGTACTGGCGAGGAGCTTAGTAAAACGGATTCACTTAGATGGACTGTATAGACTACAAATGCACCATTATTGTTTAAATAGCTCTATATTAGATAAATGCAACTAACAAAAGCACAATTATCGTTTATATGGTCCAATATTACGCATCAAGACACCATTTTGTGGTCAAATATAGCCATCAAACGGATTAAACACAAGCAACTAATAGACACAGGAGGTTCACAAATTAACATCAGCTAGATCCACTGTGATACCTACAATCACCTTCTACCATGGCATCACCACAAAACAGCAAATTGATTTATTTATTCTCTTCCTATAGAATCAAACACCTCTTTTACACCGCTTGGAGTATGGACAGTGAACTCTCCATTAGTGAAAACCCCTATGTCCACATCCTCATAGGTGATCTCTTTCCCAGAATGCTCCTTCAGAGCCTTCACAGCACTGCTTATATTATCTGCAAGCATCTCTACCCGCTTCTGGAGGAAGTTCCTTATTTCGCTGTATCCACGTCCAGCAGAGCTTACAGTCATCCTCTGGTACGACCCACTCGGGTCTACCTGGTAAAGAGCAGGCTCACCCTTCTGCTCGCCCGCAAATATCATCAGCGTCCCAAATGGTCTATACCCCCCTTTCTGCGTATACTCCTGTACGACGCTACTAAACTGCCCAACGAATACGTCGACGTCGGGGTATCTCTGAAAGACGTCATAGTAGTCCTCGGCTATCTTTGCGGCTATGCCTATCTGTATTCTGCTGTCAGGCTGTAGGCCTGCGTATGTGCATCCTATAGTTTTGCATATTCTGGTTACCTTAGAATATTTTGCCTTCACGATGAGCTTTGTTACGTCCTTAAAAGACGCGAGGATGACGCCATCCTGGGATACTACGCCAAGTGACGGGGCACTGTTGGTCACTGCTTGCAGTGCATTGTCGCATTGTTTGAGTTTGCCCTTGCTTGAGAAGAGTGTGAGCTGTTTGGTTGTGTCGAAATTCATAAGGGGTCAATTTATTTAGTAGTCAAGATGAACTGGGCAGGATATTTGTTACAGACAAAATAGCTTTTTTGCGGTATAATCTGTGGCGTGCTAAAACAAGCTGTGTATTCATATAGACTCAGCTGTCAAAATGGTGCGGTAATACTATTCTGCGATCACCCGATGGCTTAATAACTCACTACTTATTAGATTGCCTAATAACTCCTCACTTATTAGCTTATCTAATGACTTACAATCTGTAGCCAAAAAGACCCAGTAAAATATCCCAGTTCACTAAAAAACCCGACTCACTATAACACCTCAACCCACTAGAATATCCCAAGTCACTAACCCATCCCAAAACAGTTCGAATAATCAAAACACCTTAACCTAAATATTTATTGCTCCTGAATTTGCCTGACCTTCTCAACGTACTCCTCAACCTTCCCCGTAGGCTTCAGCTCATAAGCACGGTACCCATCGAAAATAAGCCTATTCTCCTCCTTCAGTCTCAGGAAGTCCGAGGCCAAAATCCCAGTGAACCCGTAGTACATCGACGTGACAATTTCCTGCTTCCCAGGGAATTTGTTGTTCCCCTTCCTGAAGGCCTCACGTGCAATAGCAACGTTCTGTGGCTTTGTCCTAATCTTCATGATCGTCATTCCTATCGTCACACGCGCTGCACGGCCGTATGGACGCCCAAAGCTTCCTCTCATTCCAGTCTGGAGCCTGTCGGCGCCTGCGCAGCTCAACATCTTGTTTATGCGGAGAACATGGAATGGCTGGACAGTGATTTTCATGTGGAAATTGTCTTTTCCAGCGTGTTTAACCATGTGCTTGTTGACGCATACACGAGCAGCCTCGAGTGCCTCGGAGGAGATGTTTTCTCTCTCTCGGCTAATGACCTCTACGAGCGCTGGGAACTCCAATACGCCTGCTGTCTTATTCCCGAGCTCGTATATAGCGAGCTTGCTGTCTGGGACACCCCTGTTGTAGCGGGACTTGGGGTATGCCTTCTTGCTGAGGTGTCTGTAGCATCTTGCTGGTCTTCTACCTATTTTAGGGTAAAAATTTTGAGATTTGCAAAAGTGAGTGGGGGTGGAGTGAGATGTATGAGTGGAGATGTACGAGGGATGAGAGATTTGTCTAAATTAGATATCTGAGAAGTGTATATGAGGCATTTGTATGAGTACAGTTATGCACCCATATGTGTGTTTCATGTAGCGTGGAGTACTTAGTTGGCTATTAGCATATCTCCTAGCCACATTCAGAATAAGGAATATCCACTCGAGTATTTTAAGATTCACGGATAGCCATTTTAGACTCTAACACAAATTACGGAAAGATTGGCATCCCAGATGACTGATTATACAAGTTGCTTGTTTTAATCTAAGTTATAATTTGTGATTTATTTGACTTGTTAGTTTATTTAACTCGTCACCCAACACGTTAGTTTGTTCAACTTGCTAGTTTATTCACTTGCTAGTTTATTTAACTTGTCTATTAGTTAACTCTTTATTTATAGCTTCTTACTGAGTCACAATCTCAGTGTGCTGACCTAAGATATCTTATCTCTCCTTATATCTCACAAACATCTTGTATATCTCATGTCCTACTACATCTCTGAGAATCCCCAGAGGCTCCCTGAATGTCCCAAGGTATCCTGCTTCTTTCAGGACCCTGCAGATGTACCGCTCCATCTCGTGCCTGTAGTAGTGTCCCTCCTGACTACACTTGCATTTGTCTATGGCCATTGACCCTATTTCCTCTGGGCTATCAGCTACGTCCTTCGTAGAGTTTATATCATCTGTGTTAGTGTTTTCTGTAGTGTTTATATTATCAGTGGAGTGTATACTATCTGTAGTGCTTATATTACCTGTGGGGTGTATATCACCTGTAGTGCTTATATTATCAGTGTTAGTGTCACTTGTAGATTGTATATCTTCAGCAGCGTGTATATCTTCTGTGAAGTGTATATCTTTAATACTCTCTACTTCAGTAGTGTGAATATCCTCAACAGCCTTAACAGGTTGTCTGTCATACTCATCTAGTCTATTTTTATGTGCTTCGCAGTCCGTATCTACTCCGCTGTCTCTATCGAGGCTCGTCTCATTATGAGCATTTATCTCATTGCAAGCATTTATATCATTACCTACCCCATCATAGACATCCATCACCTCGTAGGTACTTACCTCATCGTAAGCATCCACATCATAAACACAACACTGACTCCTCCAATCACCCAAAAATACCCCCGTATCCCACTCAACCCTCTCCTTCTCCAATCCACGTGTAACCTCACGCATCGCATATGCACAGCCCCTATAATACTCCGCCGTATTATACACCAGGCAGTTATCCCACATCAGCTCCAGATCACTAACAAACTCCTCCCAACTCCCATACGCCTTCTTGGACATGGTCCTCAGGTCGATGGGGTTCTTGATGATGTCATAGTAGTCGGGGGCCTCACGCTTACTGACCCTTGTCAAGAATATTTCAGCGTACTTGTAACTCTTCAGTTTTGTGAGCGCTGATTTGATTCGGGAGTTTAGGGTGAGGGCTTTGGTGAGTGCTTGCTGTTTTGATGGGGAATCAGCGAGGAGTGACAGCAGGAAGTTGTTTGGTTTTGTCATTTAGGGGTTATGGTTGAGGAGCTGAGTGAATGGTTGAGAGGCTGGCTGAGAAGCTGAGTGAATGGTTGAGTAGATAGCAAGAAGATAATAAGTATGTGGCTATTGAATGAGGAAATGAAGCACTGGGTGCTAAGTGGAACTAAACATTTATTCTCTACTATACACATACATTCCCGCATACACATTTACTCTCTACTGTTGCTCCTCCATTCTCTGTAAATTTTACTCCCTAATCTTCCTACCCCTATGTTCTATAAGCTAGTGAACAACGAACGAGTCTACACTCTCAACTCTGAGGACACTGAGTCTGCTCACCCAGCGAAATACTCCGTGGGAGATGCAATGTCTCCCTACCGTATCGCAGTGAAGCTTAAGTACAAAATTGCCCCCTTTGATGACTAGGCAGTTTTTGAATAAATCTAATAAGGAAGCTGTGTTTGGTTCTATGAGAGGTGAAAAAGTTTCTTGGCTGATAGCCGTCTCATGAGCTGTGTTCTCTGTGTGCAGTATTATTTACTTTGTTTAGGTCGTATATGGCCAGCTCATGTGCCTATCTGTAAGCGTCTATATTCTAGATGTGTAACTATAGCCTATCTGTAGGTATTTATGGTGTGGAATAGCAATGTACGCGATATTATGCTAGCCTTTTACATCTACTAGCTTCTGTTTTAGAACTACTGGAAACTTTTCCACTCACAGATATCTCACAGCCAAATATTCTCCTCATACACAGAATGACTTTTCCTTTATGTTAGATCACACACAGGACGTATAATTTCATAGACTTCACGCACAGTGTGCAGCGTAATAAATTTATTATTGGTAGCTTTCTGTCCACACAACAGTTTTAACGCGTGACTCTTCATTATAGCTCACAAAGTTATCCATTATGGTTTGAATCACAGCTCACACTCGTGACTCTACATTTTACGAAGTAACACCCAACTTTACAGCACTAAACTAAAAGCCTTTATTTAATCACTAGAAGTCGCCACATTACCATCCGCCGCATTCCTCCTCAACGTGCTCTCACGCACCTTCTCACTGTTATCATTCTTCTTAGACGAGCTGCCTTTGCTCTTTGACTCTCTAGCCTTGTTCTCGGACGGCTCACTACCATCGCTCTTGCCCGATATCATCGGAATGACGAATATGAATACTGTCACCACTACTACTAGTACCACGAGGCCTATAATTATGTATTTCAGGGTCTTGGAGCCGCCGCCGTTCTCGTTGTCTGCTGGTGCTTGGTTGTCTGACATTGGTGGTGTGGAAGTGTGGTTTTTATAGTTATAGTGTTACAATTGCGTTTTAGGATGTGCGTTTCATCTGAGATCATCATTATTTGCCACTTGTATTAGATTAGTATGAGATTAGTATGAGATTAGTATTAGATTAGTATGAGAGTAGTATTAGATTAGTATGAGAGTAGTATTAGATTAGTATGAGATTAGTATGAGATTGGTGTTGAATTAGTTATAAGATAAATGTTAAGTCACTGTTAGAATAATGTTATACTAGCACTAGGAATGCCGTCAATATTTATTAGCCTTCCCGGGTATTTAGGTCAGGGTGTTGGTGGAATAGGTCAGATGCAGATTAGGTTACAGTTGTGGTGCAGGATGGATTTGCTGAATCTGTGTGGATGTTTGCGATGGGACTATGCGGCATTTTATGGGTCATTTGCTGTGTTGGGATGAATCTACTAGATGTGACATCACTTGGTGTGATGCTACCTGTTATGACGCAGACGTCACAGCTACTAGATATGAAACCTGTGGTTGATTGACAATGCGAGTGATTGACAGAAAATAGGCTAGAGAGGGATCACCACCAGCGTGGTATGCCGCATAGATCACATACATAGCATAAATAAAAGGCAGTTTATTTTATGACCGTAATTGGTCCGCCCATGACACCATAACCTTCTCCATACGTGTTTCCCAAGTTAATCGGGGTGTTTTACAAGGCATCAATTGAGATAGTTTGCTTGGAATCAATCAATGTGCTTTGTATAGAATCAAGTAAAGTGCTTCGGCAATATCCATAACACTTGTTTAGTAGCCATTGACATCAATTCATGGGCTGCCCTGTTTCAGTGTAGACCCCTATGTGTACAGCCAAAAATGGTTGTAGAGGATAAAATCCCACCAATATGTTGATGACCCATGCTACATATCTTGACCCCATACATGGCACAGCATATAGATCGTGGGGACGCTATAGTATAGAAGAACCACATGTCTTTATATCATATCTCCTTAGATATAAAATCTATCCATCCATGCATTTTATTTATGCGTCATACTTATGCACTTCATCATCCATGCGTTGTATATATTCATAAATTTCATTTATGAATTGTAGCTATGAATGTGTTATACCCACACGCGTGTTTTATTCATGCGCTTTACTCATGCACTGTATATACGCCACCTTGCCAGTTCACCTCACTTTTATACCGTCTCCATATCAACCCAACCACCCATCCACCTCTACTATCTTATAGCCTCAATCAATCTCCCTAATCGCTTAAAATTCTCTAGTCGCCTCATCCTGAGTGATCCTCGGTGAAGCAACATCCCCTCTACACCTAAGCGCCTTCAAATACTCCAGCTTCCCCTTCAGAAACACCAGCTTGCTGTAATCCTAGGCCCGGCTCCTCAAAGCCCCCAGGGTCACACTCAGCTGCTCACTCGTCGTGCAGATGTGGCGAATCAGCAGCACTGCCTCGGCACGGAGGGGCTGGTTAACAAACTCCAGGAGACTGACGCATAAAGAATCCCTGAGTTGCTGGTCCAGGAGGTCGAGTATCTCGGCCTGAGTTTCATATGGTCTGATGAGGAACTCAGCGATATACTGGAGATCTTTATTTTCAATGGCTTTCATAAGCTTGGCGTCAGCTGCTGCAATCTTACTGTCAGCTGAGAATATATTACTATCAGCTGGAGATGAATTACTATCAGCTGGAGATATATTAATATCAACTGAGGATGGATTGGCATCCTTGGATGCTACACCTAGGCCTACGTCAGGGTTTTTATTTTTACACTCCTCGATTTCATCATCTATCCTGTTACTTCTGCTTTCTCCTCTACTACTTACTCTATCATTCCTCGGAGGTTGCTCGTTGCCCAAAGACTCTCCTTGGTGCCTCTTTACCCTCCTGTTGTCATCTTTCGGGTTTCCCATTTTTGGGTCTAAAATATTTGCATGCTAGATGTCCCAAGCGTTTGTTATTTATACGAGTTGCTGAGTTCATAGGACGCATGCAGTGAGATTATCTAGCAAGATGACTGTGTATAAAGTGGATATGGGTTTATAAGTGTCTATAATCTCCTTTTATATCTACATACGCTCGTATATCTACGGTCATCTAAATACAGCCATATATCTACAGTCATTCAGATACAGTCATATATCTACGATCATCCAGATGCACTCCCCTCTACACATCTCCCCTTACACCTCTACACATTTCCCTCTATACCCCATCTCCTCTCACAAAACTAAAACACATTTGTTTTAGAATTGATTTAAGAAAAAAATCATTCCCAAACAAAACATGACTGCATTCTTCCAAAAGCGGATCCAAAAAGAGATTAGAATCCTACACGACAACGCCGAGAAGAACAACCTCAAGGTGCTGAGTGTCGAGGACACGTCACGGATACTCATCAGTGTGCGTGGTGCCGAGGGCACGCTATACGCTGGTGAGACGTTCATCCTTGAGTTTCGTCTGCCGAGCAATTACCCTATAGAGTCCCCCGAGGTGGTGTTCATTGATAGCATCCCCGTGAATGAGCACGTCTACTCGAACGGGCATATTTGCCTGTCGATTCTTTACGACAACTGGTCGCCAGCTCTGACGCTGTTTGCAGTGTGTCTGAGTGTTCTGTCGATGCTTAGTGGGGCGAAGGAGAAGAAGAAGCCTGCAAATGATAAGCGGTACTGTAAAGTTGCTGTGGATAAGTCACCCAAGTCATTTAAGTGGATCTACGACGACTGAGTTTAATAAACGTTGTTTTTTGTGCTACGTCTGTGTATAGAATGGGGCATAGAATAGGTGTGGATTGAGTATAAAATGGGGTATAGAATGGGTGTAAGATGGATGCGGATTGAGTATAAAATGGGGTATAGAATAGATGTGGACTGAGTATAAGAGGTGTGTGGATCAAATTATGGTTAGATGTAGATTGAGTGTAGGATTAAACTAGGGTTAGGTGGATGTTATGTATAGATTTATAGATGAGATATTTGTTGATTGTTTATGAGGCATCTATAGACTATGGGGGTGGCTTAGTAGTAATGACTGATAATAAACAATTATGAGTATAATATATATTTGACTGATAATAAACAATTATGAGTATAATGGATATTTGACTGATACTGAGTATTTATTACATACATAAATATGCGGTGCTAATAACATAGCAGTGTAAGTTCCTTGTATTATGACAGCATATTAATTATCCCAAAACTTCAATCTTCATCCACCTTTCTCTACATAATATGATAGCCTCCATTCACCACTCCATAGGTCCTACTCACCACTCCATAGACCCTACTCATCACTACATGGCCTCTGAAACTCCAGTCTGCTCATCACTCTATAACTTACATTCATCACTCCAATCTACTCACAATTCTCAGCAGCCCCAATACACTCCTCAGCCTCAGCTATCACACCCCTCTTCTCCTCATACACCTCCTCGCCCTTCTTAAGAATATCCCGAGCCACCTTCGTCAGAGAGTGGCTCTCACCATTATACCTCAAACAGTTGCTGTACATCAGCCTTAGGTCACCCATGAAATCGTCGAACCTACGGTACTTATTCTGCCTCACCTTGGACTTCATCGTCGAGAGATCGATGGGGTTGCTGACGAAGTTCGGGTAGTCAGGAAACTTCTTCACAGAGACAGGGCGATGGAAAGCCCCAGAATACGGTGTCAGGAAGAAATGATTCACCAGCGCCAGCATAATCTCCTGCAGCACCTGCTTGCCCCTCCTCCTGTCGGCCTCGAGCTTCTTCTTCGTCACCTTCTTGACGCTCACGAAGTTTGGGCAGCTCTTGTTCGTCTTCATGTGGCCCACTTGGCCACAGTTGCCACACGTCAGAGCCCCTTTCTTCTCCTCGCAGCGAGCTTTCTTTCTCCTGGCCAGGTATGCCTTGATCACGTGGGGGTCAGTGATCTTCTCCACCTCCGTGTGGGTGGGGTATACGCGTCTGATGAGGATGCTGTTGGCCTCAGTCATCTCTTCTGTGTTATCTTTCTTTGTGCTGCTGTCATTCTTTGCAGTGTTGTCGTTCTTTGTAATGATTTTCTTTTTGTCTGTAAGGTCAACTTTACTCTGATCAGTATTTATGCCACTGGCATTTACTCTACTGTGATCGGTATTTATGCTACTAGTATTCATATCACTAATATTCATATCAATAGTATTCATATCACCAATATTCATGCCGTTAGGAATATTATTCGCCCTCTGGCCATTATGAAGACGTATCTCATTGAACTGCAAGATGTTCGCTGCATCCTCAAGGCTGTGATTCTCAGACACGTCGTAGGGCCTAGAAGCATCGGGTCCACTGGGGGTGAGCGGGGTCTCAGTGTATATCCCAGCAGGGGTGTCAATTCTCATACTATCAGCTTTGTCATCTCCAGCTTCAACATCCTCGTCTCCGTGCTCACTTAAACCTCCAGGTGTCTCATCTCTATGCTCACTCCTGGCATCTCTAATACTACTCCTGGCATCTATCTGCTCATTTCTATCATCTACGTTCATTTTCCTACTCACATCTCTATGCTCACTTCTGACATCTCCACACTCTAAATCACCAGAATACTCCACATCATCAACACTACTCAACGACTCAAGCTGACGATTCCAAATCCTCTCTATCTCTATCTTATACCGCCCCTGGTGCTCACTCAGAATCCTCCGATTCTCTACATCATTCCCCTTCTGAAGCCGAATCTTCCTAAAACTAAATCCCTCGCCAATCCCAGTCGGGTCGGCAGAGCCACTTAGCTCAAGCAGCCCACGGCCATTACACGCATTGATGAAGTTGCGGCTGAGGCACCATGGCGGTACCTCCTCTTCGTTCTCCTCGTTGTCGCTGTCCATAAACTTATACCCACTGTCCTCGAGTTTCCTCTCCCCAGCAAGCATACTTTCGTATTGGCATATGTTCTCTGGCGTCACAAGGGACCGTAGGTCCTCCTCGCTTAGGAGAGCAGAGGTGGGTCGGAGGACCCATACATTATCCTTGCCCTTCTTGATACAGTCCGCATATTCCTTTAGCCACTTTCGTTTACTGCCTTCGCTAAAGTATGGAAACATCACGTCGAGGAGCGAGATTTTGATTTCTGGCCTCGACTTGCTCTGGCGGGTGTAATTTGCATTCTTTGCTGGTGATAGATTAATATTTGATAAATTGGCGTGCGATAAAGTATAATTTGCATTTCTTGTAGGTGATAAGCTGGAAGTTGGAAAATGGATATTGTGATTTGCTGCTGATGGACTGAGATTCACTGGTGGTGGAGTGTGATTTGCTAATGACGAGGAGTTGTTTACCAATAAAGAATGGTGATTCGCTGGTAATAGATCGTAGTCAGTCTTCCTTGTGGGTGATAGCCCATACTTGGCATCTTGGAGCTTATCACTCTTGTGATACTCGCCCTGTGAGTTAGCATCCTCATTTCTCCTATCGCTCATGCCATGATGCAAATCAATAGACAAATCCCCACTCTGCACCCCATAGGTATCAGTATCCTCCTCGTCCACCTTCTTACGGCTACAGCTCCTCTTAAACATTCTATACGCAGCCACCTTTAGCCTGTTCTTACAAAATATATTCAACTTCCGAGAATGAGGTGCATATACCTCCTCAAGGGGAAACTGCTGCCCTACGACGTATAGGCTTTCTATAGGTCTGTACACTATAGTCCCGTTCACACCTTCGTCCATGGAAGCTCTAGCATCCGCTTGTGCTCCATTATGTAATATACTTTCACTATTCGCCATACCTCCAGGCATAACACCATCCACACGTCTTTCAAACACTCCACTATCCACACGTCTTTCAGACACTACACCCCCATTATTCACAATACACAGGATGTCACTGGATGAGTGCTTGAACACTGGAGCAATAAACAAATTGTTTGTAAGCGCATAAACAGATGTGCCTGGCTTGACGTCACCAAATCCGAAGAATGGCGAGGGGTCCTCTGGGTCCAAATACACCTCACGGTGAGTGCTCTTCCTGTGATAGTTGTTTAGGAGGCTGACCATTCCACCGTTGACTACAAAGAATGGGTCCTCCTCAGAGTACTCAAATATGCTGAAGGGGGCTGAGTCTCTGAGCGTCAGCTCGCTGAGCTTCTTTATAATCGTTGGAGCCGTCTTATTCTTCATTGGCATAAACGTGTAGGTCCCTGTAACCCTCAGTGGAGGCCTGTGGAAGGCCCTCAGCTCCTCCTTGCTGTGATTCGTCTTATATAACGCTGGATCGAGCCTCAGTGCTGGCAGAGAGTGCTGGACCCCAAACGTCCCAAGGCTATTCTTTGTCTTGAGCTCCGTGTTGTAGTACTTGTCATTCGAGATGTTGTACTTCGACTTCACTGGCTTATCCCCAGAAAATATCTCTTTTATGCGTCGCCTCTGTTTAGCCTTCTTCTCCTCAGACCTCTCAAAGATGAGATTTGGGTCCTCCAGGTACAGCGTGAGGTATGACTTATACTTTGATGCATCGTCGTGGATGATAAACCTCTCCCATTCGTCCTCGAGGGTGCTGTTCACGAACTCCTTCGTCACGGGGTCATCTCTCAGACCGTCGATGGATGGCTGTGTAGATGACCCACGGGTCGACAGATTCAAGAAGTCTCTGTCGTCCAAGGGTCTCCTCTTTTTATGCATCACGATGGTGTTTAATTCTCCCTCTATGTCCTTCAAGCTCATCTCCTCTTTCAGTGAATTAGGTTGTAAATTTGTGCTGCTAGGTAATAAGTATTCACCGCTAGGTAATACATCTGTGCTATTAGGTAACACATCCGTGCTGCTAGGTAATAAGTTGGCATCTTTAGGTAATAAGTGCGAACTACCAGTTATATTGACAGATGATGTAATACTGTTATTAGATAAATTAGCAGGCAAATTACCATTGTTCAATATTAAGCCTTTCGCCCCATCACATATCTTATTCTTCACAGAGCTACTGATAAACCTCTCGGTGGGCTTAGTCGCTTCCTCACTCTTATTCCCGGTGGCACCCACAGCATTATTCGAGAATCTGCCTCCTCTCTTATACTCACACACCTCATCACTGTTCCCATTGCTCTCCACAGTGCTTCCCAGAGTACTAGCATCGTCACTGTTCGTATACTCATTCGTCTCACTATACTCGTACCGAGCATCAGGCTCGGATACCTGCTCGTCGTCCCACACGATAAACTTCTCCCACTCGACCACATCAAATGGCTGCTTAACAATCAGCTCTTCACGTGCATACTGCCCAGCTATCTCCTTCTCCAGCTGCTTCCTCTTCAGGAACTGTCGCAGAGCAACATTCCGTGTGGAGCCAGATAGAGATTGCAGGAAGGCGTCAGACTTGGTTATCGTCGTGGCATTCCTAAATTTGATCTGGTCGTCGACCTCGAATGCGAGGGACTCTGGTGGAGTCTTTTTGCATTTGTACTTCCGGAGTTTGTATTGGTATGGCTTTTCTGTGAGTAGGATGTTCAGAAAATTGTGTTCTTTGTGGTTGGATGGTTTGTCGTTCATTTTGGGGCAGAAAAATGTGTTGATTGAGTGGTGAGCTAGATGGTGAATTAACTAAGTGGTGAACTAGGTGATGGGCTAATTGGTAGGCTAGATGATAAAGTAGATAGTGAGCTAGATGATGAATGGCGAGAGGTGATTTACTCAGCCATGGGTAACACGATGGCATAGGTGCACATTGTCGTATAGATACACGTGGTTCGATAGGTAAACACGGGGAATACAAGTAGATTAGCTTACCTAATACAGATTGTGAATATAAGTATAAGACCAATCAGGGAGGCTGATATACTCAGGCGTAGCGTGAATATCACGGGGTAGCCGTATCTACAGTTCCATGGGTGTCTATTTAATTGCAGTAGACCGTAGACTTATAGTTACTATAACAAATACACAGAGATTAACGATCGATAATATATGGGTCATGAAACCCTACAATAACATCTCTTGCATCACATCTCTGTATGCTGATTGTTGTGTATATTATATTTATTGCCGATAATATTACAATCTAATACATAATCATTAATATCTCAGTGAGTCACCCGTTACGCCACGAAACGTGTAGCGTATCGCTTGATTGTGTCACAAATGACAGAAACTCAATATAATGATTTGTTTCAAGATTAAGATAATACGCCGTCTTGGAATAGGTTCATGGCAGTTATAATGAAGATTAGCATATTCCTATATGCTGTTTTAGGCAGAGAGCTGAATAAGGGGTATTTGTACTCTCACGGACAAAAGAAGTTTGTCACGTATGCAAATAGCACTGTGTACCTTACTGATACAGAAATGCCGAAGTTCTTCAAAGTCGAGAAGAATAAGAAAGCCGGGGACGACAAGAAGATAATACGTGCTGCAGAGAGCTCGTCGGACAAGGTGTTGGATTTCCCTAGGATGGGTGATGAGCTGTTGCTTTGGCCATTCCATGGGGAGATAAATCAGCAAATAACGTTAGAATTTATTCCTGATATTATCAATAAGGAGGGTGCTAGAGTGAGTGGCACACTGAGGCTTAGGATAAGGGATCACTGCGGTGAGGCCATGGACAAGGGGGCTATTTATGAGACGCACTGTAAGGGCCATGAGGATGCTGTTGACCAGTACTTTTCGTGGCTACCTTATAATAGCAAACAGACCATAAGAGAGCGTATACGAAGGGGCAAGAAGAAGTGTAGAACGAGAGGGTATGACGATTCGGATTCTTGGGGGAACGAGGATGAGTCCAGTAATCTCAGACCGGAGCCCAGCAGTCGCCGACCCAAGCGTTTCCTGAGACGTCCTGGTGTGAAAGGGTCAAGTAGATATAACCCGTCTATTGATAGATATAATCCATCCATGGATCGGGATAACTCTTCTACGGATGTATATGATACAGATGACTCTAATACAGAAAGCAACGATGACTCCAGGGATATGCGTCGAAGAAGGAGGCCCAAAAGAAAGGATGAGCTCATCTACGTTCCTTCTACGCTTACTAAGCATAGGAATAGGCGTGGTGTAGAGCCCAGGCCGAGTGTAGAGCCCAAGCATGGTGTTGACAGCTGTGATGATATAATTGATGATATGGAGAACTTGGTCTGCACCATTAAGAATATGCCGGGATATGCGGGTATTATATGAAATGTGTAGTATTTGTATATAACCTATGAGATTCATGTATAATCTATGGGATTCATATATAACCTATACGATTCATATATAAGGTGTAGGATTTGTATGAGCTAAAGAAGAGTCTAAAGAATAAATTTAATTTGCGCACTTCTTTATAGAGGCTTATAGCTTGTATTGGTCGAGGGATCTGTACTGCTTATAGAGTAAGTATATTAGGTTGTAGTGTGTATTGATTATTAGAATATGCATGTGGTTAGTAGAATATACATATGGGTTAGTAGAATATACATATGGGTTAATAGAATATACATATGGGTTAATAGAATATACGTACGTGGGGTGATTGGAAGATATACCGGAGTCTGTAGAATACATACGTGGAGATAGTAGAATATATTACACAGGAGTCTGTTAATCTGTATATATGGGATAGTGCTGCAAATCGAGTGGTAACATGAGCTGAATACGGTTGTGACTGCCAAGGCAGTTTATTGCTATTTAGTCTAACTTACTTTATAGCCATAAGATATATATTTGCTGTATATTGGGCCATCTCGCTATCCCATCACTTATTTCCATATATGCCACCTGAATGCATCTACTCCTATAACTGCGTGGGCTCCATATACTATTCAACTAATCCGCCTAGCTTAGATCTACAGATGATTATTTACATGAATATTCAACGTTATCATCTACATGAATTCCATCAACCAATGCTAAATATGCCCACTCAAAGTCTAACCAATGCACTGATACGAACAGAGTTGTTTTATTTGTGTGGTGATCCTATGGGATCCTTTTGAAACTCGTGTTTTTGGTGAAAACAAACAATTTAGTCCTGTAGCAAGGCGCCAGGGATGTTTTTACTTAATCTTCTAGTATATGATATCCGTGGCGTGGTGGATGATCGTATGTCATGTACCCAACAGGTATGTATAATACCAGGCGGATATACAACACAAAGTGGATATACAGCACAAAGTAAATATACAACGCCAGGTGGATATACAGCACCAGATGGATATAATACACCAGTCAACAGTACAGCAGCCGGAGGCTGGAGAAACACGACACGTAACGAATTGGGATGCAATAAATCTCCAAGGCATCTCAACTCATCTCCCACGGCCATCAAAGGTCTAAATAAGTCATCTGGAAGGCTAAAAAAGGAAAATTGCTCAATCTCATCTAGGCGACGCAAAAGGAAACAAAAGCATTACGCCGGTGAATATAACGATAAATATAGTGACAAATACGGCGATAGCTACGAAGATACTGACGATATAGATGAGGATACAGATGAGGGACCCCAAGATCTGTGTGTAGAGATACTTGACGACGTAGATAATCTACTAGAGATGGTGGAGCAAGAAAACTTTTCTTTGTGCATATAGACACCTAGATTGATCAGAAATGGAAATTATAGTTGCTGGGCAACACAAAAAGATCTTTCGGCAATTTGTCACTGTCATTATCTATTAGAGACGTCACATATAAATAGTGAAGACTACCTGTATAGCTTACTACCAATAGATGCATTTTCTCGGTTGAGTGTGCTTCTATAATACTATTTAGGCACTTAATCTGATTTACTGTATAATCTTGTGCAGCTAATCATTGCACCCTATAGCATTACACAGCATTGTATAGCTCCTTAGCACTCTATAACTCCTTACTTCGTAGAATGACACTCCCTTGTTGCAAAAAATCTATTGGACCACTAGGCATGTACCAATCAATTTAATACCTCCTTATCGTCCCCAGTGCACTCCAATTGGTTGGTATCCCCTTTATGCACTCAAATGTAACAAACAACCTAGCTACATGTCCCTCGAGATATATAAACTCGTCAACAAACTAACAAGAACGCTGGAGTTCATCCTGACCTCAACACTAATCTCAGGGTACCTCCTGTCTTTCTATGCGACGTTGTATTCGGGGTTTAGACCCGTATCCCTGTATCTGCTCTCTGTCTCGCTATACTACTTCCTGTGCCTATTGACAAAAAGCCCAGGCATGGTCCTGGATTTTGGAGATGCAGCTGTAAGAGGCATCTGCAAGAAATGCAACAGAGTCGTAGGAACGAGGACTGTGCACTGTGAAATATGCAACAAGTGCTATCATAAGAGAGACCACCACTGTGTCTTGACAGGAAAATGCATAGCAGCGAATAACATCAAGGATCTGTACTTTTTCACTCTGTTTTCTGCAATGTATTGCCTCTGCATGGGCCAGAGTGGTACCAAAAGCCTTCTGTTTATCTACAAGTTTGGTGGTGTAATGCTTATTGCGTTCCTTTGCTGGACAACTGTTTTAATCGGGTGCGACAAAACTACAGCTGAGTTTATTGAGAGCCAGGATTCGGTGGCTGAAAGTTTTAGGATGAGGAATCTATGTTTTCTGATTGATGATGGGATTCTGTATGTTTTACTGCCCTTTATCAGGTCCTGGAAATCTACACTGAGAAAACAAGAGGAAAGTTAGACAGATATTAGGAAGTTATCCCAAGGGAGCGATGATATCTGGGCACCTGTGATTAGACAATTAGTGATAGTTAAGCGTGTGTAGCCATATTGGCAATAATGTTTGTGTGTGACCAGAAAATTAATGACAATAGATATAAATTGATCATTTATAGCCACGTTGCTAATAAGTTATACATTTAAAGTACAACAGCTTAAGTTTATGCATTTACAGCAAGTGAGTATTGGCACAGGATATTCTTAACATATTCTATAGACTCTGGCCTGTATAAAATTCTTTTTAACCTTTAGTACCAAATAAACAAGAACAAAAATGCAGAATTTATTTTTTTGTACTTTGCATCAAGAATAAATATCCTTACCTTATTCCTCCAAAACTTCTCTGCTCTTGCAATATTTTCCACCATCTCTGTGCTCTTCTAGTGCCTTGCTTTATTATTTCAGTATCTCTCCGCACTCTTCCAGCATCTCTGCTAGTATTATTATGTGCATCAAGCTAGAAGCAATCATCCACTCATTCCAGCATACTTTTCTTATTAGCTATCATCTGCTCCCGATTCCTGGCAATCCTCTTTTCCTTCTCCCTCTTCAGCAAAGAGGCAGTCTTCTCATCCTCCCTAATTACCGCATTCATCTCCAAATTCTTCTTGCTATTCCTGCCATATCTAGGGAAGAACTTACCAGTCTCTTCATCAAAGATCAGCCTGCTTCTCTTCTTCTTCTTTATCCCCTTGCTTTCGGCAAATGACTCCCATTTGGTTTTTTCTTTACTCTTGTCCATCTCCTTCGGAAGCATCAGCTTGCTGTCTGGCAGAGTGTACACGAGGTCGGTTTTCTTACGGGATGAGGGCTGTTTTCGTACTTCCTTGGTAAGTGCAGATATCATTTCTTGTGCGAGTTTGTCCATGTCTTGGCTATTCTTGGAATTTGCAATGACGACTAATTGCTGCAGATGAGTTTCCATTGGGGATAAAAATAAAGTACTGAATATACAGGAATAAAGCGATAGATATAAAAATAAAGTTATAAATATAGGGAACAATGCGATGTGTATAGAGACAAGAAAGGTCATCAAGATAGAAAAAGGTTGCCTAAGATAAAAAAAAAGGTTGCATTGAGATAAAAAAGGCTACACTGAGCAAAGAAAGATCTTTAGCGGCATCAAGCACTTAGGATGTGTTATGCAGTGCAGAACGCTAGATGATAACAGATAGGTGCTTGATAAACCATTAGTCTTGCTCCCAAAGCAAGATGGAGTCTTACATAGATTGACTCTATGCAGGTGTACCAGTATACAATTCTTATTTCTCTTGTGACTAATGCTAACCGGTTTTAATTTCAGTTTCCATATCTAGCTTATTTAATTAACTCTGATTTACTAGAAGGAAAAAAACACAGGGACAGAAATCTCGGTGTAGTTAAAGAAACAAGAAATATAGGAAGCGTGTGCAGAGCCGCTAAATAGGTACTTGGATGAACATGCATTTAAAAAATGCCATCCATATCCAGCCTGGATGCCAAATTATTTGACTGATATCTCCATATACTTGTATAAAATGTAAAATAAATTCAGAAATATTGTCAAGGTACAAACCAATAGACAGACTGAAGTGAGGGCATTGGAGTATAAACGGAGCGGAGAATTGATGTTTGTCTCATAATCAATTATCTACAGTATAGAGCACAGGCTTCTTTTTAAAGTTCAATAGCATTTGCAGAATCAATTACTCACCATAAATCATTTAATCCTCGCCTACTGGGTGTATAGTGATTAGGCAGATATTTAACTGTCTTCGTTTATCAAATATTGCCTTATCTATTCCATGTTGTCATAGTATTGTTCAGTATTCATCTCCATACGTTCGCAATACGCACCTATTGACTCATTGTATCTATTTGATGTGTGTATATTGAGTCATTTTGTATATTACCAACCTCACCTGCTATGCATTACTCATTTCACTTGTTGTGCATTAATCCGTTACTTCCAGCGTATAATTTGAACCTAGTCACTTCGTGTTTCCTCAATTTTGCTCACTTTATAATCTTGTAACTTAATTACATCTAGAGTGATCCTAATGAGCTCCTCCGGGCTTAGCTCTTGGCACTTAGTCCTTCGAAATGATCTTCTTTTACCATCTTTCCTGGAGCTATTCTTGAAATTCCTCTCGTGCTGTCTTGTATTCTGAAACCATACCTGGGTCACCTTCTGTGGTAGATTGATTAGTATCTCCAAATTTTCCTTATCTGTATTTGTTGGATACGCATTTATCTTATATACAGCTTTCAGCACAGCAATCTGCATATCTGTCTTATAGGTGTATCCTGTGGTTCTGCATGCCTCCGATTTCCCCAACCTCATCAATTTTATAAATCCGAGTATAGCTTCTGCTTCCAGATTTGTGTATGGCATGTAATAATGCGGTCGGTATGATTTTCACCTTATGTAGTCTAACCACTAAACTAAAATAAATTTATTGATGTCTGTGAGTATCATGAATTAATTAAATATTGAACCTCTTTGCTCTGATATTACTAATATTTCAAGAGCTGGCTCATGTGAAAACAACAAGTCCAATCCATGTCACAGAACAGATCTAGTAGGTACTCATACGATTACACACTCGAACATATTCCAAAAATGGCACCTATTGTTTCTATCGTGGGCTTAACATACGAGATAATCAACAAAGATACTAATATTGGGAAGTTTATTACCAGCCTTATACGACCAAATTGTCAATTTAAATAAAATCACCAATATCGAAATAACTTTGTAGAGTAATCAGTGATTGTTTTCCGTGATATGAAGTTTTAGTTCTGTTTTTATACAACTATATACTGGTGGTGTGTTTTTGATCGCAGATTTTATCGTTTGGATTTTAAGCTTTCCCTTTCAAGCCGCTAATATGAGAATCAAAATGTGGTTAGTGAATTTTTGATACACTAGATAAAGACATACTCGGGAAATTTGGGGGAGAGTAGATTTTTTTTAGTCTGGTATTCTGTGTCTAATTCGACTAAATCAATCAATATCTTCAGAAATCGCAGCGGAAGTCACATTATCTTATTAATGGACTAATTGAGCCATCACATATCTTATCTAGTCTGTAAAATGAACGATTATGCTGCCAGATATTGAGTTCCTATTCCATTCCTTCTACATCTTCCCACCTTAAAAATTATTAAAATAAATTCCGATTAAGAAAGGATTAGGGAAGATAAACAAACAATAGATACTGATATTGAAAGATCAAAGCATGGGTTTCCTGATGTTATGAATGTAAAAACACATCAGATCTTATGGTATACTGTTCCTACAGTATATATTACATAGTCACATCTAAGCCATTTATACTGCAGAGCTCCTATATCTACGCTATATAACTATAAAAATTGAACGTTAGAACTACCTTAATGAGTACAACGCATCTTAGGTTATCCTGTGCTCTGAATACACTTTAGATTTGTGTAAGTCTAAGCAATAATAGAAAGCAAATAAAAGGAGATTTAAAAAATATTAAGTTGCCATATCCTATTCTTAGTAAGAGCAAAAACAAAAGAAAGATCTCACTATGCATCGTGGCTTGTGTCGTGTGTACCAATTAGATAACTCATGATTGCACTACGCATTGAGTGGTGTATCGTCTAGAGATATCATAGTATAACACGCCCTTCATCATTCAATTAAATTTGCCAACTATATAATCACCAGCACGTGGACCTAACAGAGTCTTATGGTTCCAATATATAGCCTATCCCATGGCGTCTATTGCTACTAATGTATTTATTAGATGAATAAACTTTGCGTTGTACGCAGCTTAACCTTATGTGTATCTGTTTCAACCTCTGGTACACTCAGCAGCAAAAATAAACTAAGCATCTTATTACAATTCATTCATCCCAAAAGTAAGTATCCTTGTTACCTTTCCCGGAATTACTTATTGAATGCAATCCAATTTTCTAACCAATATCCTCCTGAGACAAATTTTAAAACGTATTTATTTTCCTTATTGTACCCCATAATGGATCATCAACAGAAGAATATACAGAGCTATGGATATATAGTGTCTTTGGTGCATGGTAAAGAGCAAGCAATGCTGAAAGAGGAAGATTACTCTGCACTGAAAAATTGTGACACACTTGAAGAGCTCATCACCAAGCTTACTCGTTACTATCCACGTATCACTGAAGATATGAGCTCTACAAAAGCTGAGATACAAAAGAGACTTAACGAATCATTGAAGGCTGATGTTGAGTCATACGTGACATCCACAAAAAGTGATCTCAAGACAATTATAGACTACTACATTGAATACCACTGCATTCAAAACTTCTTCTTTCTTTTACAATGCAAGAGTCAGGACCCTGACTTGGAGAAGAGTTTTGACAACCTGGACATTGGGAACTTTCCGGCACTGCAGACCCTGAAGTTCTGCAAGGACATGCATGACGTTCAGAAGTACTGCGTTGAGAATTCGTTTTTGAGGAAGTACTACTACAAGAAAAAGTTTAATAGAGAATTTGCAAATAATAATTTCCAAGAAGCTAAAGCCTTGTTTACCAAGCTACATATAGAAGAGGCTTACGACAATCTTAATGACACTAAGTACATGAAGGAGATACTAGAGCTTGAGGGAGATAGGCAGATACTAGAAATAACTCTAAACACATTGTCGTCCAAGGACTTGATTGGTAGGAAAAGGGCTGCGCTTTTTCCTACTGTTTGTACTCTAAACTATCGTATATGCAAGCTACTCGCAAATGTAGAAACCTACGATGATTTTAGAGGAATTATTTCTAACAAGTATCAGAATATCGAGGATTTCCCAGATGTGCTTATCAAGACAGAGTTGAACAAGTACCTTAGCTCGTTTTATACATTTAATGATCTAAGTTGCGTGTATTCATATTTGAAGTTGAAGGAGCAGGAGATTAAAAACATACTGTGGATTGTAGAATGCATATCACAAAATAGAAGGGAGGCAATGAGTCATATTATTGTCCACAAGAATGAGGACTAATGACCAAAGGCATGAACATTAAAATGTGTCTGATTCCGCCATGTGTTTTTACATGTTTTGGCGAAGCTATACGGTAGCATAAAATTTTTTCTGATGAATATGGTTGTGGATTTACATGCATATCTTTGAGGACCTAGGTATATTTTTGGGATTAAATTAGTATACGGAAACGTTGATGTTATATATAGGTATGGGTGTATGTAGCCACGGAATACTAGCCTTTGGATCATCTTATTTTTATTAGCTTGGTTTTTCAATAACTGAAGCAAAAAATAACAGGCCTGTGCTTATCTATATTGACACAAAATAAACATTAGTATCTTTTGTACAGTAATTATAGACTAATAGTTCTCGTGTAGCAATCTCATTTCTTTTCATGTCGTGTATTGTTTCTGTGGAGTTTCTCTTCTAGAGACGTATGATAAACAGGCACGTATATTGATTTAAATTGCAGATTTAAATACTTCTGTGATTTAAATGACAGCTTTGCAAGCGAATGCTTGCAAGTACTGAATAAGATTGCAAACTAATGTAAATGGTGATGCAAACGCATAATGACACCTAGTGAGTCCATATGGATACTGATCAGGCATTTTGGCTTTACATACTTATAGAAACAATCCTGCAGCAGTTATGCCGACGCAAGGTGCATTTGATTATTTACAGAAGACATTTAGTAGCTAAGGCGGATCACAAATAGGACAATAGCAGGTTTAGGATTCCGACACATACAATTGTTGTTAGATAATAGCCGAGTTTCCGTCTGATAGAATAAATCTATAATACTTGACATTGAATGATCTAATCAAATAAATCTAAAACAGATGGCTGATCTTAAATCTAAAAACGCGAGCCGAAATAAAACCATAGTTAATATTACTGCTATTAGAAACCCGCCGTTCATATATACCATGCCTTTACACCTAGTAAGTCGCGCTGGGGTTTGCTGATCGCTAAGGTAATGAAAAATTATGTCCAAAACACTAAAAATCATACTCTTAGGATAAGAAAAAATGATCTTTGTCAATCAGGCTGTCAAACTTTAAATCAACAATAGATAAAATATAAAGAGAGGACAGTTCTCACCCATGAATCCTCTGTTCATTAGCATGGTATTGGGCCTCAACCCTCTGAAAATGGAAACCACGAAACAGAAGTTGGCCATTATGCGTGTATACGCACATCCCGGGTATTTTGGTCTAAAAGAGTTTTCCACTGACTCCGAAATTCTCTTGTTTGACAGTGATAATAGTATCGTAGCCACTTGCTTAAAGAGAAAGCGGTTTAGATTCGACCTTAGACTCGAAGTTTCTAAGGTAAATAATGGAGATATGCTGCATTTTGCTCATAGAAGCAGAAACCTTGTAATATACACTGATAAACCAGCGAGATTATACAAGTTAAGCTCTACTTTGATACTTATTCAGAATCCTGAAAGTGTTGAGATGAAAGGAGTCTGTAAGATTCTATTGAAAATATGCACATCAGTGCTTGAACAACGGAAAGCAACTATTTGTAGAATAGGAAAAGTGATAAAAACGCTTGAATTCTTAATAGCCTCATATAAATTCAAGGATTCTATGCGTGGCGTTGACTTTTCTGAGTGTCGGCGAATAGAAAAAATGTTTAATGGGTCGACGTCTTTTGAAGATAAAGTGAGGATGGCTGATGATCTTAGAAGAGCAACCCCTATGGACTCCCTTCCTTCATCGGACAATAGGAGTTTAGATGACAGTACGGATAGTATACAAAAATCCTATTCGCTGTCAATTAAAAGGAAAGGGAATAGCGTTGATACTAGTTTGAAGTCGAACAGAGCTAGAGCAAAACAAGAAAGTATTCCACGACTATCAGAATCTTTTGCGAAAACCAGCGAGACACTTAAGTCATTCTCTCCTTGCCCTGTACATAAACTTTTTAAAAGGCAGAATGCTGTAGATGTGCCTCTTGAAGATGGCCAAGTACCTGGAAATCTATATAATCACAATCTATGCATTCTTAATTATCAACCATTAGCAAAATCTGCTATTTTTGTCGAAGTAAAAGAAGTTAGAGGAGAGAGATATACAAGCAAATGCGTAAAGCATGTGGTTGCCGAAGCAGAGATGGTTGCTGATCCCGAGAATATTCAGAAGTACAAGGAAGAACTTGAGCGGTTAGCTAATGCACTGACTAATCATAAAGGAGCATTAACCGCTGCGTTGTTACGCGAGATTGTTGTGTTGATATTCGATCTAGCCGATCTCAAATCTCAAGCAAAATTGATAGATGCGATATTTGAAAGCAGAATCATTTTGTACGAGAAAGATGATGTAGGATCTTTTCCCATGATATACAGAGTTTTGAGGCAGATTGCTGCGGAGCTCGGAACCAGTGAGAAGGTTTTAGAATATATTGACGGGGTAATCAGGGACCAAGACAAGAAGGTGTGCAAGTACAGCAGTACCTCAAATAATACACCTCAGATGGCAGGCATGGCTTACACAATTGACATCGTTACGGTATACGATTGCTTTACAGTTATTACAGATAGCTACGATGAAAACCAGGAATACGCTATTAAGTATGATGACCATCGTGCAGTCAAATTTATTGTGCCTACCGTTAGGAAACGAGTTAGAGGATCTTCTTACAGGGTTATATTTAATCTAGCAGATGAGAACATAAGGGCTGACCAAAGTTTTAGGATAAATGTATACGCTAAAGAATATCCTGAGAGTATTGCTGCGCTGACTGTACCGATACCGCGTCTATAGTATTAGTATAATAAATGTATATACTTTAGTTAAAGTTGATAGAATTTCTGAATCATGTACAATTCCTGATTAAAATCATTTAAGTAGAAACCATGAATCTAATTAGGAAAAGATAGGCAAGAAACGATAATGCTGGGTAACACACACTCTTATTAAGACCGTAGTATATATTATTTGCAATGAATGATACGCAAAGACGCCCTGGATTGTTCTTGTCTTGTAGATAGTATGCTTTATATATAGGCAACAATCTGATGCAGATGAGTTGTACAAAATCATAACTTTTCTCACAAATAACAAAGGTCTTGTAGAGCTTAGACCTTGCATCCCTGGTTATCACGGATGTTCTTAAAGTCCCTGATACCGAATGAGTATATATTAACACTATGTGGGTCAAGCATCTTTACGGTGATGCACGGTCTTATATAGATGATGCTTGACATCCGCAGGATATATTACATCAGTGGTCATAATGGGATGGATACTCTCGTAATGGCTTTAATGTTCTTCAACTTTGATAGTGATTGCACCTTTATGACAATTCTAACTAACAACCAATGGTGAGGTACCCGCATACCAGGTACGCTTCTAGTAAATTCTTTATTTTAAATACTTTATTTTTTGGAGGAGAGGTCTCTCTTGCTCTGGCTCGCTCGCTCCTTACCTGATCGCTATAGCTATCGTGCTGATTTATCCCGCGCATCCCCCCTCCTGGAGTTCCCGTTATACAATGAGGGGCTGATGCGGCGGGAACTGTTGATCAGTCCTCCTCTTTGGGGTGGTACACCACAGGTGGTTTCATTTGTGGTATATTATCCCATTGAAAGGTTACTAATTTTAGATTTCCCTCTATATGAGGGGAAAAAGTATATAAGTATACCCCTGACAGAAAAGATGAACGATTAAGTGGAGAAGGCACAAGGGATGCAGGAAGAGCTCAAGGAAGGGAACAACATAAGAATAAAAAATGTTTTACAAGCGTACTCAGTACCTGGATACTGTGGTATATCGGCCCTCACTGATTAGTAATCACAAAGACTAAAATTACTTCTATGGCCTATGAATTAATTTCTGGAAAAATTTCACTATAAATATTAAATTAGTTCCATGACCAATGAGCCAAGGATCAGACGATGTCATCTGTCATGAGATGAAGAATAATAAACTTAAAAAGGCATTTTTAATCCGCATTTGGCAAATGGTTATGTTAGATACCTCACAATCTGTTGTGAGCATCATCTGATCACTACCAGCTAGAAAAATTCATACCAAATTTATTCTAGAAAAATGCCCGAAACCAATCTTACTGAATATACACCATCAATAAAGATTTTATAGGGTCCTTTAGTCTTTTCAACAATCTCATCGCTGAGAGGCTTTATACTTATACTTCATCTAGCAAACCCGTAGATGCCCCTCAAACCTTTGTGGTGTAATAATAACTATACCACAATAAAATGCTCTATTTGTTATAAGCTATCTGCCAAAAATCTCATCATTTTATGTACCTACTACTCATTTTACCTATTTATCTCTTTAAACCAATATGTTGAAATATCAGAAAAGGAATCTAGACGAAAAATGACTATGATTGAGAGAAATTTGTATTTGCTAGAGATGACGTAAATTCAAAAACTGTAAATATAAATCCACGCATATACTCTTAGCAAGTATTGCAGAAATTACAACCAGTACACCGGTTAGTGTTAGCAGGGCTGCGAAGACAATCGCAAATACCACAGCTTTGCAGCGTATCTTACCACGTCTACCAAAATTTGAAGGAATATGTCTCTTTTGATAATTCTTCACATTAGATTGATTCAGCATATAATCCTTTTTGGCTTTCCTTCAGTGGGGTTTTGTGGGTGGCCCCCCAGTGGCTTCTTTTTCCAAGATTTTGGGGTCTACCGAATGGATCTTGTTATTGGTGCTAGCCATCACAGATGACATTTCCTTCATTCTTTAGAGGGATTTTACCTATTTATAGCTAAGTTGATCAGTTTACACAACAAACAACAGATTAAAGTTGATAAATGATCGCTTGATATAAATCAGGCCTCTCCTGGGCAGTATACCTAAAATAGCATAGTCTAACACTTCTTAAATGGAAGGGAATTGCTAGTCTTTGTTAACCGCACAAAGACCCGGTTTACCAGCGGGATGTCTAAAACGATGAACACCCCCAAAAATAAAGCTCAGGATAAAGATACGCTTTAATATTTAACATTTTATGTAATTTTTGAAAACAATCAGATTCCAGCGGTTCATAGAAGTATACCACATATAGGACCCCAAGCTCATTAGTTGGTGTGGTGCATCATTACATAAGGATAACTAATTTTTTATTACCGCCAAATCTCCAAGGAACTATACAAATCTCAATGCTCCGGGAAAGATGGCAACGACGAGGAAGACAAAGAGCGGTAGCAAGAGGTATGGATCCCGAGTCTATGTGAGCTATTAATAAAAATTTGATTAAAATACATCATAAGTGTATCCAACTTTGGCACATCTCAGCCAGGATGTCATACTTCCTAGTCTTCTCCAGCTCGACCTGCTGAAGGTTGTCTTGGCTTGTTATACCAACCTCAACCAGGATGATCTCCTGCCTCCTCTTATCCCAAATAAATATGTCTGGTCTATTATTACTGATTTTGATATCAGTTCGAATTCTCGTGTCATCTTTCTGCAAGTTCATTTTCCATGACTTCTTGCACAGAGTGGCCACGCATCTTCTTAGACCTCTTGAAGCCATATTTATTAGCCAGGAGGAGATGTAGGCTCCTCACTACCTCATTGTGCCTCCTCGTGTAGTCATGGCCTAGCATCCTGTCACACCTTGTTGCTAGATGGTCTACAGTCTTGCCAACCTCACCACAGTGTTGGCACGCTGAGGCTGCTCTCCAGAACACACTTCTGTCCTGGATGTATCACCTGCCTCATCTCTTAGCCGGATGTTGCCCCATACTAGGCTGATGAGTCTTTCATGCTGACCAAGGAGTTTTCTTTGGCCATGTACAGCTTTGCATGGTGTGTTTTCTTTTTTTATCTCGCTGTACAGGCGCTCCTTCTAAGCCAGCTCCAGACTCTCTCTGGTGGGAGAGGCTATACCGTACTTAGCCTCTAGGTATGGCTTTATCAATGCAAGATGGGTTTTGTTGTCTTCCTCAACCTTGAGAATTGCTGCTCTTCTTGTGGATACATCTTTGTGCTTATCCAGCAATTCTCTCAGTTGTAGGAGCATACTTTCACTCCTCATCTCAGCATTGTGGAGACCTCTACCTAGCTCGTCTCTTGGCAGGTATAACCTCTCCTTACACCCGGGTTGTAGGTGGACCTTGTGCTTTACGAGGACATTTCTGACCGAGTGGTCTAACTCCTCGAAGTTAGCAGACTCAAGGTGCTGCAGGCCAACATGGTAGTTGATCAGATAGATTGTATGCTCGTTGATCGCCTTGAACAAGCTCTTGGCGTTTAACTTCGTGCTGCAAAGTCTCTCCACTCTGGCCAGCACCTCATCCTTGACCTTCTCGAATGAGGCCCTTGTTGGCTGACCAGTGCTATCTTGTATTATGCCCGGGTACTTATACACACCTAGGCCTTCCAACAACACACCTGTGTCGCCACAGGTCTCTTCATTCGTGACTGACTTCTCGGTGTTCACCTACAGCCCAATGGTATTGAAGAAGTCTTTTGACTCTTCTACCATGGCCTTCATAGTGTCACCACTCGTGGCCAGGAGCTTGAGGTCATCTATGAACAAGAGATGATTGGTGCTATGGGAGATATCGCGACCATGCACCGCCACCTTTGGATACTTCTCACTGAGCTTACGACTCAGTGGGTCCATACACAGGACAAATAGGAGAGGTGACAGGGAGTCACCTTGCAATATCCCTCTCTCTATTTTCTTGTCCAAGATGACTTCAGACCTTTCTCTTATCTCTAGCTTCCGTTTAGAGATGATACCCTCAAGGAGCGTCTGGGTCCAAGCAGGAAAGCTTAGCTTCTCGATGCACTTGAGAAGGTAGCTATGTTCGACAGAGTCAAACGCCTTCTTGGTATCGATCCAACTAGCCTTCAGCTTATTGCCATGCTCCTTGTTTAGAGCAATGTTGAGCAGGGCCTGTTCCCTAGCCCCCTGAACTCTCCTGACTGTCCCAAGCTGGTTTTCCGCCAGTAGCCCACGCCTCTCCACCTCGATTTGCATCACCTCACTAATACACTTAGTGGTCAGCTTGTAGAGGTTGGACATACAGGTTATTGACCTGAAGTCCGACCCTCTGGTGGGTGTACCTTTAGGGATCAGGTGTGTGATCCCTCGGTAGAACCAGTCGGCTTGGCACTTCACATCCAAGCAGATGCCTCTGATTACTCTATATAGGTGACCATGCAATGAGGTGATCTTCTTGATGAAGAAGTTGAAGATACCGTCAACTCCTGCTGCCTTCCAGCAAGGCAGGAATCTCAGTATATTCTCGAACTCCCTCATCGACGAGAAGTTGCCAGCAATGACTTCCTCTGGTAGGTAATCGACAAGATACTTGTCAAACTCCTCAGAGGCATCAGGTTTCTTGTTCCACATAGTGGACCAATACTTCCTGATTTCTACAGTGCTGACACTGCACTCAGGGACCACCTGCTGGGTGAGACCTCGGTAGAATCTCCTTCTGTACAGCTCAAAGGTCTAATCTGGTTTCTGAAGAGCTTCCTCTTCTCGTGCATTTCCAGCTTTTTGCTGTACACTCGGATCGACTCACTGAGTCTAGCTTTGGCCTCATTGCAGTCACTGGGCCTATCCAACACAAGGTTGAATTGCCTCATGACCTTCCTGGCGGCTTTCACTTCCTCAGTTGTCATTCTGTTGGCCCCAGCTCTCTTGTCAAGGAGCTCCATCGAGGACTTGAGTGCATCGATCTTCTTTTCTATGTTAGCTCGCCAAGGTGATGGATCTCTTTTCTTAGTGCTAGCCTCCTGGTAGAAGGCCTGGACAGCTTGGAGGATCCTCGCCACATCCGTCATGTTAGCGGGGGACTAAGTGGTGACATATTCACCAGTCAGGCAGTTCAAGAGGCCAAGTATATAGAAGAGATACTTAACATTTAATTATACAACCGCCAAACTATCAAGAGATCTCATGATGCTGCCTAATCTAAAATCACCCAGCCTATATAATGTAAAAGTTCTAGAAATAGAAAGCTTTTGGAGCGTGAAAGCTACAATGTAGGATGCACCTGTGTTTGAAAACTTTCCATCAAATATCTGATGCTATAAGCATCTTTAAAAATGTCAAAATGCTGAAGGTATGGCGGTTTAATTTTTTTATAAAAAACCTGAAGAGGCGGACTGAGGATAATGCATATGATACTATCCATAGTACTGAGGTACCCATATACCAGGTACGCTTCTAGTAAATTTTTAATGTTAAATGTTTTATTTTGGGAGGAGAGCACTCTTGCTTCGTGACTCCCTTGCTCCTTATCCTTCTTTTTATCCTCATTCTGCATCCTGCTCATCCTTCATTCAAGGGCTTGCCTTATATAGTAAAGGAACTGATATGGCGGGAAATCCCCATAACTTCTCCTTCTTGGAGTGGTTCACCACACTAACCAACAAAAAAAGACGCCAAATTAATTGCTTTTAGGATTCTTTAAAAGAATGCATGTTAAAGCATAAAGAATCCCAAAAAAGAACATGACCGGTATAAATGAAGAAATTGATAAACAAGAGCTAAAAAATAATCCCAAGTTTAATAACACTAGTTGTAAAAAAGGACCCAAGGTGTGAGGTTAAGAGAGGATGTGATAAATCCCAGGACCTTAATGAGCCATACCCAGCTAAGGTACGTCTCTGTGTGACGTACCATCTTAAAGGGAAGGACTGATAGAGATTTCTCGCCATATCATTTCCTTTACTATATAAAGCAAGCCCTTGAACGAAGGATGAGCAGGATGCAGAATGAGGATAAAAAGAAGGATAAGGAGCAAGGGAGTCACGAAGCGAGAGTACCCTCTCCAAATTTTTTTACTAAATAAGTTTATTGATATTATGTCTCCTGGTTGATCAGCTAGAACTTTTGGCCATCACATGGTCTGCCCTACACTTACTTGAATTGACTGTAGAGAATGTTCATACTATCAAAAGCCTGGATAATTCCATAGCTCTAAACTTCACAAACTGGGTAAGGTAGGATGCAACAGTGTGCCAACCTTAAATCTGACAGCCTCAGTCAATTGCTTCTCCCCTCCAAGGAGTATGTTGATAAGTTTTCTCTGGGCTTCAACATCAGCCCTGTTTCTTAGCCCTAATTCTGTCCTAACAAAACTGTCGAGCTCTAATCTCGCCTCTACAGCCCGTTGCATTTGAGGATAAAGTGATGGAGGCTCTCCCTTCCAGGTCGCTTGCACACTAGGCGCTTGTATAGATATCTCTCTGGTATCTTGACCTGCCTTGCTAAAATGTATCCGTACTTGAAAATACTTGTCCTAACCTTTATCATTGCATTCACCCCAGTTCTTAGATCTGGCCTGTATAGCTCCAATCGTAGTAGTTTGTTTACATTACCTATACCATACTGCCTTGCTAGTCTACATGCTTTGGTCTTGTCATTTCTTAGGCCCCTTTTTGTTAGCACCTACATACTTCCTCCTGAGCCTTTTTGGCGCGCCTCAGATCGGCTTCCCTAGCAAACCTCTTGAGCCACAAGAGTGTTCCCATAGCCCAGGTCTTCTTTCTGCATACAAAGGTCGAATTTACGAGACTGCCTATAACAGTTTGTGAGCTAGACCATTTACAGAGAGCTCTGATTCGACTTCTTGCAGCTGATACATTAAATCCTTTGATCCTAAGCTCTTCACATACTCTCAACCGATTGTGATTTTGGGACCTCACTAGCCATCCAATTGCTCTGTCGATGAGCCTGTGTATTCTGTTACATCGTGCATCACCCATGCCCAAGAGCTCCGCTCTGTATCCTACTATGCCGTACAACGCTGTTCTCAGAAATCTCGTCCTTGCGAGCAGAGGAATTTTCATGTTCATCAAGAACTTCCCTGCACTACTGCAGACAAGCTTTGCATCAGGGGTACTTTTGTTTATTAGGATACTTATTTTTAGTTCTCTGTTTAGCGTGATGCCGAGATATGTAAAGTTTTCAACTGTCTTGATCTTGTTTTCTCCCATTATTACATTCCGTTTAGAGAAACTCTGGTTGTTTACCTCCATTATGGTTGACTTCTCATTATTGATTATCAGCCTTCATCTATCACACCAAGTATAAACCTTCGCAAAGTTTTATTGCAGCTACGCCAGGTTAGGGACCATGATGACTGCATCATCCGCAAAGAGTAGACTAGCGACCTCTAAGGTCATCCCAGAAATGTAAACTCTTTTGATATCGGCTAAGATATCGTTGATAAAATGGTTGAATAGGATGGGTGAGGGAGGGTCACCTTGTTTTACTCCTCTTAGGTAGGCTAACTTTTCAGAGAATATTTCTCCTATCCCTATTCTTAGCTTCCTACAGGTCTTTCACATACTCTAAAATTTTCGCACGGAATTTGTAGCCAGTTAGTTTTGCAATCATGACTTTCTGGGAAGCTGTGTCATAGGCCTTCCTAATATCAATAAACCCAAGATAGGTCTCCCCAGTCTTCAGCTTCCGTCTCAGGACAACTTTCTTCAAAGCATCCGCCTGGTATGCTCTCTCCTCTAGCCTCTTGAATCTACACTGCTCTTTGACCAAGATTCTCTCTGCAGCTTCAAAGATTTTCTTGGTTATAGTCTTGTTGAAGGCTTTCCCCAGAGCGTCAATCAGGATAATCCCTTGATAATTATTGACTTTCCTCAGGTTCCCTTCTTCGGAACAGGTGCTATGTTAGCTCCTTTCAATATACTCGGAAGTTTTCCTGCATTAAATACTAAGTTGAACAGGCCCAGAATGGCCTTGCAAAATTTGCTCTTAAATTCACAATCTATTCCAGACTTTTGAAGACTTCAATTGAGATTTTGTTCTCTCCACATTTTTTTATGGAGGTCCTGGCTGTCTTTCAGAAAATCTCTTGGCCGATTTTATCCTCATTGATCTGGGCTAGTGAAGTAGACTTATCTTTCCAAAAAGGTATCCTCTTTGCTTCGGCCTGACATGCTTTTGGCATTTTCGGTAAACTCGCTTAGAAGCAAGCTTGCATTGTTTTCTTCTTGCACACTACATCACCTAAGTGTGGATCTTGTAAGCAGTATACTTCTCTCGACCTCGAGCATCTACCTAAGCTTTCCATTATCCATCTACAACATTGCCTAGGATCCTCGCCGAGAAAACTGACCGAGAATTTCTCTAGCCCTCTGACTTCCCGCTTGTGTCTTTTTAAGCCAGTCTTTGTCTAACTTCGTTTGTCAGCTGTTTATACCTTTATATGTCGAAGTCAGGCGTGCTCATGCATGCCTGTTTATTCTTCTTATTGCTTTCACAGTACTTTGTGGAAGTAGTTCCTGGATGACTCTTCTTGTATCTTGTAGATGTTCTCTCCTTCTAAGAACCTGTAAATCAGGTCCTATAGACTCTTGTAAGCCTTATCTTGCTTCTCCTCATTCTCTTCTATCTCTACAGACTTGTTGAACTTCTTTATAGTTGGGTAATCTTTTAGTTTCATCCTATCAATTCTCTTTATCTTCACAAGAGCTAGCATATCGCCTAGGATTATCCTGCGGGTTATAGGTATGTAATCTCCGAGATGCCAGGTATTGTTTAGGATATGAAGTTCTTCTCGGTTGATATTCCTGCGTCTAAAAATGTAGTTTATCAGGCTTCGGCTCCGGCCTCTGCTGCTTGTTCTTCTCAAGACTCTTCGCGGGTATTGGAATTCACAGATTACTATTCCACACTCTCTAGGCTCCCTTTGGTTATCTTTGGTACCATGTATCAGTCGCCTTTGCTGTAACTTTCTCTCATTTCTCCTTCTGCAACTCTTTGTCAATAAAAGTTTTCTGTTTCCTCATGACAGTCTTTTTTACCTGATATTAGCGCCATATGTAGGCACATATCATCGAGACTCTTGTAGTTCTTCCTTCCGGCATCTTCTCAGACACCACACAAGCTATATAGCTCGTACTTCCTCGATACTCAGATATCTTGTACCCTATGTTCTTAAGAAATTCAGCTCTTCCAACTGTTCTAGTGGTGATAATACATGTTTGCAGGCTTTCTTGCTCGCTGACTGTCTTTACGCGGCGATTTAGAGAGACGGAGGCTCTGACGAGGGCAGTTACAATTCATTACCAAGTCCCTCCGCGTTCCCTATATTTAACTTGTACGTATCCTGAAGCTTAATTGCCTCGCCTATGGACATCAATTCATTCTCGGAGTAGACAACTGCTCTCAAGCTAAATATTTCTTTCTCTGTAGCTGCTCTATATAAAATGCTGTACGCTCTTCGTGTAGGCGAATTTTTCTTGGGCGCCTTTGCACATGAGCGCTTTTTTGCATTTCATTCAGCACTTTATATCTTCTATCAATTTCCGTGATATCCATAAAGGTGTCCTTGTCCCAGCTTAGCCCTTGTGTTGTGCCCAGCCTACTTTTGACGTTGTGGCATGTTCTTTCATTCACCAGTATTTCAAATTGTCTTTGAATTTGAAGACTACTTTCCCTACCTCCCTGCTTTTTATGCTTGTAATTGTACAGATAAGCATTCTAATTTGTCCTACTAGGTTCTTCCGTGTTCCGGTAAATCTCAGCAGTTTGAATTTAGTGATTGAATATGGGGGATTTCCCTTGCGAAAACGTTTTGACTGTTCCATCGTCAGTTTCTACATCGGCTTTTAGGCCTCCTAAGTGCTAGATTACTATCCTTGCCCTTACGCTTCTCGTTTCCACCTGAGGTACCCGCGTACCAGGTACACTTCTAATAAGTTCTTTAGTTTTAATACATTATTTTTTGGAGGAGAGGTCTCTCTTGCTCTAGCTCGCTCGCTCCTTATCTGATCGCTATCGTTATCGTACTGATCTATCCTGCGCATCCCCTCTCCCGGGATTCCCATTATACAATAGAGGGACTGATGCGGCGGAAACTGCTGATCAGTCCTCTTCTTTGGAGTGGTACACCACATTACCTTTAGCTGTTGCCACCTTTGATTTAATTTTCTGGATAGTTCGTCCGTTTTCCGGGCTTCCTGCAGCATCTTTACTCGCAGGTTATCTCCCATCAGTTCTCTTGACGAGTATGGTTTCTTATAACGTTTCGGCTGTGCTCTTTGACCTTTTGAAATTCTCCAGTTCTGTACTCTACGTCTTTTACCAGCTGAGGTTCTAGCTATCACAACTTTGTTTGCTTTTTCTTGTCGCCTCTTCAAGTTCTCTTCTAGCTTCCTCTACTCGGGGGTGAAGCATTAAAATTTTGGATAATATTTCATTCTCACTTGTTTGAGCGGTTTTTATTCTTTTTTGCCCTCTTTTACGCTTTGGTTGTCGATTTTCTGACTGCACTCTTGTTCAAACTATAACTAGACTTATGAGTCGTCCTCCTTAATTGCTTCAATTTGGCATGAGATCTTTGGTGTTTGCTTCCTCTTATGCTAGGCGCGATTTTGTGCAAGATAATTTGTTCACCATCTCTGCCCAGATGTCGTTATCAGTCGCCTCTGGTGGGATAACCTTGAAGTCCTCTATTATATCCATTGCCTTCATCCAAATCCACATCTCCGATGCATCTTTCGGAGCATTAACGACCTTTTCTTCTAGTTTCTTTGGAGGAGGCTTCTGAGTGGATGTGACTTTCTCTCCTAACCCTCCTCTATCCCTCGCACAGTCTTGTCTGAGGCAGCTTTATCGCCTTACCTTTACCACGAGGCGTATTTCCGCGCATCGGTCATTTCTTCTAAGTTAAATCATTGCTTGTGGAACTTCTTCCTGTTCCAATTCATTTTCAAAAATTTTGACTTCCGTGGTTTCTTCACCACAGTTTTTGGGCTCCTGACCTAATTTCATCTATTTTTTCACCATTTTTCTGCAAAATTTTTGGGCCCGTTTTACTATTAGTAGGGCTACTCCGCTGAGGAATCTTTCCATATTGTTGTGCTCCATTCCCGAGGTCAAGGTCTCTGACGCTGCGCCCGTGGCGGCACTAGGCGATTCTTCCTGGTGTTTTTCATTGGGCTTGTTCTTAATCTCCAAAAATGGAGTTGTCTTAAAGCCTTCTAAGCCCCTTTGAAGATCAGGTACCACAAAAACCACCTTTAGCCTCTCCGCCTAAGGCGCCTTACTTCCCCTCCTAGCGTAGCTTTAATCACAGATTTTGTACTTCTTCCAGCTCCCTTTGATAGTGTATTTATCCCCTGCATAGGGCTTCCCCCCAAAAAAATAAAATATCTAACGTAAGGAGTTTATTAGACGCGCAACTAGTACGTGGACACCTCAATTTGATTAAAGTAACGAGGTGTTGTATCCGATATAATGGTACCCTGCCGTTTTATGTCATAATTTGGCATATCAGTCAAGGGATACTGGCATCCCCCAATAATCCAGTACCCTCGTTGATCTGGGACCGATGAAATTTCAAGAGAATTTTACTATAAGTAGTCAGCTGATGTGAAGGGGTACGATGAAAAACACAGAAATCAATAATAAAGCCAACAACAAAAACTTGTGCATACTTGCAAGAAGGTACAGCGCATACACAGTTTTACTCTAGCCGGACATGAACTAATAACTTTATTGAACCAATTATCTCGATTCTAGAATTGTATTCTAAAGAAGGGTACGAAATCCTTACTTTGATGGATATTATCTTAGGCATCTACCTTTTTGATCTCATTTAATATATCTTTGGCACGAGCGTATATAATTAACGGAATGCTTTCAATATCTCTATTAAAAATTGTCTCATAAAGATTGCCATTGAAAATCAAATCTCGCAGTCTGTGTCGATTATTATCTAATCCGGCTTTTTCTGCGTATATTAAATGCCTAAACCCTGTCTTGTGGTAGTTGATTACGACATTCTTAAAGTCTCTATTTTTGTATACCTCCTCATTGAGCTCTATCATCACGATGGTTGAATCATGCAATGAGTACCTATTCAACATCTCAAATACCATCTTTCTAATTATGTGCCTAAGATGTCCTTCTCCTCTGTAATCATATGAAATGTACCCCAGATATAGCTCAATTATAGGAACAGATCCTGCATCAAGATCCTCTCCTAGGGTCCATTTATTAGGAAGAATAAAAACACTGCTGATCAGCTTATCACCGTCTCTTTTCTGAAAAATGTTGTATTTCTTAAAGTTATTTAAAATATAAGATTCGGGCGGGCACCAGAGCTCTAAACCCCTGGGTCCATACCTCGTTTAGATGCTTTTTTAGATCCTCTGGAACAGTGGTTCTAGTATCGTCAGGGAAAGAAACATAATCAACCATAGAGTTGTCTACCTCCATTGGAACATCTTCTGGTGGAGGTGCTGCACCATGAAGTAAAGTAATATATGCTAGCGTCGTTGAAAGAAGAAGTTTCATATGACCCCAAATTCGCAAAAAAAATTATATATAGGTAAAAGGAGAAAAGGCATATTATAAAGCTAATAAGACCAATAAGTGCTGGTATATCCTAATTAGGCAAGTTGCAATCATACCAATGGCAATTCTCAGCTACTCTCTAGCAGGAATTCCAGGATTTGGTGTATTGCCCCAGGGGATCAATGGGAACTTCGTGGAATATTTATTCCCTTAGCATATCAAGGGGAATCCAAAAAGGGATATTAGTAGGATGGAAAGCATGATGAAGATGAGGAGATGCTGAGCAAAGGGGCCAATAAGAGAGATTGATTTCCTAAAGATAAACATATTCTTGGGACTCAACATAAGGTTATCAATAAAGCAATCTTTATGGATTTTGCTGCTTAACAAATGACAATTACTAATTTTAATAAATCCGATCCTGGCGCGCATAATAAATCAACAATTTTATTTTTTGGACTTATTTTTCGCCAAATTTTCACATTTAGACCTTAGTCTGTACCTCCACTTTATTTCACCTAGCCTATCCACTGATTCCTGGATAGCTCTCTCGTACCCACCTTTAATCCCTCTACGGTACTTATATGGTCTCTAGAGTCTTCTTATATGCCTGTATGTATGCCTCTATGATAGGCGTGACCTCCAGCTGCTTGAGGTACTTCTTATGGTATGTTGTCATCACTCCATCCCCTGGCATGACATATTGAATGATTGTTGTCCTCTTAGCCTTGTATAACATGCCAAGCTCATTAGCCAGGATATCATACTTCCTGGTCTTCTCCAGCTCGACCTGCTGAAGATTGTCTTGGCTAGTCATATAAACCTCAACTAGGATGATCTCCTGCATTTTATTGTTCCAAATAAATATATCTGGTCTATTGTTACTGATTTTGATATCAATCTGGATTCTCGTGTCATCTTTCTGCAAGTTTATTTTCCATGACTTCTTGCACAGAGTGGCCACGCATCTTCTTAGACCTCTTGAAGCCATACTTATTCGCCAAGAGAAGATGTAGGCTCCTCACTACCTCATTGTGCCTCCTTGTGTAGTCATGACCATCCTGTCACACCTTGTTGCAAGGTAGTCTACAGTCTTGCCAGCCTTACCACAGTGTTGGCACACCGAAGCTGCTCCCCAGAACACATTTCTGTCCTGCATGTAGCGCCTGCCTCATCTCTTAGCCGAATGTTGCCCCATACTAGGCGAATGAGTCTTTCATGCTGACCAAGGAGTTTTCTTTGGCCATGTACAGCTTTGCATGGTGTGTTTTCTTTTTTATTTCGCTGTACAGGCGCTCCTTCTGAGCCAGCTTCAGACTCTTTCTGGTGGGAGAGGCTATACTATACCTCTAAGTATGGCTTTATCAATGCAGGATGAGTTTTGTTGTCTTCCTCAACCTTGAGAATTGCTGCTCTTCTGGTGGATATATCTCTGTATTTATCCAGCAATTCTCGTAGTTGTAGGAGCATAATTTCACTCCTCATCTCAGCATTGTGCAGACCACGGCCTAGCTCGTCTCTTGGTAGGTATAGCCTCTCCTTAAACCCGGGCTGTAGGTGGACCTTGTGCTTTATAAGGACCTTTCTGACCGAGTGGTCTAACTCCTCGAAGTCAGCTAGCTCAAGGTGGTGCAGACCAACGTGATAGTTGACCAGGAACACACCTAGGTCTTCTAACAATACACCTGTGTGAGCACAATTCTCCTCATCTCTAGTGATTTTACTACATAAGCTTATTATTAATTTACAGCTAGAGTTTGCGTTTGGGTTGTCATATAACCAGTGTCATATCCATTTTGAAAGCAATTTTTTTGCTTGATGGTGCTCTCATCTATGCATAGCATATACCAGTATACGACAACTGCCGGGGCAATTAATGTGCAGTATACGTAGGCTAAGCTGTGAAACAGCGTGAAGTTTGCCCAATAAAATTTATCGACTGGGACAACCATAATATGCCTAATTAAGCAATAACACCACCCATTGGTCATATTGCTATCCTAATATACCATCTCTCCTTTTACGCATATGTATAGTTCTTTGGGATCTTGGGGTATATGCAGTATCTTTTATTTATGGTAGTATGCATCTCTCTACTTCATGCTGCACCATCTCCACCAGAGGGTGCTACAGCGGAGAGGGTAAATACTATGATTGACTTTACATCAATTGCAACTGGTAATGCAACTAGCGTTCCCAACGATCTTCTGAGGCATATAAGGGAGGTTAATTATATTGGCTTTCGGGTTCTATTGAATCAGCATCAAGTATTAGATACATATAACAGCTACAATATATTCCAAAGAAGAGATGGAGATAGCCTGGTATCTAACATTTTTATGATACCCGGCAGAATTAGTCTGAGAGGAAGAAGCGACTTATATGTCAATTCAATTGAGCTTTATGGAGAATACGTTACTGAGAGATACAAGGGAAACGGTCATCTTGCAGCTACAATTGGAAGAGGGATACAGGAGATGTTAGACAAGTATTCCTTACCGGACTCAACTATCGTGATTCTTGGTCTTGATCAAAAAGACTATCGTCATTGCAATCTCCGTGACATCATGACATCATACTATGATATGGGCTTTAAACACTATATTTACATAGATGAGGCTTCGTTTAATAATTTTAAATACCAATTAAGAGATTTCACATTCAACTATAACCTGTATGAGACTATTTCTGAGCGTGTGATACAAAATCGTACTTTGATCATATACTCTTGTGCTAGGGATATAATTAAGTGCTGTACGGGTGCTACACAGAGAAGCTATCTGTAGCAGATATCTCAAGCCTAGCAAGCAGGGAATAGATAATTTGAGAAGTGGCCAAATATGAATCAGTATAATTCACTATTTCTTGCACATTCTTCATTCTTATATGAAGACGAATATTTACCAAATCCTACAATACTATAAGGCTTGGTTTGAGATCTAACAGGCCTAATGGCTACTTTTTTCCCTTGTATGACTCTTCACCACGTATAGCGATAGGCAAACGGGGCCTGAGTAAATATCAAGTCAAGGCAACTCTCTTTAGAAAGCACAAGACTATCTCATGTGTGTCGCCAAATAGAATTATGGTAGATGAAGATATAGCCATTACAGAAGAAGCAATCTAAATAGGGTGTATTTACGTGTGCTATTGCAACGACAGAAAGAGAGCTATATGCCACAGTATAATTATTGGAATCGAATTATTATTGGATGCATTGCATGAGGTTCACTAAATTTACAGAAAATAAAGAGTGGATGTATCAATCTCCGAAACTGGTACGCAGAATCTGTAGAGTCAAGCTATGAGGCGGCAGGAGGTTTACTTAGTAAATTCCATTGATTAGTTAGCAATCAAATAAAACTATCCTGTCTCATACTATGACATTGTGTCAGCACCGCACTATACAAAGGTCAGTGCTATAATGTATACTCATCGATTATGGGATTAGCTGACACATATGTCATACTATAGAATGACCCATTGGAGGAGTTTAAAGCTGAAAAACTAGATGATGATGAATGCATCTTTGGATTCAATGAACAAACTTACGATCACTACAAAATTGGAATGGCAAGTGCAGCTCCTACACATCAATAAACCAGTATTACTATCTCACAGCTCCCAAAGCCATACAGCGAGATATAAGATTTGCACCCTTCATGTACTTCCACGTCATACTTGGTGAAATGACACTCAGTCAAAAAGAGTTAGCGTCAGGGTACTTGTGAAACTTAGAGCAGTGACTTCGTATGGGGATTGCTGTGTATTCATCGCCAAAGGCCCTCATGGCCAGCAAATCACTCATCTTTGGCCGAGGAAGGGGATACACAAGTGCCTTCTCAATTACCTCCAGAAGATCTTCATCAGCTTCAGGCACAAGACTTCTGAGATCCCGAGGGGCCCTAGAAAGGTTGTACTTGGGGAAATCAGGCAAGCTAGAAACACCTGGAAACGAGTCCTCGTCTATGGTCCCACAGACATTAACTATGGCCTCCAGCTGTCCTAATTCTGTCTTAACCTGGAAAGGGGCTTTTTCTAGAATCATCTCTAGAACCATACATCCAAATGACCAAACATCAACATCGTAGCCATACTCCTTCGTCCCTAATAGGAGCTCGGGAGCTCTGTACCACAGAGTAACTACCCCAGGACTATATATACCACTCTTGTTTGCAATCCTTCCCATTCCTAGGTCACCAATCTTTACATTCAAATGCCTATCCATAAGAATATTTGCTGACTTAAGATCTCTGTGGATCACCCCACAGCTATGCATGTATTCTAGCCCCCTGGCCACCTGAGCCCCAATATACTTAACCCTGAGCTCATCCATTTTATAGTTTCTGATGTACCTGTGTAAGTCAAAACTCATATACGGAAAGACAATGTATATATCACTTTTATGAACCACTATCTCAACAAGAGATATTATATTCTTATGTGAAAGTCTCTTGAGCAGCTGTATCTCTCGTATAGCTGTTATAGGTAGACCTTGGTCCTTGAGGAATATCTGTTTGAGTGCGTATGTATTGTTATCCTTCTTGGCACTAAAGACCTTGCCGAATGTCCCTTCGCCTATTGGTTTTCCGAGTGTGTAGGTGAGGGTTGTGGATGTGCGGTTATGGGGTGTGCGGTGTAGAGTATTAGGGCTATCTGGTGTCATTTGGGGTATCAAAAATGGATATACATGGGTGGTGGGAGAGTCAAATGGACATTGGCAGAGAAGAGTAAGTAGCTACATGTTCAGATACAACTAGATCACTGGCAAGATTAGATAGATGTTGGCGGTAAGATGCTATATGAATAGACAAGAAGATGTCAGAGGTAGGATAAATGTGATGAATATATAAATGATGCAGGGTCAAAAGTTGAAAGGGGTCAGCTGAATGAGAGCTAGAGACTAGCTATATAAATGAAATGCCGAACTACACAAGTATAAATGATTAGCTACTTGGATATAAATCATCATCTAAATAAGCATGAGAGTCATAATGGATCCAGATGATGATCCACAAAATGAGCAAAGTAGATATAAGTAAGCGATGTTTATTTATTCAATCACCCTAGTAGACAGGCTTATAAGCAATCTGATCATAAACAGGACTCCAGCCATGCCAAAACTTCATTAAGCCCCCCGTCCTCCAAATTCATATAGAAACAAGCAAAGTCACTTGCCATCTTCTTCCTGCTGGAAACAAAAACATACCTGATCCCTTTCTCCTCACACAACGCTGGGAAATGTGTGACCAAATCCATAGGAGTTGTGTCAGCAGCAATGACAAGCAATCCTTTTTCGCCCTTCAGGATCTTCTTCTGGACTGCCTTTATCCCAAAGGTTATACTTCTAGACTCCAACTGCTTGGTGGCTATTTCTCGTATTCTATTCTCAACTTCCTCAGGGGCGATTGGGTGTGCAAACGGCAGCATTTTGTGGGTAAAGAAAATATGAATATGAAAGCGTAGAACTATATGAGCCAAGCGGCTGTGATACAGAGCGAAGTTTATTTTAATAGATTTTATTGATACGAGTCAAGCATATATTGTATAGTAGGCCAGGGGTGTCTTGTTTAAAGGCCAAAGGATGTTTGTGAGGTAGGAATGTCTACAATATAAGCATCAGCTTCGTAGATGCATCCTATATAAGCCATCATCCTTCATTCCCCCTTCACATCATCCTTTACTATTACTTCACATCATCACCTCCTACAATCCATCATTTCACATCATGCTCTATTATCAATACAACAATTCTTGATCTCACAACTGTGTTAACCTATTCATTAACATTTTTGCAGAGATTCATAGCAAAAATACTGTGGCCCTCAATATGCAAGAAGGCTTCAAAAACTTCATGACTTAGAAGAGGCAGTATTGTCGAAATGGGTTTTATTAAATCTTCTGTCTTCCATCTCTCAGAGAATCGGGTTCTATCTATACCTCGTTGATCAGTTTACACAACAAACAAAGGCTATGTTCTTGAGACATTTTTGGCTGCCAAATAATCAATTTTCTGGGGTCATCGATCCACCGACCGAGGCTGCATGCCGTGAGGTAGAGGCTATACCTTGCTGGTTCCCACGACAACTAATATTCGACATTACAATTTATACCATAAATTCTCACAAATTAGACCTCTTAAGTACCCACAAATCTCGCTTATAGTAACCGATATCTTTTGATAGATTATAAATTGCGTCATTTAGTAAAATACATCTAAGCACGGATGTCGAGCTTGAGTTACAAATATTCACGCTCACTATGTGAAGATGGAGCTGATAGTAACTAGGCCTGTAGTGAAGAAACATTGCAACATCCTCCTCACAAACCCCAAGGCTTTTTATAAGAGATGTAACGCTCCTCCTAACTTCAACTAGTAGATTTACGTCCTCAACATCCCTTATACTTCCCAATCGCCTATCCTTAAATATTGCTATCAGATAGAGTTTGCTGTTATCTGTCGTCTCGCTGTTGTAATTGTAAACTACCAATATATTCTTATCCTGGTACAAAACCCTCTCCTTCGTGGATAGCGCGTTATCCAGAAGATTGGTGATCCAATTGATACTCATACTCGTTTTCTTGATTTCTTGATATTCCTCCATTGATTCCATACTATATTTATAATACACAGTGTACTTCTCCACATACTCTTTCTTTGCGGGATATATCAGTCTAACACCTATGGGCTGCTTGGTGTCTACCAACAATGTCGTGTATACGTCATTCTGCTGCTCCACGGTGTATGGTGCGCCCTTCAGATCTTCAATTGTGACGGCTGGTTTGTAATACTGAAGTACTATTGCTATAGCTGGTATTTCGTTAATCTTACCGATATATACCATCCCAATCTCGCTTTGCACAGCCTTCTCAAGAATAAAGTTTTGTAGCATTAAAGGGTTATATATCACTGAACATTTCTGGTGCATGGTTAGCTTGATTACAATAAGCACGTGTTGCTGGCATGATATGGCGTATATATTACCTGGCATACCATACAACTGTCTTGTAATATTCCTTTATATCTATCTGAGTTATATTCACAAATTTTACACCCCAAATGCCGTCGCTATCAGTTAGTAGAGATGGTTTGTTTTCGAAATTAGGAATGGAATTCACCGATGCAGAATTTGAAGATTTAATCTTTGATTTTGGATTTGAGCTTGATGATATTGAGATAGGCGATGCTGAAATGAATGACGTTGAAATAGATGATGCTGGTATAAACGATAATGAAAATAAGGTTAACAAGGAGAGTGTAACTAGAAATGTTGACAGTGAAAATAGACACCATACAGGTAGTGAGAAGAATAGCCACCATACAAACAGTGCAGATGAATGCGGCGAAAGATTACCCAAGAAAAACAGCACTGTGTCATACAAGATTGACATTCCGGCAAATAGATATGACCTAATGTGTCTAGAAGGCCTTGCTATTGCTCTCAAGTCATTCCTCACAGGTAAGCCCTACGTTAGCTACGTTCCATGCTCCCCTCTCGTGAGAGTATATCGAGATTTCTGCCCTACCAGACCCTTCATTGCATGTGCTGTAGTCCGAGGCATAGATTTCGACAAAGAGACTTATGAGTCGTTTATTGGTTACCAAGACAAGCTTCACATGACAATAGGAAGAAACCGAGCTCTTGCATCCATTGGCACTCATGACCTTGACACCCTTGTCCATCCTATACGATACAAAAGTGTCATACCCTCTCAAATCAACTTCGTACCTCTTAACGCCAAAAATTCTGCAAACGGAGCTGAAATCGAGAAATTTGTTGATGCAAAGATCCGAAAATATTTGCCACTTATTAGCAACGACCCAGAGTATGTAGTGTTTGAGGATGGTGAGGGGATTATGTCTCTGCCACCTATCATTAACTCCGAGAGGTCTAAGATTACTCTAAACACTAAAGATGTGTTTCTTGAGGTTACTGGAACAAACTTCTTCCGTGTTAATACTATGTTGAAGCTTATGCTTGCATGTTTCGTTGGGGCTGGCATTGAGATGGTTGAGATTGTCAGCAGTGGATCTATAAATGGATTAGAGAAAGGCTCTGCATTGGGGTTAAAGGATGATTGTGTGCATGGAGAGAATAATGTGGCAAAAAAGGGGTCTGGCTGCGTAAATGAAACAAACAAAACATCTGATTGCATAGATGAGATACACAGTAGCATTACTGAAGCAACTAATAAAATGCGAATATCAAACAGCAAATGCCATGAAAAGTCATCAGAACATAAAAGCTCTTTCTTGGAATTGCCATGCCTGACGCCTGTATTCTATAATCTGAAGTTTAGGTTGCAATACAGAGAAGTCAACAGAGAGCTAAAAACTTCACTGTCCCCTGAACAAATATGCTCTTTCCTTAAAAAAATGATGCATACCATAGAAGCGGGTCCAGAGTACGTGGATGTTTTTGTACCAGATATAAGATCGGATATTCTGCATTCCTGTGACTTGTTAGAGGATATAGCGATAGCGTACGGCTACAAGAACTTTGTTCAAACTCTTCCAGAGATCTCCACTGTTGGGCAAGAAGAAGAGCTAAACAAGTTTTGCGACAAGCTGAGACTGGAAATGGCTATTGCTGGGTACAACGAAGCCCTGACTTTGACACTTCTTTCCAAAGCCGATAATATGTTTGACAACGAGGATGCGGTTGTTTTAGAGAATCCCAAGTCTCTTGAGTGCGAGGTTGTGAGGACTTCACTGCTCCCTGGGCTCATGAAGTCTATCTTGTCGAATCTGAGCTCAAGGGCCCCGTTTAAAATCTTCGAGGTCTCAGACGTCTGTGTTGGGTCTATGAACGTTAGGAGATGCTGCGCTGTGTATGCGGGAACCAGGGCTGCTTTTGAGGAGATTCACGGGCTCCTCTCATATCTCCTTGGAAAATGTGGTCTGAAGTATGTTCTGGAGAGGAAAGAGTCCAAGAGGTATCTTAGGAACCAGTCGGCTACTGTTGTAGTAGAGGGAGTTAGCTGTGGATCTATTGGTGTTATATCACCAGATGTGTGTGTAGCTTTCAAGATGCCCTATGCTGCTTCTTCCTTCGAGCTAGATGTAGAGCGGCTTTTTGATCTCTTCAAGGCTAAATAAGGATACTTAAAATGCAATAAATTTTACCGAACCGTTTCTATTTTGTGGCCAAATCACATTCACCTATGTCATAAGGCTTCATATGCTTGTATGGTATGCTGTGGTCAAGCTATATGAATTAGGCATTGTACAGATTGCCTACAATGAATGCACACCCCCTTAGACCTTCACATAGTATAACTGTTTTTACATCCTGTTCTTTATCTCATATCATATTCCTTATCTATAAAACTTGGCCATCAAACTCAGTAATTTATTCTTCATCAATATCTGTAGCGCTCTGACGCCTTTTTGAGAGGATTTTTGTTAGGAGCTGATCCGTTAAATGCTTATTTTCGTGAAAATGCTTTGTGGAGCTTGGATAGATTCTTTTTTTTCTTACTGACTTTTCTTTATATATCCATATCAGTGTTTTGTCTCACCATCTTTGTAGAAAATTACAGCCCCAATATGAAAATTAGAGTTGCACTTCACATCGGCTACAACGGACGACAATATAAGGGAATACAGCTCAACGGCAAGCTGCACACGATTGAGCTGACTATCGCCTCTCTGCTCCACAAAGTGGGTGCCATCAGTGACATGAATGCCGCCGATCCGTCGAAGATTCATATGCACTCTGCCTCGAAGACCGATAAGGGTGTGCATGCTGCATTTAACGTTGTAACTGTGAAGATAATCGTTCCTGTCTCTGATACTCTGAAGGAGGCTCTACGTGTAGAGATGAAAGCTCATGATATCTACCTGTATGATATAGTGAGGGTGACCAAAGGCTTTAGGCCCTGGGTGCAGGCGGCTTGGAGACACTATGAGTATATTGTTCCTACTTACTTCCTGATGGAGGGTGATTATAGAGAGGAAGTTGCGAGATTAGCTGCTGAGAGTTCAGATGTTTATGTAGATGAGGGGGCTGAGGATAGCGATGACAATATCCCGTGCGATGATAAAGAGAGTAATACAAATAGCAAGAGTGTTGAGAATATTACATCTAGTGAGAAGACCAAGCCTAGCGATGACAGTATATTTAATAATGAATATACAGCTGATATCAAGAATAGAAGTGGTGATAAAAATAGACTCAGCGATGATAAAGAGTTAAGTCTAAATAAAGAGAATAGTGACGAGAACAAACAAACTGACAGTCAGGAACTAACAGCCATCAAAGAAATAGCTCTCAGCAAGAGATGCACTGACGATTTAGCCGCCAGTGTGAATGTAACACAACCTCATGAGCACAATACCAGACGCCCTATAAAGCGTGTCTACACTGAAAATCTACTCGGTACCCTCAGGGGATACAAAATAGACCAGGAATCTCTTGATACATTTCAGGCCTGCATAAAAGCCTATATAGGCACGAAGAGCTTCCACAACTTTACACTCACTCGGAATCCAAATGGCAAGCACAGGTACATCATCGACGTCACACTGGGCGAGAGGCACTACGTCGATGGCATTGAGTACGTGGTGGTGAGGATACAAGGCCAGAGCTTCCTACTCCACCAAATCAGGAAGATGGTTCTCTTCGCTGTTCTTCTCTGCAGATACGCACGGGAAAGACGTGAAGAGCTCTTTGAGAGGGTCTTCAAGGAGAAGATGGTTGTTCCCAAGGCCCCTGCAGAGTATCTCTTTCTCGACAGGGTTGTTTTTAGAGACAAGGGAATGGGTGTGGACGCAGAGGAGTTGAAGAAGGTGAAGGAGACGATGGTATATCCGGAAATATACAGGATGGAGAATTTGGTGTCTTGGTTTGCAGTGCTTGATGCTGTGAGGTTTCATTCTAAGAATTTCCAGTGGATTAGTGTGTTAGATACCTCACAGATTGCAAAAGACATGGAATGAAGTCATTAGATGGATGTCTGTTTATTTGTTAGATAGATAAATGACAATTTTTGGATCAACAGAGTTTGTGTATAGACTTTGGCTTCCCTGAAATCGATGCGTAATTTGCGTAGGGCTAAGCTATGAGGCAGCGAAAAGTCTATTTAAATAAATTTATTTGATTGATAGACTTTGGTTTACTTATCATTGTATGTTAGTTTGTTTATCAAGTGTCTAGATGCTAGTTTGTTTATCAAAAGGCTAGCCACTAGTTTTTCAGTCAAATAGCTAGCCACTAGTTTTTCAGTCAAATAGCTAGCCACTAGTTTACCTGCCCAATCCATCAACTTAGGGTATCTAAATTCATATATATTGACAACCAGTCTACAGGCCCTCCATGCTTCAATAGAGCAGTAGGACAGCACAAAATTTATTTAATAATCTCTATTGCAAGGCGCAACACCCACTCCTACCCAAAAAGCCTCAAACTTGATCGTCGCTACTTTTGTTCTGCAGTATCTGTCGTTGTGCATCAACAAACTTGTGGATCTTACTGACCTGCTCCACAAAAACCTTCACGTTCTCGCTCAGTCTCGAGAACTTCTGCTGCAGAGTTGACAGGTGCCCATCAACCGACATATGATGTGCTGTGCCGTCGAGTGCAGGGAATACATCCTCTGTCTGCCCTTGGGTACTCATTGGGGGTCTTTTTTGTGTTTCATTGTATAAGAGTCGCCATTAGGGTCAGAAATGCAGCAGTTGTTCCTATCGTATATATATATCATACACCGTAGATTCATAGAATCATCATTTATGTATGAACGCATATGATTGTATGGACATATGCATAGACGCATGGAATCATCATTTATGCATAAATTTGTGGTACAGTTATAGAATCATTGCACATGCATTGATAAATCATACACGTATAGTACATAAACGCATCATGCAGCAGTGCATCGAGAATTATTTTACCCCTGCCACTCGTTGGCGACCCCCTTAAAGGCGCTTAATTTTTCACCCACAAATGAAATTTACCAACACAGTCAAATCCAACCAAGTACACGAATGGAAAGACAAATACATCGCATACGACAAGCTCAAGCGCCACGTGACAACCGACAAGCGTAGGTTCCTCAAGGAAGTGCTTGCTGAGCTCAACAAGGTCAATGACTTTTATTTTGTCCTCGAGAAGCACGCAGTGGACGAGAAGGAGCAGTTATTTAGGGAGAGCGAGAAGGATGAGGTGTCTCTGAAGCCGAGGAAGAAGAGCAGTGTCCTGAGTGAGGGAGCACGGAGAAGTACGTTGAGGGGCTGCGTGGAGAAGAGTGGTGAGAGTACGAAGAAGAAAAGGGGTGCGACTGGTAATTCCCATAATAGGAGAATAGAGGTGTTTGATGATAGGAGTGAAAGTAGAAGAGAGGTTTATGATGGACGACTACCTGATAGCACTAGGAGAGGCACTGATGGACAACGACTGGATAGAGCTGGGAGAAGCAGTAACATTGATCAATTGGCAGATTACACCAAGAGAAGAGTTAGTAAAACTAACCAACTAACAGATGAAAGTGGAATGGAAAGTGTGGATGAAATAATAGATAGCAATTGTCGAAGAGAGATGAATAATAGAGGGCAAGTGATAAATAATATAAAGAGGCTTAATAACACAACGAGACTTGATAACGGAAAAGTGGACGACGAACTGACAGAATGCGACCTAGAGGAAGGAGTTGTACAGGGACAGAGTGAAGCTGAGTCGAGAAAACCCCGTACTAACAGATATGGCGATGGATTACGTAAATTCGAGGAAGAAAAGGGTTTTTTTAGTGATATAGAGGAGGCGAAGGCCAAGGGAATACGCACCTTTGAAGAAGAGAACGAGATGGAGCTGGGGTCTTCTGATGCTGTTAAGCTGGACGACCAGGCTTCTGAAAATACAAGAAAGCGAAGTGTCAAGGTTGAGTATGACGAGCTACAAGGAATTTTTAGAGAGACTGCGACGCATAACACAAGGAAGTACGAAGAGGATGAGTCAGGGAAGTACTATACTGATGATAAGGAATATTATGATGAAGATAAGAAATGCTATGCCGAGGATACCAAGCTATTTCATCTCCAGGGTGTCTCTACTGTCTCCTCTGACACGGATGCCGTAAACATGACGTTCTGCCACGGAGATCCCTCTGGCCACAGTAATGAGTATAAGTCCCCCTCTATCTTCAACAAGGAGGAGAAGCTCTACGACAGCCTCGACGAGGAAGAAAGTGGGAAGGCCACAGAGAGCACCTTCGAGAAGAACCTCAATTTCTTCAGGATTCCCCGCCATTTTGAGCGGAGGAAGCGTGAGAAGGTTTTCCACGAGTTGATGGATGCCATCAGCCGCATCAAGCGGTATAGAGAGATCAACTACACGGGGTTTACGAAGGTCATGCGATACTTCAATAAGGTCTATCCTGAGTATATGGTGGAGGTCTCTGAGTCTGAAGAGGAGAGTGACAGCAGTGCAAGGGGTGAAGTGATGATGGACAGATTGGATTCTAGGCATAAGGAGGATAATAATGTAGTGGTGGATAATAATATAGCGGATAACAATGCTGTAGCGGATAGTAATATTGTGGTGGATAATGATGTTGCGATAGGTAAGAAGAATATGAAAAGTAGTATGCAAAATAATATAAATATGGAGGACAATATGAATGGCAATAAGAGTGCTGATAACAATGAGCACAAAAGTCACGGTCGTACAGATAGATGTACACCAGGGACCATAAATGATAGCAGAGGTATCGCGAAAGAAAACAGAGCGCATAAAAACCAGCACCAACAAAGTGCTGATAATAAACAAACAGTTGTCCCCAAGCCCGTTAAGCACAAATACGTTTCATTTTACGACTACTTCATGAAGAAGCTCAACGACACATATTTCTATAAATCAAAGCGCATAGACCTTCTCCAGAAAACCGTCAAGGACAGGTACAAGATGATCTTCGCCAAGGACGACCCGAACAAGGCCCGGACAGTCTTCAGGAAAATCGGGCGCAAGCGCCGTGCAGACCCCGTGGCCTCATTCTTTGCAGGGATATTTGCGTGTTCCTCGTTCATCATGCTGCTGATCGACGGCAGCGAACTTCTTTGGTCGATAAGCCTTATATACTACGGCTGCCTCCTCTTTGGGCTGTGCCTTCTGGTCTTCAGGTACAAGAAAATCAACTACAAGTTCATATTTAACTTCGACATGTACTCGACGATGAATTTGTCACGGTATTTCTTGTTTATCTCTGTGCTCTCGTTTGTAAACTCTGCTGGTTTTTATGCGCACAGTGTTTGTTTGTCTGGCCGTGGATTGAGTATGGATGATGGAGTAGATCGTGGCTTAGGCGGATTAGATCGGGAAGTGGATGGAGTAGGCCTTGCTACTAGTCCTGACTCAGTGGAAAATATTAGTAGACATAAAAACCTTGTTTGCTACGGGAATAAACCCACATCACTGCTCTACATAACAATAGTCCTCCAGTTCGTCCTCATTTTCTTCCCTATGAAGCACTTCTTCTACAAGTCCAGGATGTACTTCATCAGTGTGATGACCAGGATTTTCTTCCTTCCCCTCTCAGTCATTCGTTTCAGACACTTTTACTTCGCTGACGTCTGCCTGAGCTTATCCCCATGCATAAAGAACATCGTTAAGATTCTCCTGACAAGCAATCCATACGTTCTCTTCCTGATTACCCTCTACTTCCCAGTAGTAAGGCTTCTACAGTGCTGGAGCAGATATAGAGACACAGAAAAAGTCTACCCTCACGTTTTTAACGGAGCAAAGTACTTCATAGGCATCCTATTCTCCCTCTGCTGCTTCCTATACGATATATCTGCCTCTCAGGTAGAGCTATCCGCATATAGAGAAGCATTTGGAGTTATGAAGATTATACTGGGCACTTTGGCTACGGTCGTTTCCCTCACGTGGGACATTGCCGTCGACTGGATGCTTCCCAGGTCTAAGAAGATGTACCCCACTCACGTCTACTACGTTGCAGTCATCTTTAAAGTATTCTCACGGTGTCTGTGGGTTATTACCCATTACACCAGTCTGTGGCCAGTCATAGTTCTGGGATCCGAGATCACCAGGCGATTTATATGGACGCTCATTCGTGTGGAGTGTGAGCATCTGAACAACTGCTGCAACCTGAAGGATACGAAGAAGGTGCTTCTTATTTCTGGTGAGCTGTTCTATAAGAAGGACTACAATCCTCCTGAGACGTCCCACGAGACCGAGACGGAAAATGAGTTTGTTCCAGTATGATTGGGGGCATTCATTATACTTGTGAAATATACATTGTATTAGTGAGAGATATCACCAAGCATTATATCTGTGAAAGGCATCTTGTCTGTGCATTATGCTTGTGCAATATATCGTATATGCTATATCAAAGCAATATATCATATATACACTATATCAATGAGAGATATCACCAAGCATTATTTAACGCAAAAAACATCTTGTGCATTCATAATATTGACTGGATGAGTGTATCCACATCTTGAGTATACATTCTCCGTATTCATCTATGCAGTATACTACTTGCTTCCCTGTTGCATCATACAGGCCCTTATTCATGGGTCATCTTAGCACAGTTTGAGCAGTATATGCACTTCGATACACGTAGAGCTACGCTGCGTGTGCATAAATGTTTATGCAAAAAAAGCATAAATACGCACCAAAAATATCACGCATAAACGGGTGCGGACGCAACGCAAAGAAAATTTTGAGAATGTAATACCGAACACAATAAATTACTTATAAGGAAGTTGGACGCAAGTTTATTGATTCACTACGAGGAATTTTGGGGGTGAGTGCTATATGTTTAGAGGGGCATTGGGTGGTGGATTTGATTCCATGCGGCATACCTTTATATACATATCAAGTGAGTAGGTGACGTTTTGTTGTTATAGACGTGCAAAGTCATTTATAGCCCTGCATAATCGTCTCTCTAGCATATAGTCATCTATGGTCATATATAGCCATCTCTCCACATTATGCACAATGACTTCTCTACAGTTATGCATATATAGTCATGCATGATCATATATAACCATTATACTACGTTCATCCGTATCCTCTCGTAGTCATCCTATTGTAGCTACCCATTTATCCCTCTATAATCATCCATGCTTATCCATCTACAGTTATCCCTCTATAACCCTCCATATTTACCTCTTACAGTTATCCTCCTATATTCATCCTTCTACAGCCAATGATGTATCCGTTGGTATATAAAGCCATGATATAATTACACTGGCCCACAAGAATATCTTTAATACCCATCATAGCAAATCCACAGACCTCCTGGCACCAATAAATGCCAAATCAGACGACACCCACCGAATAGCCCTCCACAAGTCAATCTTCATACCCTGAGCCCTACCCCTCAGCACATCTCGAGACCTGACACCACACAGCCTCAGATACACGTTGTAGAGGGTAAAGCCCCCTAGCACTAGGAGTGCCAGGAAGTAGCCCACCCCAGTTGCTGTTCCAATCATCCCCAGTAGGCCTTTGGCCCTAGAGATTCTATCGCAGCGCATCACTGCATAGGCCAGGGCCCCAGTTGTTGAGAGGAGGTAGGTGATGAAGAACCTGGAGTTGTTCCTCCCTATACAGTTGTGAAACCAGAGGCAATGGTGATCCATGTCTAGAATGCAGGCATTGCATTCACTGCAGTGCGAGACATTCTTGGGCCTGAAGATGTTGCATTCGTAGCAATACTTTTCTTTATGTACAATCCCGTCTATGGAGATTTCACGGGTCCAGCCTTCTTGGTCGTCGAGGTGGAGTCTCACTGTGGTGTGTTTTAAGGATATTACTGATATGCTGCTGTCTGGCGCGTGTTTTATGCTGTCTGACATTTGGTTTATGCCTTCTGAGGTGTTTTTTATGTATGATTTGTAGCCATAGTCATATGCATGCCCTAGGCTGTGGATATCCTCAGCACCCCTAGAATCCCAACTGTGCTGCAAATTGCTATTCAGTTTTTGACCCACCACAAAGCTCTCGTCAATATCCACTTTATGGTCGTTGGGGCTATTCACTTTGTAGTCGTTGGGGCTATTCAGCTTATACCAATTGAGACCATTGAGCTTATAGTCTATACTAGTATCCATCTTGTAGCCCATGCTAGTATTTACCTCAAGTTCTACAGCATTATTCGTATTATACTCCCCATTGACACCAGAGTCATACCCCACACTACTAATATCGCCATACTTCACATCAGTATTCCTATACAGTCTTGCTATGTCCCTGTGCTCTGGATTTGTACTATGAGCACAACTATCCTCCATTGGAGTATTAGGACAGAATTGCACTCCCAGTAAGTCTTTACTTTGAAGGTCTGGGGTGAGCGTTATTCTATTCCAGGCTGATGAGCTATGCCCTTCATTAGAAGCTTCAGAAGGTATCATCATTTTTCCATCTAAGCATGTCTTCATACTATCTCCACTATGAATATTATCCATATTACTCACACCATGCACATTACCCATACTATCTCCGCTATGAATATTATCTACTTCATCCATGCCCTGGATCCAACTTACGCCATGAAACTCCGGGTTATAATCCAAATGACCCTTCTTCTTAATCATCCCGGGATTCGTAGTGCAAACACGCACAAAGGATATCGAACTACAAAGTACGAGGAGCATCGCCATCAGGGCAGGCGTAAGATTCTCAGTTACAAACACCGTGTAGAGCATCACCATCAGGTATACCTTCATATGCATGAATAATACAAACTTAAGCCTCAGATCGCTCGTACATTTCTCTACTGTGGTGTTATTCATAAGGCTATGGCTCTGTGGTGTTTTATGGATTCGTGGCGATCAATAACAAAAAAAAGGAGAATAAGGGGAATGGCAAATGGGGAAAAGTTGGTCAAAGTAATGGACGGGCAGTGATATAAGACTGAGGATTGGTGAAGCGTTGAAATAACACGCCACTGCATTGTTGAAGTATAAACCACTGCATTAGTAAAGGGATAATGAGATGGTGATGGGAAATGAGATATAACACACCACTGCATTGGTGGGATAATGAGATAAGCATGGGAAATAATAATGTGTATGTAAATAGCTAAGAATGATACATTGCAGTGTAAATAGAAATTGAGCATTCGGACTAGAAGCAGTATAATGAGAGGAATAACAGATTAGGTCGAAGGAGAACAGTATCTGTAGAACAAAGTATCTCAAAGCAGAACAATATGGACAGAACAAAGTATATCAAAATATAACAGTGAATGAGAAAAACAGAATACATCACTGCATCAGAAGAACAAAGTATAGCTTATATATTATCATAAATTAGAACATAGCATTTATTGGTCATCCAACCTAACTGGTCTTCTCCTTACTGTAAGTTCTCCTAGAGAACTGCGCAAACAGAATATAAAGTACACTCACGAACGAGATATTCAAAACAAGTGCTGTGACCTGTAATCGGAAGAGATACGTATCCGTGCTGTATACCTCCCTTCTCAACCCATGCACTAGACACAGGATAGACCCAAAGACGAACTGCGTCATCTGCATGAGGGTGATCCATCTCTTAAAGGAGACCCTGATCTTCAAGCAGGCCAGGGTGTAGTAGAAGTACATGAAAGTATGAACGAAGGAGTTGAAGACCACGAAGATCCAAGCAACGTGTGTCTTAGCAATGCAGAGGAGCCAGCAGCAGAGGATCGCCCCTGCATGGTGGAACGTCTGGAGGAAGGAGGACTTCCTGTGGTTCAAGTGGAGTATAACCGTATTAGGGATCTCGAAGAACTTGGAGATGTAGAAGATCCAATTGTAAAACTTTGTTTCTCTGTAGATGGCCCCGCTAGTGTCGCATAAAAAGGCATGGAAGCTGTTGTTTTGGAACTCATTTACAATGATCCTGAAGGTGCATCGAAACACGATCAGACTGAAGACGCATAGCATGATATTGTGGAACGTCATTAGCAGCGTCAGGTACGAGTGAGAGAGGCCGGTGGAATGGCTTGGCCCCCTCGAGCCTCGAGTTCTCTCGGATGACGTATACGAGGTACAGCAGCACCGAACCGAAGGGTATTCTCCAATCCAGGAAAATCTCCTCGAGCTGCTTGGTGTTCATGTGGGGTAAAATGGCGCTGCTTTTAATTACAAATTGGCGATTTGGGATTTTAATACGGAGCAGGGGATTTGTTGTTTTAGGCACAAATTGGGTCTCAGGAGAATTGAGTGTCAGAAGAATAAGTGGATGTCAGGAGAATTGAGTGTCAAAAGGATAAATGGATGCTGGAGTGTGCTGATTGGTAGAATTTGGGACATCTAGTTAGTAGAAGAGGCTGGACAACATTAAGGCATCCTGTTAGTAGAAGGAGATAGACAGCGAGGCTAGAATACAGGGGGTGGTGTAGAATGCTAAGACTTACACTAGACAGTCGCATAAATACTGGACATTTAAATGGTGGATATTGGTGGCTAGAAATACGTAGGGTATACTCCTTATATCTACTACACTCTTTATACGTGCTATGCCCCTTATATCTACTATATTCACTGTACCTACTACACTCTTTATATGTGATATACTTATATAGGCATGGCATATCTCATGCGAGCCAATACTACTCATATATATTTATGCATGTAATATTTTCGACCACATATTCTCAGCGCAATAATCCCATTTTGGGTCATATTTGGCCACTGTCACGTCAAATCAATCATCGACAATTCTGTATCGGTCCCCTAATATATTCGGAGCAGCGGCTTACCTGGCTGTACTGTGAGAGCTAGGGATCGAGATTTATATTTCTTTAGGAGAAGAAATACTGGAGGGGTGGATAGCCAATGACGAAATCTATATTCGCAGCAATATCCATGACTGTGTTTTTATAACTGCGTTGGTAACAATATTTATGACCGGGGGTACACTGAGTTAATCAGTAAAATGGATCAAATGAACTTCTTGACAGTCATGGCTTAACCCTGCGTATCGGTTTCGAGGGGCACAGTGAGACGCCTCCCAATTTCACATCGGCAGATGAATGATTAATAGACTTACTCTAGGCATTCATAAGTATACTCTGGGCACATCTATATGAATACACTGTACGAAGTTGATTTAGTCAACTGCCATATCAAAGTGGCACAACGTAGATTAGGCTATGCAGTTACGAAAAGCTTAAGCGATAAACTGCATAAAAACACGGCTCGTAGCCATTAGAGTGCTATAACTTTCAAACAAAGGAAGTGCACGGAAGGGGAAGCGCATGGAGGGATTTGCCAAGATAGACGGTGTGGGCACACTCCTAAGCGCCCCACTCTATCTCACCAGTTGACTACATTTATATCACCCTGCAGAAAGTTATTTTGGCCCACCGGCTGACCCCATTTATGAAGGTTGTCTTGCAGAAGGTCATCTCGGCACAGACATATGTGGACGGAAACACACTGGCTAGGATAAACAAGGGATACATAGTCTTTGTGGGGATATCCCAGGAAGACACACGGGATACCGTGGAGTCTATGGCCTGTAAGGTGGTGAAGCTGCGTCTTTATTTGTCGTGGAAATCCAACATCAGGGACATGGGGCATGAGGTGTTGGTTGTCAGGCAGCCTACACTGATCAGCTCGACGAGTGGTCTCTGCAGGGGCTCTACTGGGATAGGTATGGCTAAATCTAAGGCAATGGATAAGCACCCAATGGAAGTGGATTTAAAATCAATGGAAGTGGATGAGAGCGCTATAGAAGTGGATAAGCACGTAATGGAAATTGACAGGAAAGGAATGGTGGTAAATGAGAGCGCTATAGATGTGGATGAGAATGCAATGACAATGTGTAAGGATGTGGAGGCCTTAGACAATACTGCGCTATCTACAAATACAGTGTCTATCGACGAAAATATAGCACCAGAATTTGGGGTAAGGCTCGCAGCTGAGTCAAAATTTAGCAAAATCGATGAGGAGAGTCTCTTCAACCACTTCATTAGAACTATGAAGAAGGAACAGTGTAAAGCCGTGGGTGACTTCCATGCATGTGAAGTATCCTACGCGAACGATGGTCCATTCACTGCTTTATTGGAGAAGTAACCAAGTCGTTTTTTACACATAATCGGGGGGATATTGGTGTGGACAAGGTTCTACCAAAATGTGTCAAGGCACATTGACATCTGTTTTGTAGCTTCACTTATTCTGTCAGTGCCTAATTTGTTTGCTGTTTATATATTTTATGCCTAGCTTGTCTAATATTCAGTGTGCTACTTACGAGTGATAGTTGTATATTGTCCAGATATGTATCTTTGCATGATGTTTAGGCATCCATATATCCACAAATTGCTTTGTAGAATCGCATACGGCATACCAATCTAATAAATATAAAACTACACTTAACCTTACTAATAGTAAATTTATTCAAAAATTATCAGGGTAAAGCTATGATACAGCGCGTTTAATAAAATTTATTGATCAACTGAAAAGTTATCGTTCTGGTTTTTATATAAACTTTTCGTCGAGGGCACTTAACCTTGTTTACCAAACTCTACCCTAGTCAGAAATCCAAAACCCTGGTTCTAAGATCTACACTCCTTACATCAATCCTCAGCACCTTGCCGAACAGCCCACACTTAACATTCCCATGCGCATTCTTCATTTGCTCAACTAACTCATAAAACATAGCTTTGGCCTTCTCATGCTCCTCAGCCTTGTTAAAGTTGGGCTTGGAGGATTTATGGAAGGTTGCAAAAAGCGTGAACTGGGAGAGAATCAGAATCTCGTCACCTGCTGCCGAGCCCCACGGAAGAGATAGCAGGTAGGTGAGGGCACTTTTCAGGGACTCAGATGTGTCTCCTCTTCTAATACCCACATAGATAACAAGGCCTTTGCCAATAGAGGCGATGTGATTTGTTTCGTGGGTCACAGATGCTGAGAGCACACTTTGATGGACGATACGCATCTAGGGATTGAAATATGGCGGGGGCTTGATGAAAGACGGGTGCAGGTTTGCAATGTACGATATTGAGCAGAAATATGTACTGAATGGTGGATATAAGGTACAAGGCACATGGGCGATTGTACTATATTCTGGGACCGGATCTAGTCATTCAGATTTATCTAAGTATGTTTGCTCTACATATTAAATAGACCAAACAAAGGTATTGATCGATGATTGTTCAATATCTATAAGTGCATCTATGGCTCACCTGTCACAGATATTGATGACCTTAATTGTAATCCCATCATCTCCAAATAACATCATATCATTATTGTATAGCAGTCTTAGTATCTTTCCAGAAACATGTGGTCGATTCTTTATCCGCTAATCTCTACCATATTTTATCAATAATAATAAATTTATTAAAAAACTTCTCGCTGATGCAACCATATTTTATCTTTTCCTCATAATTAAAGTAGACTATGCGTAAGATCAATCTGTAAATTATTGCGAAATCTTATGTAAATTTTTAGTAGTATCTTTAAGAAGAAATGCCAATCTTGGGAATTGAAGTATGCACCTCACGGCACAATCAAATAAATCATTCATCCGTAGAGGCAGAGAAGTAATATGTCGTCTAGTGGAACCTCCTTGATAAGCTCTACTCACGTGAGGAAACTTACCAGTCTTTATAGACCGAGAGATTAGACTTACACCGTAAATGACAGGATGATGAGGAAGATTGCAGAATGACTGTACTAAAAGGCAAAGAGGTACTATTTAATGACAACATAGTGTTTAATGCTACAAAGTTCAGGATGAAAAGTCGACTGTGATTGGTAAGAATTTTATTCAATTATATTCTCAGCATCGATGCGCATTATGCATAGGGCTAAGATGTGAGATAGCGAGAAGTTTGTGCAATAAATCCAATTAAGTAAGTACAAAGGGTCAAAGATATTGCTGGCGTATAGATTAGGGTGAGCTCTTGTGTGCAAGCATACGAAGTACGAGCAAGAAGCTTATTTGATAAATTTATGGTATTAATAGTACATTACTCATAAATCAAAAGTAATATAGTCATATACGATGTATTTTACATGTTTCAGGGGACAAACTTAGTACCTGGAACTGTTTATTCTATATGTTTCAGGAGAAAACTATAAATATCTAAAATCATGATAAACAAATGACGAATCTAATATTTCTCCTGAGCATCATGTGCTCTACAAAGGGTGAGCATTTGAAAGGAGTAGTAGAGATGCCATACGAAGACATCTCATATGCACCACACGGTAATAACAAGGGTGTGCTAATTGAGAACACTATCTATGATCACGAAAAACTACATCTTAGATCGTCTACTGATAGAGGAGGATTAGTGAGATTTGAGAACCCAAATCCACATGACGAGTGGAGCTTCAGCTTTACAATAAATGACATACAACTAAGGTTCCCCGAACGAGCAGGTATTTACCTGTGGTATACAGAGGATACACAGACACTAGGACCTTTCAAGGGTGGGCATGGAGTGTTCAAGGGAATCATGGCAGGTATTGAGTTTGCAGGGAAGGATGTTGCACTGGAGCTAGCAACAAACAATGGATCTGACTACAGCACTATAGGAGATGTCATAGTGAGCAAAGACCATATCAATCCTGATAGATTGGTAGGTGTTGACGATATAACAGTGAAGGTTATTTCAACCACTAAGAACTTCAAGATTGAGCTATATGACAAAGACAGACTGATATATGATAATTTAAGATTCACTTATCCAGATTCTCTGATAGACAGAATGAAGGGTAAGCGCTTTACTATAACTACTCACTACGATAGGGTATCAGCCGATAAGGCGTTTGAGCTCACTAAAGCCCAATTGAGCCAGAGACAGGAGACTGAGGAATATAACGTCGACGAGATACATAGCGCGAAACCAGACACCAGATCTGGTGGTCATCACGGGGCTACCAGCGACGATTAGGAAGTCAGCCAAATGTTAGCGTCTGTCAACCATCTCCTCAGCTATTTACACGTAATGCTTGGAGATCCTCATACCTCAGTGATAGAGAGGATCAAAAATGATGTCAAGGATGAAGTAAAAAAACAAACAGCAGGTATTGAGAAGCTTAACAAGGAGATTGAGACTAACAGGAACGACGAGAGGATTAGAGAGTTCAGCAACAAACTAAAAGACCTGGACATGAAGGTACAAAAAGTGTTGAGAACCTTGAGCGAGTTCAACCACTTTATACAAGATCTCGAGAGAAATCATGAACACAGCTCTAGCAAGATCACTTACATAGTGGTTGGAATGGGAGTTTTGGGAGTTATTGCATTAGGGGTCAAGGAATACAGAGCCATGAATCTGAGAGCAAAGAGCTTATAAGGTACCAAGTACAGAGATCTAAATAAAATGGGGATAGTTCTAGTTTATTTTAGTTTTACAATTTTTTATGTATGCTGAGGGCTCTGATGATTGATTGTTGCACCCTAAGTGTTTGTGGCATGACAGGGGAATATGAGAGAAATAACAGGCTATTTAAAAGGCTTATAGAGTGTAATGGATAGCATTACAGAAGTACCACTTTGCTTTGTCTAAGTATTTCAAAAGTGATGGTGTTATAAAACCTATACAATACATTTAAGCGTATATATATTATTAAATTTATTGAAAACTTCTCGCTGATGCACAGCTTGATCCTACGCGTGGTAAGCATATACATTTGAGCGTAGATTTTGACGATTGAATCTAGTGCATTTTTTTTATCCAATCATGGAGAGTACACTTTATAAACAGTTCCTGCCAATCGAACTCACAACTCACAACTTATATTTCCATGAAGAAGTTTCAATCTTTACGATAGACACCAATGGGGAGCTTATAGCAACCGGAGGTGGCGATTATGTTATCAGGCTGTGGAGCATTGAGAAGCTACAATCCAAAGCAGAAGATCTTTCATATTCAACTGGAATTAATACTACAGTAAAGATCAAATATAAAAAAAGCCTTGTAAAACACACCAAAGCCGTAAATTGTGTCAGGTTTAGAGGTGATTTGATAGCCTCAGCTTCGGACGGAGGCAATGTGCTTGTTTGGATGATGAGACAATAAGCTTTTTGTGGGCCTATCTGATGGGATGATCTGTGGATATGACATGTCCACCATATCAGACCCTAAAATCTTATATCAAATCAGAGCCCATAGAGATATTGTACAGGGATTGGCATGGAATTCAAAGTACAGCATACTTACAACGGCTAGTAATGACAGGTCATCTAAAACCTTTCTGGTCACTTCCAAGTTAGAGAAAATTGATAAGATTGAATATTTAGAGGGAGAAAGAGTCTTTTCCAGAGGAAAAAATTTGTTTAGAAGATTAGAGGTTTCCGAAGATAATAAGTTTCTTTTTCTGGTTTCTTGTGTGGCAAACCAAGTTATTGTGCTTCATTATCCATTCAGGATTGAGCACATATATGCAAAAATTGGTCCTCTATACTCTGAAGTAGTAAAAGTTTTACAGAAGGAAGGTAGAAATTACATTATAACAAGAAAGAGCGTTTATTTATATTATGAGGAGAAACTAGTTTTGTGTGTTGACAATATGTGCTTTAGAGCCATTACGGATGGGTGTATTATTGGTAATCTGCTTATTGTCTCTTCTTTGGATGGATTTTTGGCTTCCCTTAGTACAAGCTGATAAACTACTTACACTGACAAATTCATTGATTAAATAACTCCTTGCTAATGCATATCTTACACTTCATGTGTACTACCACAGATTAACAGGTTTGTCTTGATAAGTACACAGCCTATTTTGTCATTACAACACACAAGTAGATTTTTTACAATCTGCTACGAGATAGCTGAATTTTCTAACTCTCATTGCAGTGCTTATTGCATATAGCTTACTAAGAAATGGTGAGGAAATTTTTTATGGAAGTCATGTATATTACAACTAGGCTATGCAGGTGAGAACGTAGAATGAGATGCACTGAGAGTGGTGGGCATGATAAACGCTAGATAAGACTCAAATGAAAATATCATGTGCAAGAGGTAGTAAATTTATTATGTGAGCTTCTTATTTTTTCCTATATTTTTGTTACTGAAGCATTTTTCGTAAATTTTGTTCTTAGCCTGCAGTAAAGTAATTTCTAAAATATATTCCCTGGATATGGGCATCCAGGATAAAATAAATGAGATAGAGCTTGAGATAGCACGTACACAAAAAAATAAAAAGACTGAACATCATCTAGGAGCTCTTAAGGCTAAAATAGCCAAATACAAGCAGCAACTTAACGTACAGCCACAGTCCTCGAAACAAGAAGGCGGATTTGAAGTATCAAAGAGTGGAGATGCAAGAGTTGCTTTGATTGGATTTCCAAGTGTGGGAAAGTCAACGTTGCTTGGTAAAATTACCTCCACAATTAGCAAGACAGCAGAACATGAGTTTACAACCCTGGGCTGCATTGCAGGTAAGCTAGACTATAACGGGGCCAGCATTCAAATCTTGGATCTTCCCGGTATAATATCGGGAGCAGGTCAAAACAAGGGAAGAGGAAAGCAGGTTATTGGCATTGCTAGGACTGCTGATCTTATAGTTATGGTATTAGACCCTCGAAGACCCGAAGATAGGGCTGTTTTGGAGAGAGAGCTGGAAACTATGGGAATTAGACTCAATAGAAAGAAACCTGATATGTCGTTGGTGATTACAACTGCAGGCGGTATTAGCTTAACTGTATCCTGCGAGTTATCCAGGTTAACAGAGCAAACGATAAAGGCTATTTTAAAGGAATACAAGATAAACAACTGTCAGCTGACAATAAGGGAAGAAGTATCCGACGACGATTTAATTGATCTCATCTCAAGGTCCGCTGTCTATGTGAAGTGTCTATATGTGTACAACAAGGCGGATGAGCTAAGCTTGGAAGACTTTTATGAAGCAGCTAATACTGGGACAGTTATAAGCTGCAGAAAGGAATGGAATCTAGACGGGTTGATTGAAGCAATATGGGGATCGCTCGAGCTGATCCGAATTTACACGAAGAAGAAAGGAGAGTGGCCCATACTCGATGTACCTGTAGTGTTGAGGAAGCAGAGTACTGTGAGAGACTTATGTCGTAATATACACAAAGGCTTTGTAGATAATTTCAAATACGCACTTGTTTGGGGTTTGAGTGCGAAGCATAATCGGCCAAAAATTGGATTGAATCATTATCTTGCAGACGAAGATGTGGTGCAGATATATTTAAAATAAATCTGCTTTCTGCAATTGCAGTGCAAGTCATAATGAATAACTTTTGATCTACATCTTGGGGGAATGGTAGCCTTCTAGACTAATATGTGCTAAGCTTGTGGTTTTGTTATGTGATCGTGGTACTCTTATAGTGACCTTGCTTTATGATGACAGTGAAGGAAGTTTTTAGAATATAGTTGCAAGTATAGATGGTGCTTGCCAGAATACACCGATGATGTAACAGGATTGTTAAGATCAATATCATGATTGACATCTGCATCAGGTAATTATATGTTTAAATTGTTGCTCAAAGCGTAAAAAAGATTGATATGTATTTATTGAAATATATAATAAATCCTAGAAACCATTGCTTAATAACTATTTACCGGTGTAGAAAAATAAGTCTTGCTTAAACAAGGCCGATTTATATTTAGAAAATTTGCATGATTCTCAAATTTGAGTATTGTGACAGAAATTACTAAGCGCAATCTTCCTTTTATCAGTAAACATAACCCTAATTGTGGCATTTTATCCTACATCTTACCATCTAAGTACTTCTTTGCCAATGTGCTCCCTTCTCTCTGTATAGATCTCACAATACTTTTCACTGCGCCATTACAGTTCAAAAGATAGTCAATGAGTTTACCTAAATACTTTTCTATCCTGTTGAACACAAATTCACTCTCAATACACATAAAGTATTTGAGTAACTTTGCTAAGAACAGTTTTCCCTCGTTGTCCCAGTGCCTAAAAAAGAATAATCTCTCCATTCTTTCTACAATTACAAGCTCTCTCATCCTGAAGTCATTTATTTCCAGAAGCTTTAGGAGTAAATACTGTTGGCAAGTAGAGTATTCCAAAGTAGGCAGTCGTAGGTTTAGATATAGAAAATCTTTCTGACTTGCCTCTAACTTGTGATGTATCAATTGTAGCCCTTCAGCAAGCCATATCCAGTCATCGTCTTTCTTTGGTTTTAGTACCCTTTGTAGATTTGGTACAAACTGATCTAAGAGGCAGCAGCAATAGTAAAATGCTTCGTAATAGTTTTCTTTCATTTCTTCTATAGCTTCTCCTACAAAGTTACCTAATCTGTAAGACACATTATAGGAGTTACGGATATACCTTAGTAAATCTAAGTCAGGAAGCCCAGACGTAAAAGTTGCTGATGCAAGGTTTTCTGTGCTTATTGTGTCTAAATATGAGCAATATAAGTCATATGATTCCTTTGTAGAGTAGCTAAGCACAAACTTCTTATCCAGATAGAGATTGTCTGTGGCCATGCCGGTAGTATAATCCAACTCTTTATAACCCTGCTTACCTGCATACTTTTTTCTCAATTCATCATCTAGGTTCTCATGTTCCTTTGTGACATTATCCTCACTGTTATTTGTACAATGCGTCATCTCTTTCGTTCTCATACAATCATCTGTGGCCTCACTTAATGCTCGCATATCCTCTTCAGGTGATTCCATATCATCACTTGTAGCTTGTGGTATTCTATCTCCTCTTCGAAGATTGCTTGGGAGACAATGAGGAGCACTGTTACGCCTAGATTTTGGTGTAGACGCTCTACCCACCATGGGATTTTCACACAATGTGGTTAAATTAGCCTGATTTTCTATATCATCTAGTATATCCACGCTTGTATTCATTGTACTAGTCTCCAATGAATCGTTGAGTCTGCACATCCTAGATTCTTTTCTATAGTAAATCCCAGGACAGCTTGTGGAGCTATCTTTTGCTATATTAAACAAATCTTCATGACAAGCACTGGCCGATAAGGAAGATAATTCATTACCTTCTATGCCAAAGATACGACATATACCCCTGCTAAATTTGCACAACTCATCATAAATAGAGAAATGGCCTAAACATAATGCTTCCATGATAAGATCTCGGTCTCCCGTTTTGACAGCTGTACTTATCTCCCCGTTATCAAGAATGTCTGTTGCACGTTTTAGCTGGGCAAAGAAACCCTCTTCGCTTCCAAATATGAGCTTACAAAGGCTATCAACTATACAAAAGTCCTCAAATGACAAAGTGTAGTTGTCGTCCATTATTATTGTGTGACTACTATACCTAGTAAATTTCGAGGTATTGAAGTCGATCGTAAACTCCTTTTCCTTGTTGGTTGCTATCAATTTATTACTGCGAAGAAAAGTTATGTTGCCTGTAAAGTGTAAGCTCCAGCCGTCATTGGAAAGCTTGTGAATCCACACAAGAATTTTATCCATTAAAAGGGTTGCAACAAACTTGTAATGATGACTACAATAACAAGTTACACCGATAGTTATGTGGTGAAACTGTACATCAGAAGTATGATAAGAAATACGTAGTATACATTTATATCACCATATGAAACTATAACGCAAATCCCGGATCAACCTTTCCGTCTCCTTTTATCAGTGACATGGCGCATAGTGCAAATATCAGATGGTAAACATCTGGCTCATTTCCAGGTCTATCTGAAAATCCCCCATCACTTCCTTGACAGCTCTCAGTATATCCCATCAGCAGGCCTCTGTCAATTGCATCCTCCTTGTTTATCATAACTAGTGAAGCATACGCCCAAAAAGAGTAGCAAACGTCTTCCTTCTTGTTCACTCGTCCGTTTAAACCTCCAGATTCCTTTTGCCTAAAAGATAAAAACTTGGATATCTCATTTACATCAACATAATGCAATTTACCAAGTGTTCTGAGGGCACTTATGCAGCAAAATACCTGTGCAGAGTGAGACTCACTTCCAGGCATGGCCCCAAACCCTCCATCCTCATTGTAACACCGCAAAATAAACGAAATCATTTCCTCGTCTTTGATGTTTAGAGGTTGTATAAGGGACTCTCGAGAAAAGTCTTCTATAGCGAGCAATTCCAACAGCTTTAAGCTCAAAACTGCACAGCACATAAATCTAGTATCTATCTCTCCATAACTGTCATTTGTAAATGATCCGTCCTCCTGCTTCATCTTCATAATGAACTTTTTTGTTTTTTCATCGTTAAATTTTTTCTTATAGATATAAAGAATCTGCAATGCGTGGAAAGTGGTGAGAATGGTTGATGGGTATCCTGAGCACCCACCAAATCCTCCATCAAAATTCTTACATGAAAATACATAATCAAGAGTTTCTTTCTCCACCCTTTGAAGCTCTTCTTGTAAGTCTAGCAGTTTGAGTGAGTTGCAAATCCAGTACAGTGCGGATATTCTTGTATGCTCTGTTATGTGATATAAAATTCCCCTACATTCCTTTATTTTGTTGATGAATCTCAGGTGCTCTTGAGTATTGTGCATCTGGGCTCACTTCAGAAATAATATTTGTTGATGGTGAAAAATAAGGAAGTGATTTGGAGCTTAACAAATAGACACATTACGGAAGGTCATATGATTGAATAACAAGATTTAAACCAGTAAGATGGAGTTTGAAACCAATGTGCATAGGATTAAGCTATGTATCAGCGAGAAGTTTATTTATTTATGAATTTATTAGTAGTAATGAGATGAAGATATGTAGCCGACACATATAGCAATATTTCTGCTAGACTTTTTTCCTCTTTTGTATATTTGCACAATTCAGCTTTTATCCTTTGTATGCTAATATGATTCTAATACGGATCATGATATATTGGTGCACTTTAGCTTCTGAAATTCCGCATGTCTACATTGTTTTATATAGGGCTTTAAGATGTTATTATACTTTGATATAGTGTCCCGTTCATATGTTCCTGTAATCCTCTTCTCGCCCTGTGGTATGTAACTCCCTTCTAATATATGTTTTATATATTAATACAAGCGTACCTTTAAGCATCATTAGTTTAGTGGTATAATTGCCGGTTGCCATCTGGTAGGCCCGGGTTCGATTCCCGGATGATGCATTTTTTTGCATATGCCCAGAACATGATTTAAAAATAGCAGGTAATTTGTATATTTGTAGAACAAAAAATTATCACGTTTTATTATTAAAAGATAAACTCTGTACTATTTTTACCAATTGACCACCAGAGCATGCTTTACAAACCTGAAAAACCACACTCATTTGTCAGCATACCCTCAGAGGCATGGTTCTTCCACTAATTTATGCTTTCTATTTTTAGTCAACACATTTTTTACAGCAAGGTACCGTTGGTGTTTACTGCTGCTTTCCATTAACTTCTTTTAAGCCCTTTTAGGGAAAATTGGTATTGCCATTTACATGTTGCCAATATTAAATCCTTACAATTAAAATGCATACATTATTTCAATAACTTCAATAAGCTTACAAACTCCTTGCTTCCAATGTTCTTCATGCAGTAAGCTTTTACATTTTCCAGGGCTTTAAAGCTATTCCTACCCACTATCCCGATGTAATAATCTAGAAATCCCGCAAAAAGCAAATGCTCATAATTGCTTTTTCCCTTGCTCATTCGCTTAACGACCTCCTGCATAAGCCTCTCATCAATTCTATATACATTGTATTTTAGTGCTGCAATAGTGCTAGGCTTAACTGTAGTGTCGAAAAGGTTTAGTATCTCATCCAGATCTATTCTTGCAGTATAGGAAGGAAACAATTCAAAGAAATCTTTGTAAAATATATTAAATATCTTCTCTTTATATACATACTGCCTCTCAATTACTCCGTGTTTGTGAAGCTGCTCAAATTTCTGGAGCAGCAGGGTGTATATTGATTTCGCAATTTCATTTATGTTCTGGGTCTCTTTTGCTTTGGATACATAAATCAGGACCTTCATAGTGCAGTTTCTGCAGCATATATGGACATCCTTAAATACATAATTGAGATAATCCACATTGTTGGCTAATGAGTCGTGTATAAGTAGCCTTAGATCTGGGTCCTTGTGATATAGCTCATGTAGTTGGTGATCCGTTAACATCCTAGGGCTTTAAAATTAGATCACTTTTCTTTTAAATAAAAATTGGCGTTTGAAAGTTAGTCTAGTGGTATTGTAGGGTTTAATACACAGATCAAAGAACAGAAGCATAGCGATACCTCAGAGGAGTTATTAATGGATTCGGTGGCTGGTGCGAAGGGTTGAAATTCTATTCGAAAAGCATATATTTTTTTAATCGGTAATTGCCCAACTATCAAGATTTTTATAATATTCACAGCAATCTTTATTCTAGTGCATTTTATTTAGCAATATTCTTCCATTACAATATACACATATATAGCTACCATAAAAAGTAAACTCATACACCATTGTAAAGAGCCACGCTTATTGGGATGCATCTAAATCGAAGATAATATCTAAATAATAAACGGCCTCCAAGGCATAAAATACTTTACACGTGCTACCACAGTTATTAAGCGTATCAATCACATAATCTTCAGGTACTAACCCACTCAGGGTAACGCTAACGACAAAAACGTTTATTGGATTGTACAATTCACGGGCATGGACTTCACCGACTTCGCTTTCTTCCTAATCACGCTTTTCCCTATATCTATCATCCCATCACGTACAGCTGCAGAAATATTAGCTCCACTAGATATCTTTCCAAAGAAATCCGTCGCAAACATTGCGTACTTAACATCAAGACTTGAAAGTAAATCAAACATTTCATCCTCAAGCAACTGGTAACCAGAGTCCCTGCCATTCTTTTGAAGCATATTCAAATATCTCCTGGCATTATTTAAAAGCCGCTTAGACCGACTATCCATCACATATTTCATAGCATATATCCTCGCATCGTCAATTTCCTTAGCCAACGGAACAATACTGTTTAAATACGACAGTATTTCTTCTTCTGTTACGGTCTTGGTGGATTTCAGGTCCAGTCTTCGGTTACGCGGAGTGTTTCGGAGGTTATAAAGAATGGCATAAAGCATATATAGCATATCCATTTGGGTATAATTGAGGTCAGACAGTTTCTCAAAATAGCTAGAAAGCCTCTTATCACTGTTTACCCTTCCCTTAAAGGTCATGCTGGTTTCAATAAGCACTATAGCCGATCCTATCATATCGGTTTTCTCCTTGCACTCCTTGCTTGCAGCTCGCAGAATCTCCAAATACTTGTCAAAAGTCAAAAAATATCTCCCGCTACCTTCTCCATCTTCGGGTTCGTTAGCAGGTTTAAGACTGCCAGCAGTTGCACCACTTGAACCTGGCTCATCTTTAAAATGCAATTCACTATCGCTCGCACTCCTCACTAGAACTATAAAGCTCCACAGCAATAAAAAATTCTGTACCCGTTTCATAAATGCTTTAGATGGGGGACGCTTTTATAGATGATTTAATAGATTTTATTTAAATCAATCTAATCGCTTTAGTGATTTTCTACTAAATTAAGATACAGATACGGAACGTTTTGCGATCTTCACAGTTGTACAAGAATTATTTCGGGTTATTGATGTGCATTTTGGTTGAGATGCAATTGGATATACACCAAAGCCTTACAACAGACACAAAAAATCAAGTGTTATGTGTAAATATCAGAATGAGGCCATCAACACATCGTATACGACACTGATCACACGGTTATTAATTGGAATAATAAAATGAATCCACACTTGATCCAGTAAGTCTAACACATTGCATATGCACCGTACAAAACATGTTTCCAATGTGCACTTCAAAATGTAACATAAACTGTCAGCGAAATGGTTACCTCCTCCAACTTCAACTTATTGGCAATAAAATTTTTATCAGATCAAAGGAATATGCAAAGAGAGCAGATATAAGTTACCGTGCAGAATGATTCATAAGCAGCTGGTGATTTAATTTTTACATATATACGGACTGTGTGATTTACGCGCTCCGTTTTCATAGATCATAATATTAAAGGTGTATTACTTTAAAACCGATGTCCAGTATGCCTATGATCAAGCCATAAGGGAACGGACATTTATTGATAAATTTTTTTGATTGATTGAACGCGTATTGCGCCTAAGATAATACTGCGTGGCAAGCCGCAAATATTACGATTTTTAGTATCTCAAATAATATGTATTCACATAGGGAAAATATCTGGGGCGTTTAACTAAAAAGACGTCTTGTAGCATGCAAGAATTTGTTAAAGGCATTTTATATCATCATCTGATCTTTGAGATTCATTCTTGACCATCTGTATGCAAATAGATTAAATTTTTGATCTGCGATAAATCGTATTGTATGACGTACAATTGTATGTCATACGTGGGCTAACTAGAACGTACAAACCTAAGTATGTGCTAGATTACACAGCTCACTGCAAAGAGTGGGCTGGAGTACGTCATTTAGTATATCAACCTCCGTTGTATTAACAAAATACACACTACTGTAATAGGCGTCCTATTTGTGTAAAACCAACAAACTATATCGCCAGGATACATAATACGATGTATACATAATGTTACATAAGTATAGTCTAACTTTATAGCCTTTCCTATTTTATAGTTATAAAAATCAAAAATATTACTTTGTTGAATAAACAATTGTGGCGTTAAACAAAACAAATTAATGCTTAGGAATATTTGTTAAAAACCTGCGTTGTCGATGTGGCGATCAACAAGGATATGTAACTTTATGTTACATAAATTGATTGAGGAATTCTATCCTGAGATGTTATTGCTTTACACAACTCTTATTGTAGCTTTACAAGATGGGATATAGTGCCTATGCCTGTGCAGCAGAATAAGCTTACATTATACTGTATTACAAGTCACTTAGTATACTGATCTAGAACGATCGTGATTTGAAGTGTAAAACTTTATAGACCTAAACAGGTGGATCTGCTGTACCACCAGTCAAGCCGTTTATGCTCCTAAAAACTTCTGTTTAGTTGTGTTATGTTAATGTTTACTTATTTATTTAAGCTAAATTAATTTAACTTATATGTATTTATACGAGGTTTTCCCAAATCTAAAATGAGTAATCGACAACCAGAGAACGAACTTGGATTGCCAAGCGAGCAAGAAATTGAAGACGAAGCAAACCTAAACAGGGGAATATTTAGTTACTTTCGTGTAGCAAAAGCTGAGTACTCTAAGTTTTTTGTCCTGGGTGCTATGTTTGGCATAATCGGATTTATATACTCTTTTATGCGAATCCTGAAAGATATGCTCGTCATGGCACGGCAAAGTCCACCAACTATCATGTTTATCAAGATATTTTACATTCTTCCCATCTCGTTCTGCCTTGTAGGAATAATCCAGTATCTTCTCGACAGAAAAACACTTTCTCAGATCTTTAATATATTCTGTATTGGGTTTGCCATATTGTTCTTTTCGTTTGCATTCATCCTACTAGCAGAAGAATATGTTTCCTTTACTAAGCATTGGTTTGAAAGCTACATTACAGAGAAAAACCCTGGAAAGATACTTTACATGATACAACCAATGCTCCTAACAATCCGAGAGCCCCTAGCAACCCTTGTGTTCATTACAGCAGAGATGTGGGGATCTCTCCTCCTCGCATACCTTTTCCTGAGCTTTCTCAATGAATCATGCTCGGTTGGTCAGTTCAACAGGTTTATTCCTCCCTTGTATATTATAACCAATCTTTCACTTCTCCTCTCAGCAATTGTTACTGAGTTGTTCTTCTGGATTAAGAAGAAAATTCCATCCGAACATTATCAGTACCTACTTGCCAGCGTATTCCTTATCCAAGGACTGCTGACAATAGGAATTATCGCTTTAAAGGCATATTTGGAGAGGGTTGTCATGGCAAGGCCAATTTTCATACCGAAGCAAATACATAAGAGAACAAGAAAGGAAAGTGTCGGTTTGATCGAAGGCATTAAAACAATGTCAAAGTCCAGGCTTCTAGTTGCCATCTCTCTCACGGTTCTGTTTTTCAACATAACGTATAATATGATTGAAACAACCTTTAAATCTGGAGTAGAAATGGGAGCATTGGCCAATAAGAAGGACAAAGGGGAGTTTTCAGCAGGGCTAAACCAAATCGATCAATTTATGACCTCGTTAACTGTCATAGGATTGAACCTCTCATCTTTCTCGACGCTTGTAGAGACCCGAAGCTGGTTTTTAGTCTCTGTATTTACACCATTGATAACACTTTTAGCTCTTATAGTCACGCTAGGATCGTCGATATACAATACTGCCGCAGAAGGATCTGCCATAGGGAGTATTGGAAACCTTATTAGTGCTGGAAAGCCCAACTACTTTGTGGAAAATTATTCTGGGATATTCTTCCTTTCATTCCTGAAAATAGCCAAATATTCTGCATTTGATATTTGCAAAGAAAGACTAGGAATGAGAATAGATCCAGTCTATAGGGCAAGGTTTAAAAGTGTGTATGACGGTATATTCGGTAAGCTAGGCAAATCACTAGGATCCATATATGGCCTGGCCATGCTTGGTCTCCTATCAACCGATGATGTGAGAAAGGCTGCGCCTATAACTGCTACTCTAATCTTTATCTTTGTCGTTGTATGGCTAAAAGCATGTCATTATCTCTCTAAACAATATGAACAATCAGTGACTGAAAATTGTAGCGTTGATATTGATGTGTTTCAAAAAGAAAAACAAAAGGATGAAAATCTGAAGAGAAAGCTGAGTGGTATCGAAAATGCCTAAAATAAATGTTTATAAGCAAGTGTGTGCACGAATAATGTGTTCAATGCTCTTTGTTATGTTTCTTTAATTGACTGGTTTGATAAATGAGGAAGATAGAAACTATATTTCAGGCATTCCATTATCATCTAAACCCTTTGATGTAAGTACGCGTCTGATGGCTACATCCTTTACTATTCCATCCATAATTTCAGGCACAACAAATAGTCTTATAATGGATGGATTTGATAAATATATGATAATCTAAATATGTCAAAATCCCAGCGATAGACAAATATACAGGGGCACAGCTTTTGAGATTTATTCTGCTACTATACACTTGACGCAACTGGCATGTATCATGCACCCAGATTTGATAACAATATCACAATTATGAAATACTACTGTTGCGCTGTATTGCTCTACTCATATTGCGCTACACTTTTCAATAATATTCTACCAAGTTCCTAGGCTAATATTTCGCCATGTTCTTCTCTGTATCAAGAAACTTGATTAAACAATGTATTAAAAAAAAAGTAATTATTAATTTGCAAAATAATATAACTAGTCATATAATTGTTAACATCATATAAGCAGATAGTATCGTGAGGAGGGAAGGAGCATAGTAATCTCCACCAGTGTCATGCATATGCTCTTCCGTGATTACGACGCTGTATATTATCTTGGTGCAATGTACATGTGGCAGTTCATAATCCATACATGCTATACTTACAATCAAGATGTGTATTAACGAGAATTTTATGTAAATTTTTGGTAGTGGGCATATGTGACGATTTGAGTAAATTACTTTATCCTATGCATTTTATTGTAATTTGACAGAAATAATTTTGGTTTGATGCCATTCATCATAAAAGTGATAAGAGCTCACAAAAAAAAAGAAACATACGTGCGTATCTCAGTGATTGCGCCAAGACATTTACAATCTATTTTTGGGGATATATACATTTCTATAAGTATGGCTTAGCTCAAGAATTTAAAAAATTTTAGTCACAAAATGTAAATTTTGAGCTTCCTGAGTATGCATAATGTAAGCTGCGAAAGGGGGATAATCGTACTGATCGGTAACTTGGCTTGTGATTCCCATACCAGACTATCAGTTTACTGCAATACCTATGCTGAGTCACCTTTATGTTGCATTGTACCATATATGCCTTATGCTATAATCAATATACGTCTTTTAAATTTACTCGCTCATATATTGCTATTTTCAGCCAAAGATTTATTTGGAAGTTTGATTAATATAATTCCATATTAATCTTCTGGCCAATCAACAAATAAGGTAGATTGAAAGGTTCCCCGATGTGTCTCATTTTAGTAATTACGGACTGCGAAACTATATGTTTTGCAATATCCTTGACATGTCTGCAATGAGTTTCTATAAAAATAAGATAATATCCTTAATTACAATCCTATGTTCTTAAACTTCTAACTGCAAGAATAGCGTTGTATAGCATTCTATATCACACTCTTGCTCCTGATTTCTCAAATGATATATGTATATTGCTTGGATCAGTAAAACAAATTTGTTTTGTAAATTAATTTATTTTAGTGAACTATAGAGTAAAGGCAGGTCAGAAAAGGGTTGTAAAGCTGCTTACTGCACCAGTGTTTATAAATAACTATGGTCTATTTTATGCATGCCAAAGATGCCTCGTGGGTGCAGTAGACAATCTTTACCGGTCTACAGCATACAAAATTAATTAATAAACCTCCAGGTGAATCAGTCTTAAACAGCGATCAATTTGAATTGTTGATAGAGAAGACAAAATATCTTTTTGGTTAAAGTATAGATGCACTGGTCACTTGTTAATACAAGAAACAATGTGTGCATATGTAAGGTGTGTATAATGATCACACATGCTTTTCAGTTCAAAACCCACCTGAATATAGATTAAAATATTTTCAAGAACCAAATTTAATCTATTATAATCATGCCGCGAGAGAAAGATGATTGTGTGTAAAACAGGATTGAATGCTAGTGTAATATACGTTAATGGCATTTGCAGGGAGGCCTGTATTTCATTTCAACATTTTTTCACTTTGCTTGTTATCTCATAATAAAAATTTTGCACCAAATTTTTACAAACAAAAGTCTATTTTAATTTTTCCCAAAAAATGGAAAACGAGGAGCTAGAAGAAAAGTGAGATGCAAAACAAGAAATTTCGACATATCAAGCGTCAAAATGAATATTTATGCGTAAAAAACGAGTAAAAATTCGAGAAAAAATACATCACAGAAACATAAGGGAGAAGTATAGGAGGCATAGGATGGATATTTGATAAATTAGTAAGTATTTTTCATATCCCAAATCTTCGATTTGCTGATTTATTAAATAATCTCTTTATAGAAAGGAAAAGATCCCTTCTTTTTCAATGGATAAAATTTCTAGATCATATGGTAACAAAGCCCTCATTATGATAGATAGAAGTCAGAATGTGCCACCTAACGGGCAACAACTTCACGAAGGTAACTACAAACTACTAAAGTATAGACTGGAGGTTGAGCCGAACAATGTTGATCTGTTATACGAATTTGGCATGTATAATTTGAATGGAAAGAACTATACACTCACTTCGAATATAATACAGAGGCTAAGGAGATGCAACATGATTGCATACGCGGATACACTAGAGGGTCATATTTGTTTACACAGAGGAGAGCTGCCTATGGCCTTTCGGATGTTTAATAGTGCATACAATAACATCAAGCACTTAGATCCTTTTTTAATATTTGGCATTGGCATTTTCTACGAGACTATAGGTGAATACGAGGTTGCGCTTAATTGGCTTCTCCTTTTGAGCGGAACGAAGCTCCATGATCTTTTAAGATTTGAGATAATGTTTAGGTTGTCTATGTGCTGCATGAGATTGAAGTATTACAGCGAAGCTCTACGATTTGCTAAGTGTACTATGCCATCCAATGAGTTAGAGAATATATACAAGAGAACTCAGATAGCCCATATATATGAGAGAGCTGGTTTAGATAAAAGTGCTTTGAAGAAGTTATATAATATTCTTGTAGTCGATAAGGAAATTTTGGCTTTAAGGTTATATTGCTGGCTTCTTTACAAATTGAAAAAATTTTCCGATTTAGAGGACATTTACTACAACGAAGAAATATGTGTTGAGGATCCGTACATTCTATATCTTATATCAAGGATCAAAATTATGCATAAGGATTATCATGCAGCGATTGACATCATTAAGAGCATATTGAATCCTGATCACAACGTCTATAATTCACTTGGGATATCATACTTATCTCTACGGAAATATGAGAAGGCTAGAATAATGTTTAATAAGGCCATTGAACTGAGTCCTAATTGGAAAAACCCGATGAGCAATTTAGAAGTTGTAGATATGTGTGAGCAAACAAATGAAGATCTTTTATACTTAGTTTCTGAGAGCGATCCTAATATGTTTAAAACCAAATATATAGACTCTAACCTTTTTTTTGGGATTGGAGCATTTGATAATAGGATTAAGGAGAATTCGGGCTTTGCATCCCTTGACTTTAGGAAGTTTTTGAAGTACAAAGAGCCTAGAGGTTGAGAATCTGTTTAAGATATATACTAGCGTGAGGGCATTGGTAGAGCTTGTGCTGAATAAAGATGTATATTATGATTTTTGAAGTTATGATATTATGTTTAGATGTATTTTAGCTGGTGTATGACAATTGGAATGGCTTGTATATAAAATGCATAACTTTAAGGACTAAAGTCTTAGATGACCTCTCATATCGCCCATAAATGTAGAGAAACTGTAAAAACGAAAACCTTTATTTATGTGGGCACGTAAATAATGCACATCAACACGCACATTTAAATGTATTACCAAGAATATATGATGGGGCTTGCATGTAAATCAATCACCAGCCCATCTGTGTAATATCACCCATACGTAAATCTCTTTGATTAAATCAACTAACAATTGACATTATCAGAGCGGCACTCTAAACCTTCATACCACATAGGTGATAAATTGAAAAACGTTCATGTAGTGCCGTATATTTCTATGTAGTTTGGCTATTTTGATCCATAGACCTCTCATCCTCCACGTTTTTTCCCCTAAAAAGTTTCAGAAGCAACCTTAGAATAATAGATCCCCATATCAAGTGCATTATAATCAGAGCGTATAAGGATGCCAATAGGACAAACATATCAAATCTGAATCCAAAGTTAGTCAGGGTATAGCTCATAGGGCACAAGAAAAGAAATGGGAATATGACTAGCCTGGTTATGAAGAATGTGGTGGCAAACAAGAGGAAAACAAAATTGGCTTGGTAATCAAACCCTAGGTATTTGTTGATTTTTGCCATCTCCAGAAGGGGATCTGAGATGTCATGAATTGCCATGGTGCAGATACCATATCTGCACATGTCTCTGTGATACGAGAAACCAATCAAGAATAACGTTACGCAGTGGTGGACTAGCATTTGATAAAAGTCTTTGTATTTCGGCTCTATAAATAAGAGCACTGTTTCATTCATGTAAAAAGAAAATTCTCCCAATATAAATAGCCTTATCTTGAGGGGCAAGGGCTTAAGATTCCATGTTTGAGCGTGCTCAACGAAGCTGCAAACCCAATCTCCTTCTATACTTATTGTAAAAAAAACAACTATTGATAGTATGGTGTAGATTATGGTTTTCCATGTTGAAATAAAGGCTTTTCGTAGCTTGTCCCTTTCAAGATTTGGGTTTGTTTTTTTGATTATTCTCTTAGTTATTGGAAGCACAACAATAATTCTGAGTACAAGCAGTGTAACTGACATAGAAACTATGACTATGTTATCAAACATTGGATTTATGTTTGATTCAAATGTCCTATTTTTGTAGTTATGCTCGGTTCCCATTTAGGGATCATTAGATTGTCCTTTATCTGTTTCTCCTCCTCCTTGGATTGGTTAGTTGGTGAGAACAATAAGGCATCATGATAAGTCACTGCAAGATTTAAATGCCGTGATTGACCCTTAACACAGGAGCATATATTGCCCAAAGAGATATTGAAAGCTGATGGCAAAACGCGTGACAAATCACTTTCCATAAAACATACACAATTCACATGAGTACTGTAAGCAGTGTATCGCGAATCAAGGTACTACAAAGAAAGACAAGTATTGAGCTAAATCATGTATCATTTCACAATCATCTCATCAATCCAGTGTGCAATCAGTGTAGAGTGAAGCTGTATATTAGCGGAAAGTTTATTTAATAAAATTGTTATGATAATTGCATACTATTATTGCAGTCATCACTCCTTCCTCTCGAAATGTACAGAACACTTATCATTGTAGCCATCATGATGCTATCAACTATATAAGATATACTAGCGATTTTATATGATGCTATCTGGTAAATTTTGACGATCATTGTACATCAAATCAACCTCCTGATTTTTGACAGGCTGTGGGATTCCAAGCTATCAAATGATATGTGTAATAAATTTATGAGAGCCTGTAACATGAGAACGAGACGAACGATCGGTGATTCATCCATCTAAAACATCAGATATCAAACTTTTACGCTCCAGTAACTAACTCTTAAAATCGCGAATATGCCAATCAATAAGCTTGATGTTTACATTATCCTCCATTATTCAACTATGTGCCTTAAATGGCAGGTTATCATTTCATATATATATAAAATGTATCCGTTGACCCTCATGTTTATTATTTTGCTGTTACCATTAATATGCACTGAAACATCTATGATATCATTCTTCTGTGACGTGCAATCAATAAAGTCAATACAGCAAGTTGGCAACACTATACAGGAAGTAGAAGATGCTTTTTCGAATCAAACTTTAACAACCACAGAAATACTAAATTCTTGCTCTGATAAAGATATATTTCAAATGAGAGATGACGGCAATCTAGTTGCCTCTGTATATATGCTTAGAAAGGTATACACTGGTATGAAAGGTAAAAGAACATTCAAGAGGGATGTAGTTGAGATTTACTCACTTTACGTTTCCAAAAAGTATAGAAATCAAGGATATGCCAAGAGAATTATAAATTATGGCTTGCAGAATATGATACTGCATTACGACATGGATAACAATCCGTTGGTAGTTCTCCATATCAATTCCACCGACAAGCATATGGCGACTGCCTTAGCACTTTATTATAAAATGGGCTTTAGACAAGGAGCTTATTGCAAAAATGGGCCTTTTGACTTTGCATATAAGCTAGACGCCCTTGAAAACTTTATCAGCCCCCTAGACGCTGTGAAGTATCAGCCAAAAGCAGAATACAAGTACTTTATGCTTTTCTGTGATGCGAAAGAGATAGGAAAACCAGGGCATGTGCCATCCAATTTGTATGACGAGGCTGTTAAGCTCCAGCTCCATATGAAAAAAAGAATACATTTATAGCTTGTTTACTGGGATACATTTCTTGGATAAAGTTCTCTTAACATACAGCTTGGCATTACGCATACCTTGCACAGGTAATATTCTCCTATTCTTCGGTTATCTCCTATACTTTGACGTCAAAACACCTTAAGGCCCTGATTTGAAAAAATAGTTGTAGAAACACAATTTTATTACTAGTCTTTGACATCACATTTGTTATTGGGGTCGAATGGACCAGACTTCTCTTTCTTTAGATTACTCAGACGCTCATTCCCACCGATCAGCTTACCACACAAGAAGATAGCAGGAACTGTTTTAAATTTGTAGTCCTCGAGAAGTTTTTGTGCTTCTTTACTCTCCTCCTTATTGATATTGTAAAATGGGATGTTTGCTTCTTTGAGTTGCGCCATAGCTTCCTTGCTGAATCTGCACCATGGCTTAGTAATCGTAACAACCCTGTTGCTTTTTAAAATTGAAGAAAGAAGAGATGCAGCACATTTTGATGCAAGAGCTAGAAATATAAACCTCATGTGTTTGTTTTTCTTGGATAATTTATTTATTATTTGTAACAGCGTCAGAGGTTTCTGGAGTATTGTAAACAGAGTGTATAAATTACTTTTGATATATTGCCTGATTCTGGATTGCTTTGAATAGCCGTATCTAATGATCCCAAATAAATTGCTATTATGATATTGAGCAGAGAACTTATTATCTAATAAAACAAATTTATCAAACAAGCTTCTCGATACTATGCATTTTTTGTAGGGATATCTATTGTTTATACTTCCTATTCAGTGAAGAGACAAATACTAGAAATAAAAAACATGCTTCGTAGCTTTGTCTTTGTATTCTGCAACAGAATTATTTCAGACAACTAGAATATGATCTTGAGAATCTATGACTGAATAAATACATATTGTTTACTGTTTTATTGTCAATATATACAAGAAACTAATGGATCCTGCAACTAATAATAAATTTATTGCATAACCTTTTCACAGCTTTGCACCACGTCCCAACTAATCTGAAACCTTGTTGTGTATTATATATATAGGCTACTCACACTGCATGTATAGCAGCATTTGTATTACACTTGAATATTCTCCCCCATGACATCTCTATTGTTCACAGTACTACATTTTCTTCTGTCCATAATCAAATTGACTATAATATATTCCTAATATATCCAAACGCCAGCTGTAGTCATGTTACAACCACCCTAAAGACAATACGCGAGAAATCTATAGGGCATACTTTTGATTCACATTTTTTCTCTGTGTTCCTATCCACGATAGGATCAGCTCTCAATCAAATGATGTCCATAATTGAGAGATGTCAAGTAACATCTGCCCTAATTACATAAAGAAAGTGCTAAATGTTGATATTAAAAGACTGTAGATGCAAGATTTGAATCATATTGATTACTGAAGGCTATGGGTGTCAAAACTGAATGGGTTGATGGCTGGGAACTGGAATTTTATGACTTACACATCTAATCTAACCTAGAGATTTTAGATTTGTATAATGTATACGCTCATTCGCATGCCTATATATGCATGGAAAATAAAAATAATGCACCTTGATGTACACCTAATTACTCTGTTTTGAAAATGGACAAAAAGATCTTTACCTACCTTTAGAACAAATTATGTGTTTATTATCTTAAGCCCATTACTGGGTAAGGATAGATAATACATCTAGTTCTGGCTACGTGGGTCTTCAGAACTATCAATATCGCTACCTAAAATGCTAAGCAGGTTGGTGTAGTCTCTGATAAGCGTTCCTCTATGGAACACTGCAGGCAATACATTTATGTTAAATATATTGCTTAGGTAGCTTTTCACCTCTGGCGTTGTATTGCTATCGATTTCTGTAAATTTGATATTATTTGACTTAAGTTCTTCTTTTAAGAACTCGCTTTTAGGCTGATTAGGCTCTGTTATCAATACAACTGGCTGTTCTTGTATCTGTCTCTCAAATGGTAGACATATGGACAGAGATATGAATAAGGATGTCAACTCCATACTGACTCCTTGATCCGATATTTTAAAGGACATAATGTTTTAGGATGTTTTGAAATGATATGTAACATTGTATTGCAAATGTGACATATATGTGGTATGTTAGCAGAACCACCAGTATTCTTTATGAGATGTTGTAGACTATAACATGATTGGTTGGATTTTTGATAGCTCGTAATTTCATTGCGATTCTATAGTACTATGTCTTGAGAAGTTTGTTTTTCTAAATAAAAGATTGACTTGTCCTTGTATTTGGACTGTTATGATTTAGGATATGGATAGGCATGCCACTTCCAACTACTTTTACTATTTATGATAAGGACTTAGAATATAAGATAATCACATTGAATTCATTTAATAATCCTGCTTTGTGATACGATAAGTGCATGTCACATTTTAATATCCTACTATTCCGTTGCAAACTATATATGCAAACGATCTACTCACCTAATTGTGTTTTTTCACTGTAAATGATTACAACATAGTTTTACAAGGTAAACAAAATCTCTTGATTTGCATTTTGTGTCACTCCTGGTAGTGTGTTTTATTGATGCAGTACAGGTCACGGCTTTTTTTATATCATGCTAGATATTCTACTTTGACAGTTGGTACAGATTATGGTGCAACTTATTAGTCATATGTGCTAAAAAACGCTATAAAGCAATTAATAAAATTTATTACCAAGTTTCTCCACAACCTAATTCCAAGCATACTGCGTATCAATATTGGAAAAGAACACTGGAAAATCTAAAGATCAGAACAAGCGTGAGTAGACGTCATCCTCCCATACTAAAGGGTTTTTGGTGCAACTTATAATATGCTATTAACATTAAAATACAAATTAATGTTTTTGTCTCCAACTAGTACACAGCTTTGAGGATAAAATATGATATCACATTAAAGCTACCGTTTATGATCAGATCACAATTCTGAAAGCACTACAGCATCCAATAACTTGCACAACAAACATAGACCCTCAAGTAGAGTCTGCTACATACAAAAACAATATGCAATATCCGAAATCAGGCTAGATCACAACTCATACATGATTATATCAGAATATACAACCTTAACTTTCATTTAATAAATAATCACGAGTCATATGCTCTTCTACTCAGATTCATAAGTGCCTCAATTGCATACATCTCATCTTCCTTCTCTGCGCTAATCTTGTTCTTTTTATCCTGCTCGCTTGTATTCTCATCTCCGTACTCAACAACACTACTTTGCTTCTTAGCATCAATTTCTTCAACCTGCTCAATTCTGCTAGACTTGTACGGTGACGTATAATACGCTTCTGGATATTTGTAGTATCTATCTAGTCCCAGGTATCCTCCATAGTAGCTTATATTGCTTTTCTCAAAAACTGGTATAAAGGACTGTATCTTCGGATGTAATTGGTTTCCAAAGTACTTTATTTGGGATTTATCTGAGGAATACCTTTGAGCTTCGGTGCGCTTGTACCTCTGTCTTTGTCTAAATGAATCGGATTTGAGCTCCCTTGGTCTATGTGATTTATGGATCTTATAATATAGCCCACATGCATTGCAAACATAGTCACCATCTGCACTACGACGCCATAGCGGTGTTACTGTTGTGTTGCAATTGCTGCACTTAATGCTCTCGCAAGGTTTGTCAAACATTGTACAAAAGGGGGCTTCTGTTTTATATTCTACAGAAATTTAACACTTGCCTCAAAAGGAGAAGGCAGGGGAACCTTGAGAATGAATCGCATTCTATTTGTATGTATGTGCACATTTGTATACACTCTGCAACTCTCCAAGAGATAGTGACGTGTTTATTAATTGATCAAAAAGAGTATAATTAAATCAATAGGCCATTAATGCATTAGAGTTAATAGAGTAATGCATTAGGCGATATGTGGTGCCTGTATTGCAGTGTATAAATCTATTTTTGCATTTATAGGACCTAGTGTATGCTTATTTTCCCGGCGACCTATTGTATCATATATGTTGCTCCTATTTGTACAGGAGAGATTGTAGGGAAATAAGGAAAAACAGCAGCATCTAAGTATTTATACGAAATATCCTTTGCAGAAATTATCTGCTGCCATTTATACCATGAAATATAATATTTGTGTCTATCATGTTCTCTTGATCTGATATATCAATTGTAAAAATTTCTCTCCAAATCTATTCCTTTTTAGTCATATTATATAACATATATGCAAATTAAAATAAATGCCGCCGAGGTTTAATTTAAGCTTTTATGATAAATGAAAACAAACCTGCAAGGTTCTCAGTTCATACTGTGATGTATTTGACCCAAAACAGAGGTATGCATTTGCTTGACTTGAAGTTTGCAGAGTGAATGTTTTATCCTTCCTGTGAATTAAACACAAGAATACGCAAAATCTATTCTGGAAAGCTCGCATGTTCCTTTCAGGTTCCATCCTTTGTTTACATTCTTTTATCTATATGTATGTGTAAGTTTAGATATATTTTTTGTTTATATGAATATTGTTGAGACATACATCAAAAATGAGGCATGACTCAGGATGGAGGCATGTTGTGGAATATGAAGAGTTTAATTTAGTAGTTCTAACTAGCGTTTAAAGAGGAAGCGCGCTAAGTATGGTAATACTACTCATCTTAATTCTACAATGTGAAACCTTAGAAGTGATTTCAAGACTCTCTGCAATCTAATTCTAATCAATAGCCACTGATGGGCAATGGTATTCTGAGATTATCCTGTAAGGCTATTACAGCATACTAAACATCCCTTCATGCAAATCCATTTTCAGTATTGCATATGTAAACCTCTCTCTTCATATTCCATCTCCTTATTCATAATTGGTGTTTACACCTAACAAAGTATTTTGCTTTTTGGGCTCATAAAGTACACTTTAAAGTGCTACGATACTACTTGGATGAATCATATTGTTACTAATCACTGACTTCCTGCATATAGGACACAGATAAGATCTGATCATCCATAGTTCTAAACAACCCTGATGAAAAATATGGTTGCACTGCAGAACTTGTACGTTGTCGTTATTGCGAAACGCCTCCAAACAAATACTGCACTCTCTGTCGGTCATCGTCTTCGCGTCATATTTGTGCACTCTTAGGGTCAGTATTAGATCTGTAAAGTTTTCGTTATTCTGGTATGATAGGGAAATTATAATAAAAATTATCAATATCGCAGATATGATTAGCGGAAGGTGTAGAAGAACATGTACAGTTAGCGGCAACGTATTCTCTTTGTACCTCGTCACGTCCCAATGATATACCTCTAAATCTGGGTACTGATAATCTTGTATTCTATACATGTGAAAATAAATACCGAGATTAGAAACATTCTTTTTCCAAATTTGTTTGCGAAGTGTTTTATAAACCAAAATATCATATCTAGAATCAACAAGCATTTGGTAAAGAGAACATTTGCTAATGATGAAGAATGAAACGTAAACAGCAATGCTGTACAGTGCAAGAACTGTTACGGCGCTGGTGGCCTGCTGCATGCATCCGAAACGTTTGCATACGTTTATCCAAATAACATCATGTTTCATCCAAGATCTTCGATTTGGTATAGATCACTGCATACCTGTGCAAATGATATATTTTAGATATAATGTTTACAGAAATGTTGTGATTGAGATAAAGATGCGCGCGGTGTCAGATAAATGTTACATTGAACCCCAGGGCTTTGAATAACTATCTAAGGCAAAAGTATGTAGGGCCCACAAACCATCCAGAATCTTACTAATCTTATAGGTATTAAAGGCCTAAAAGTTTATTCGACAAATGCTATCAGCTGATCTGAGTCTATACCCATTTAGAGGGGGAATGTTACATTTAGTACCGTTATTTATTTGTCTCTACTACAAATTAATCCATCAATAAGCCTTGAGGCGATAATACAGCATAGCTAAGTGTTCTATATCATGTTTCTATTCATATGATTCATACAAAAGATTATTATCTCAAAAATGTCCATGCCTATATTCTTGATTATTTTAATTCCAAACTTATTGTATTTGTTACTTTAAGCTGTGCATAATGACCCATCTTCCACCTACAACAATGTGTTGCCTTTAAGCATTACAGGTCCAAATCTAACCACTATTTGTAGCCCCACAAATGCCTGTTATTAAATACTATAGACTCTCTGGACAATTAGTTTGGGATTCGGAACAGGGCCAAACAATGCTATCATATAATCCGCCACTACAATGTACCAGAGACGACATAAAAGCATATGAGTACACAGCAATACTAGGCATTATAAACATCAAAGATAAAAAGAGCAATATAAATTATGAATTTATGGTCATAGTGACAAAGTCTATTCCAGTAGGAATATACGAGGAGAGTGAGGTACATAAGGTTAAGCACGTAACATTTATAAATATAACGGACTACACTGCCAAGATATCCATAACAAATCACATAAAAGTATTTATAGAGACACATGATTTTTACTTTACAAACACAAAAGTCGATGGGGAGTTTTGTTGGAACAGACACATGAAGAATAACTTATACAAGTATCTAGAACCAAACCGATATCTAAAGCTTAGCAAAAGGCCAACAATAGAAAACTTGTTTTGTGGATACTTCGGATCGCAGTTTATTAAGTCTACTTCTGGTCTGTATAACATTAAGCTGTTATCAGTTATTTCCACCAAGAAGGTTGGGGTAAGATTACTCTGTAGGGGTATAAACAAGAAGGGGGATGTATCCTTGTTTGTTAGAACAAAATTTCACGTGAGAAAGAATAACAAGGAGATATTTGATTTTGTCATACTAAGGGGCTCTATACCTTTATTCTGGAATCACATCACGTCTTTACCTAATCTACTGGAGCTGAAAGATTCTGAGGAAGCTAAGCTTGCATTCAACATGCATTTTGAGAAACTCAAAATGGAATATGGAAATGTACATGTTGTTAATCCTCTAGGAACAAAGAAGCACGAGAAGCTACTGACAACAAACTTCAACAAGTACCTGGATGAGCACAAAATTCTATACACAAATTTTGATTTAAACGCGCATACAAATAACTACGAAAAGCTCAAGTTTCTACTGTATCACAAGCTCAAAGAAGTTAAAAATGTGGTATTTAGGGTCAACTGCCTCGATTGTCTCGACAGAACGAATCTTGCCCAATACCTGATATGCAGATATCAGATGGAAGAGGTCATACAGGACGACGCGGTACTAACTGGCATGCAAAAAATTTGGACGCTGAACGGAAATGCATTAAGTAACTTGTATACGGGGGCTGATGCCATGAAAAGCGAACTAGCATCAAAGGAAAAAAGGTCGTTATTTGGGTATGTTGATGACTTTTTTATTTCAGCAACCAGGCTAATTAACGGAAGATTTACTGATAAGCAAAAACACCGAATAATAAACTTGCTCTTAGAGAAAACCGAGGAAAATGATGCAAATGAAGAAGCTAGGAATATCGTTAGCCAAACTAGCCGCAATATATAGGAGAATCTCCCAAATGTTTCTCATGAATATGCTATTTTAGGATATTATAGAGTGCTTTTAGGTAAATCGTATATTATTGCCAGTTTGTGTAAATACACCCAACTGCTTGACACATTAGATAAAACACTATTATATAAGCTCATGTATTATTGACGCATCAAAAAAAGTTGCATTATTTGTATATTTGACGCAGGGGACTGCTTTCTGCAATTTACCGGTATCAAGCATTATGTACTGTTTTCAATTCCTATTGCACCTCTAGCATCTTGATCTGTCTCGTCATGCTTGCATTCGGTTTGTTTGTACAAATCATTCGGTATCTCATCCCCCCTTATATATAGACCCATTTGTAGGGCTGGGTGAGGCCTAAGAACATCATTATCCGCAACAAAAGCCTCTACTCTTTCTAGATTATTGCAGAAGTCACTCAGGCTTCTGCATCTGTGCATTTCTTCCCTTAAATCTGGAAAGTGCTTAAAAAGTGATGCTAAGAGTTTGAAAGAATGGGACTTGATGTTTCCAACACCTGCCCCAACCTGCTTACATATATCTAGATATTCTCTGAGAATATCTATGTTTGTTTTGCAATTTACATTTTCTTTAATCTTTTCATTCGCTAGTTCATATTCCCTTATATCAAAGTCATTTCTCTTTTGGATTCCCATATTGTAATTGCTACTCTCTATATTGTCGCTACAGAATATAAGTGGATTGTACAAATGAGTTTCAGCAACCATAACACCATCACACTTAGTGTATTCAATACACTTCCTAACATCCTCACTATGTAGAATATTTCCATTTGCAATAACTGGTATCCTCAACGCCTCCTTTATAGCCTTTATATGTCTCCAGCTAGCCAGTCCCGTATTAAGCCCTCTTTGGTCTCGCGTACGTCCGTGTACAGCCAAGAGCTGGCATCCACTCTTCTCAATCATCTTTGCATATTCCACACTCTTCTCTATCGACCCAAATATCCTTATTTTGCAAAACACCGGCACATCTAAATTATTAGACAGCTTACTAACAATTTTCTCTATCAATGACCAATCCTCCTGGAGATAAGAGCCATATTTCCCTTTCCTAGCAATCTCCTGAGGACACCCAAAGTTGACATCTATTGCATCACAGTGTGACTGCATAATTTTGCACGCCTCTAGCATCACTTTTGGAGAATTGCCGCATACTTGTATCACGAGTGGCTTGTCACTCTCATTTGTAGAGTACCAATGATTAGATTTTGGATCAGATTTAGTACGTAGGAAGTGTTCGCAGTGAACCATTTCCGTATAGCAGAGAGTAGCGCCATATCTACGTGCAAGTGTTCTCCACGCTAACTCGGAGTTTCCCACCATTGGTGCCAGGACTTTCATTGGCTTATCCAGCTTTCTAACGAATGACATTTATGGCCATAAAATTTTCGAGAACAAAAATGACGCTAGGATATAGCATATCAACTATAATAATTGACCATTCATGTAGCAAATTTTATGAAACAGAGAAGGCCATTTGCTCTTCTTTGTATGTGACTTTTTATAATCTATTTTGCATATTCCCAGTTCTATCCAAATAGTAAATGAAATGAATAATGATGACTGAAGCTACAAAGTTCAGCTGTTTATGGAGTGGAACAAGGGAGACATACGTAAATAAAAAGCATTAATATGAGCAAGACATACTAGAAAGTACAACATACTACGAATAATAGAATTATTTCACCAGTGATAAGTTTACTCAATAAGTTGTTCTGTCTTCTGTTTGAGTTGTAATTTTCCTGGCCAACAGTGTAAGTTTGCGGACAGAACTCCTTTCTTGAAAATACAATTGATACAGCTGAGACTAAAAATATAGAAGTAGAGATATTCTACACAGAATGAATGCATAATTTTACTGGCATCGTGCAATATGAACACAATAATTGATAAAATCATGGCATTTAAAGATGACGTAAGGTGGCACTCATGCCTCGAAACCAAAGTGTGTGTAGAGTAAGACGAAGCTGTGATGGGCGAAGGTTAAATAAATGAATTTGATTTAAAAAATGGTATATCTGTAATGCTATCCATTACTCTCTATAGGCCTGTTAAATAGCCTGTTCGTTCTCTCATATTCCCCTGTCATGCCACAAACACTTAGGGTGCCAATCATCAGAGCCCTCAGCATACATAAAAAATTGTAAAACTAAAATAAACTAGAACTATCCCCATTTTATTTAGATTTCTGTACTTGATACCTTATAAGCTCTTTGCTCTCAGATTCATGGCTCTGTATTCCTTGACCCCTAATGCAATAACTCCCAAAACTCCCATTCCAACCACTATGTAAGTGATCTTGCTAGAGCTGTGTTCATGATTTCTCTCGAGATCTTGTATAAAGTGGTTGAACTCGCTCAAGGTTCTCAACACTTTTTGTACCTTCATGTCCAGGTCTTTTAGTTTGTTGCTGAACTCTCTAATCCTCTCGTCGTTCCTGTTAGTCTCAATCTCCTTGTTAAGCTTCTCAATACCTGCTGTTTGTTTTTTTACTTCATCCTTGACATCATTTTTGATCCTCTCTATCACTGAGGTATGAGGATCTCCAAGCATTACATGTAAATAGGCTATCAAATGACTGACAGTTGCCAACAGGTGCCTTGTTTCCCTGTTGCTATGCATAAACTCATGGTCTTGTTTGGATCTTATGTCAGGACTCTCACTATGTATCTCGTCGACGTTATATTCCTCAGTCTCCTGTCTCTGGCTCAATTGGGCTTTAGTGAGCTCAAACGCCTTATCAGCTGATACCCTATCGTAGTGAGTAGTTATAGTAAAGCGCTTGCCCTTCATTCTGTCTATCAGAGAATCTGGATAAGTGAATCTTAAATTATCATATATCAGTCTGTCTTTGTCATATAGCTCAATCTTGAAGTTCCTAGTGGTTGAAATAACCTTCACTGTTATATCGCCAACACCTACCAATCTATCAGGATTGATATGGACTTTAATCACCTCAGTATCTTCCATCAATGTGTGGTCCGATCCATCATTTGTTGCTAGCTCCAGTGCAACATCCTTCCCTGCAAACTCAATACCTGCCATGATTCCCTTGAACACTCCATGCCCACCCTTGAAAGGTCCTAGTGTCTGTGTATCCTCTGTATACCACAGGTAAATACCTGCTCCTTCGGGGAACCTTAGTTGTATGTCATTTATTGTAAAGCTGAAGCTCCACTCGTCATGTGGATTTGGGTTCTCAAATCTCACTAATCCTCCTCTATCAGTAGACGATCTAAGATGTAGTTTTTCGTGATCATAGATAGTGTTCTCAATTAGCACACCCTTGTTATTACCGTGTGGTGCATATGAGATGTCTTCGTATGGCATCTCTACTACTCCTTTCAACTGCTCACCCTTTGTAGAGCACATGATGCTCAGGAGAAATATTAGATTCGTCATTTGTTTATCATGATTTTAGATATTTATAGTTTTCTCCTGAAACATATAGAATAAACAGTTCCAGGTACTAAGTTTGTTCCCTGAAACATGTAAAATACATCGTATATGACTATATTGCTTTTGATTTATGAGTAATGTACTATTAATACCATAAATTTATCAAATAAGCTTCTTGCTCGTACTTCGTATACTTGCACACAAGAGCTCACCCTAATCTATACGCCAGCAATATCTTTGACCCTTTGTACTTACTTAATTGGATTTATTGCACAAACTTCTCGCTATCTCACATCTTAGCCCTATGCATAATGCGCATCGATGCTGAGAATATAATTGAATAAAATCCTTACCAATCACAGTCGACTTTTCATCCTGAACTTTGTAGCATTAAACACTATGCTGTCATTAAATAGTACCTCTTTGCCTTTTAGTACAGTCATTCTGCAATCTTCCTCATCATCCTGTCATTTCCAGTGTAAGTCTAATCTCTCGGTCTATAAAGACTGGTAAGTTTCCTCACGTGAGTAGAGCTTATCAAGGAGGTCCCACTAGACAACATATTACTTCTCTGCTCTACGGCTGAATGATTTATTTGATTGTGCCGTGAGGTGCATACTTCAATTCCTGGGATCAACACTTATGGTGAAAGGGAAGGTAAAATGAAGTTTGGATGGCCATGAGGTAGATTTCAGTCGGAATCTAGCCTTATAAAAACTTCAGATGGTAACAGAGTATATGTAAGTGATGGAATCTTGGATCTGGATGGGCCGAGCTGTGAATAACCGATGGGATCATAAACTTTAGCCTTCGAAAGCATTGTAAAGTAAAAACGCGTAATCCTTCTCAGCTGAAAATGATTCTTGACAGTCTCCCCATTTGCAGCCAGATAAAGATACCACGATAAAAACATTTCATGAGGTCAAGAAGGGTCCTTATGACTATCAAAGAGTAGAGGGGCTTGCTACTGAGCTCTACGGCACGTTGCGAGAAGCATGTTACAACAAAGAAGTTTTAAGATCGCACACCCCGAGATACGATTGGACTGAATATGATTGCTGAGGAGACAACAAGATAAAAATTCATACGATTCCTGTATGGTACTTAATTGACATCGAGAGTGCTATATCAGCTTAAAGTACTGCCATATAGAGGCAGTTAAGTATTGGGTTGACGCTGATACATGAAAAGTAGAGGAATGTGTGTAGCCAGTAAAAATTAGCATACAAACAGTGCACATTTACATCATAAATAATGTGCAAGCAGCCATGTAATGGCGAGAGATTAGAAAATTTAATAATCAAAACATACAAGAAGCTTATTTACTCAAATAGTTGTAGACAAATATGTTGTGGAATTGCGTACCTTTCAAATTCTCTGCACATTTCTCAAACTCCCCCGATTTGTAATTAGCATAGAAGGCCAAATTCATTTCTCCACGTTTTTCGGCGTTGATAGCGATATCCCGCATGAACCTAGACGAGGATAGTGAATCAACAAAGTAAAGCTGATTGTAGTTCTTGGCCCTAAAAAACAGCTCTGAGGCTTTACTGAGCTGTCCTGAGCGCATGTATGCATCACCCAGTTTCTGGTATTTTATCGTACTGCTGGCCTTTTCAAAAGCCTCATCATACCTTTTAAGCTTCAGCAATATCTCAAAACTTTGATCCTCGTCAGTACACAAATTCAGTGCTTCCTCATGCATTGACAATGACTCGTACATAGCTATGGCTTTGTTGCGGATGTCTTCTGTTACCTTGATCTCTCTGCCTTCTAAAACATCTTTTTGGAAATCAAGGAATTTTAAGTCAACAGCAACTTTGTTGATTTTCTTATCTGAGAGATAAAACAAGTGTCCGCCATTTATCCCTGCAATTTCTCCAGAAAACGAGGAGAAGTTGTATATATATGGCTTTTTGCTAAGAATCATGTATTATGCCTTATTTCTACTTAAAAAATAAAATACGCCATTATCCGCACAATACGATGTAACATTATACTGTAACTCATCCACTAATGTAAATGCGTCGGTTAAATCGCTTTCAATCTCTAGTTCTTGTTCAACGCATGCCCCAATCAGCTCGATCTCCGTTCTGTATATCAAAAGCTTATTGTTGACACATAAAACTAAAAATTCCCCAATCAAAGAAGATCCTACGCACATAGATGGAAGCCTGAGAATTATTTGACCAATCTTTGTCATGATACACGTTCCATTATTCGTGTTAATGACATAGAATAAATCACAGACGTAGAAAAACTTTTGAATGTTAGAAACAGTTATCCTATCTACCACTTCACTCTTTTTGTAAAATTCCAGGTCCTTGCCGTTTCTCACGACAAACTCATCATCTGATATAAACCTAAAGTTAGCACCCTTAGCGCCAAATTTCCTTCTAAATCCTAAAGAAGAAAAAATTTCAAATTCATTCTCGTTGACTAAAGCAAGAAGTTTGCCATTTGGTGATACCTGCAGCTCTGTTGGATAGTAATTTAGGGAATTTATGAGCTTTAAAGCATTCATATTCTCGGTTTTCGTGCTATATAGCTTCTCAGAGGCCGTAAATATAATCCTATTTCTACTCATACAAACTAAAGACGAGGACTGGTTCACCTTAATAAAAATGAGTTCGTCATCTCCAGCTATTATTATCTTGTCGTCTTTGTCTGCCAAATCCCATATGCGGCCTGCCTGCAAAACTAATTTATCTTCCAGTTTAAAGCTTTTGCTATTCCAAAACATAACAGTTCCATCTTCACTACATGACGTAAACAACGGAAAGTGGGTAAGTGTTTGTATAGAGTTGACGTTATTGGTATGTCCTGTGAGTGTAGCAACACAGCTCGATGACTGGTAATCCCAAACATTAACTGTTAGGTCGTCTGACCCAGAAACAAAGTATTCTGAGTCTGGGAGAAACTTAATACTGTTTACGCCACTGGCATGTCCCCTGAAGGTCTTGAGACAATTTGGGCTATCAATTGACCAGGTCTTTATTGTGCCATCCAGGGAGCACGAAATAAACCTACGAGTATCATTCGGATAAAAACAGACATCCATTACAAAATGCTTATGGGCAACATATATCCTTGTTTCAATTATCTCCTTCTCACATGACCAAAGCTTAACAGATCCATCATCTGATGCAGAAAGCAGCAATGTTTCCGTTGGATTCGCCACTATCTTCCTTATAAAATCATCGTGTGCCTTAAATGAGGCTATCCTGCTCCGTGTTGACAGGTTATAAACGTGTATATCACCGTCATCTCCCCCAACTACAACCCAATCCATTTTCTCAAGAATCTTGGCTGTTCGGATTGGATTCTTAGAGACAGAAACAGAAGATATCAGAGAAAGTTTTTCTGTATTCCAGAATTGCAGCTCACTAGTGTACAGGCAAGCAATGGATATTGGCCGGGTGCTGTGAACGTCGATAGCCTTAACTCTAGGCGAGCGTATTGTTTTAAGAATTGTTTTTTTTATTCTCATACCCCAGGGACTGTGAAAAATATTTATTATTGACACAGGGGGACAACATACTAATACTTGGTGCCTATTCATTTAATCAAACTTATTTTACTAAACCACCCGCCAGCACACTGCTTTAACCTATGCGTATTGGTTACGAGGTGAGTAATCAGTTTAGCACTTATTAGGCTCAAACTTCAACAAAAGCGTGATTATTTGCTTTGCAAGGTTTTTAACCATTGATATTCAATAGTGGTATGTTTTTCCTGTCATAATGATATTATATAATCCTAACACACAACGACACATCTAGAACTTAAGATAATCAAGGCTTGAGATGCATTGATAGATGTATGACGACAGAGTATAAACATGAAATGTATACTAGAAGCACCTTACAGTTTAATTATTTGAAATCTCTTGGAGACGGGCTATACAGCACATACAAAGTGATTTAAGATCTGCCAATCAACACACCATCCAGGAATGCAGTAGTGGCGTTTGGATTGGCCTCAACAAATTAGGGGTCAACTAGCAGGTGAGTGTTGCTTCTTAAAACTTTCATATCCGCCGCTATAGCAATGTACTTCATCTTCAGTAAAAAAATATCCGTTTTCTTTGGTAAAAAAGCAAATAATAAACTTACGGTCGGCAATGTATTTCCATTCATGTGCATGTTCATAGAAATACACAGTATGTTCCCTACACCCAGAAATGCAGTAACCTGCACTGTTCTCAACTCCTCCCATAGTGGAGCTTACAAAATTCTTTTCTATATACTTTTTTAGATTCATTAGCTTCATAGCATTATTTGCTTTGTAAACAAAAAAAGCTTGGCTCTCTACACAATATAGAGAGGTGATATTCCTTATGTTATTTGTGGAAATAAGTTTATGGTTCCTAGTATCATATTCGTGGATTCCGTCTTCGTTAACGCAAAATATCGAATTGTCGGTGCAATTCACCAGACTACACAAGGAAACCGGAATAGATGAAATGTTGTACCTGCATCTCAAATCGTATGTCTTTATACCAGACGTATATGCAGTACAAAGCTGCCTAGTGGGCGTATATGCATGAGCCCCAAATTCTTCCGGACCATAATTGTATATGCACTCTTCCCTAACTCGATCCCAAACTCTAAGACCGGTATAATCAGTTGTTGTCAGACAAAGATCGTTTTCAGGGTAGAATTTTACATACTTGGAGACTTTATCATCACTAATGATTCGATGCTTTGGTATAAGTGTTTTGAGAGGCCCTGACTTCTCGGCAACAGCAAGTGATTCTCCTGCTGTGTCGAATGAGAATTGTTTGATCGCAGAAAGGAAAAATATCTCACTCATGTTGGGGCTAGATGTATTTTAGTAGGCATATAGAGGGGAAGTAATTTTCAGCAGAATGTTTTATTCATACTTTTATACATATGCGTCTATTTTAACAATTCTAACGCATGATGGTAGGTTAGAGCTGACTGTAATCGTGGTAAGGAACTAGACTTAGAAAAAGTAAGTGCATAATTTACCACGTAAGAGTGTACATTAAACTTCTATGATAGTGCAAAGTTTCATAATCCATCAATATAGGATGGGAGAAAATTTATACAATGTGATAAGAGGTCAAATCGCGTTGCCACAGGTTAAGAAGTTGTAACTACCCAAATGATTTGCAGAATTCGTATCTATGCCAATGGTGACTACCCTTGGGCATACTGTCTTGATACCTAACGTGGGAATTTATTGCTCTAGCTACATGATACATATTACTCAACTTTACTCTTATAGCATAGCTTGATTCTGTTAGAATGATATTTTATTTTAATAAATCAGTTTTGTGCCAAAATGTCCCTTGAGCTCTTTCAAACCAAGCCCCTCAGTGTTTCCTTCCTCATTTATAGGATTACCGCGTATGTTTAGCAGTTTTAATGATACCATTTTGATAATTGACTTCGGAAGGACTTTGAATTTGTTGTTTGACAAAGATAATACTTCTAAGGATACAAGATCGTAAACACCTTCAGGTAATGAATCTAGCATGTTGTCGGATAAATCTAAGAACTCTAGAGCTCTAAGTTTACATATGCTGTAAGGTACCTTGGTGAGCTTGTTGTTTGCAACAAATAGACGCTTCAGATGCTCAAGGGATCCTATCTCTTCTCGAAGTGATACTATATTGTTATGAGTTAACTCAATAACCTCTAATTTCTCGAGGTTTCTTATCTCCTTCGGTACTTCTGAAATCTTATTGTTTGCAAGTACTAGGGATTTTAGCGATACAAGGCAAGTTATATTTCTTGATATCTTAGTAATTTTGTTGTGAGACAAGCTGAAATTTTTTAGTAATGCTTTATCATTCACAATTAGATTATCTAGACTCTCAATCAAATTATAACTTGCGTTTAGACACTCCAACATGGGCATTTTGAATATTATACTCGGTAAATTTGTCAACATGTTGCCTGCTATACCCAATTCCCTCAACGATGTTAATCTGTATATACAATCCGGAATTTTAGCAATTTGATTTGCAGATAAATCTAAAGTTGATAGTGATGTTACATCACCTATTATAAAATCCTCTAGTTTTGTGATTCTATTTCGTGCTAAAGATAGGTATTCTAGAGATTCTATTCCGTATATCTCTTTTGGTATTTCAATTATAAGATTATCAGATATGTCAACATGCTTCAGTTTCCTACAATTGCTGATTACTTCATCAGGTATATACTTGATCTTTGTAAACCTGAATGTTAGGTGATCTAAATCAAGAAACATGGCAATCTCAACGGGCATCACAGTAAATTTGTTCAACGTACAACGACATTCTAACCTCCGCCGAGTGTACATCGCTTTGGCCTCCCTGTCTTCCATATCCCAGGTTTTGATGTAGTCAATATTGTTAAATAGTGAAAGAGGTATGCAGATTATTTCGTGTCCCTTTATGCTATAAATTACATCAACGTTCTCTCTTTTAACACCAAATGTCTTTGTGTTCTTCATAGTTTGGAGTAGTATGAGTATTTGAATGAGCATAGGGTCATGTATCTGCGCTTTCTTATACTAGCTCATTTCAATAAAGCAGCTAATCAGTTTTTGATGATTACAATACAAGGTGATTGTATAATTAATTATATATACATAGTCAGATTCAGTTATTTAACAACTTTCTGGGGAAGGTATTTGTGTTTATAATACATGATGAAAAATTCTTGAGCAAATACATCAAGAACAGCATCTAAAATATATCTATTAGACCTACCATAGAAATTATCTCACTCCAAGTATAAAATGTCCTGAAACCTTCAGTTACAATATTTGACCATGTGTATAGTTCTACTCAACCTTATATTATCCATATACTTCTAACATAACTCGCTACATAGAGTATTCATAGTTAAATTATGCAATAATATATGAATATATTATAATACTTCTCGCATTGCAACTACGGCCATATCTACTGGAAAGCACCGTAACTCGTCAGCTCTACGAAGTTAAGCCAGTATGAGCATGTTCAGTACTGAGATGAGAGATCTCTCGGGAAAGATGTGTGTCGTAGTTTTTATTGAAAAATACAAGAATGCATACCAACAGTTTATTCAACAGAGTAACGCCATCACGCTGCATGCAAGATCACTGAGAATGGCGAAGCCTAGACATCTGCCACCTCATGGATGCTTGTCATCCACAAGGTCTGCATCTGGATTGTTAACATGGGCAACATCGTGGATTTGATTCACACCCACATAGTTCACGGAGTCCTCGAGGCCCACATACACCTGATCTACAAGGTTTACAAGATCCACATCATCCACTTGATGGGCAGCATCCATCCGATCTACACTGGGCATCTATAGATCTAAAGAAGACGAGTAGAATAGTGCACGGTATCATAAGGCAACTGTTTATTCTGTTCGTGTTAAAGCTGCATTTCTCGCTTCTCATATACTTTTCTTTTTCAGTTGTCCAATCGTGTTTTTTGCATGCTCTTCTATTATAGCTTCGCACTCTCCTGCTTATCATACACAATTAGTTTCTGTGAACCATTCACGATAAGATAGCAGACAATATTACTCAGCTTACATTCTGTTCAATGCAGAATATAGGGGACTGATAGCGTTATCACGCCATATAAGAGCGTATAAGGTAGCCAATATGTTGTAGGCACAAGATAATTTGACCATTGAGTGGTAACACAGTATGCACGTATATTATGTGGAAGTACATGCGATTGTATGCATATGCACTAAAAAAACTATATTATATCTTATATATTGAGATATAATAAACTCTTATAATTGGAAGCCATCAAATTATATACATTTATTGCATCAAATAATGTAGCCTAAATATTAGTTGCTATGATGTTAATATCCAGCACACGGGCCTTAACAGAAACACGGCCAGAATCTTTAGATTTCGCCTTCTTATCTTCCTCCATGTTCTCATAGCCAAATGTTTCCTTATTTTGATCTTTCGCATCTTTTTTTGCCTTTACCAAAGGTATTAGACGTTTCATTATATAGCAATCTTCATCACTTTCTGATTCCGAGGTCTCTGACAGCGAAAAAAGGTCATCGTCTTCAGGGTATGACGTTTTTGATTGATTTGAAGAATCGCTGTGCTTTTCATCGGTCTCATTCGAGGCTTCTGCTTTAGTTTCCGACCTCTGTCCTGAATGTGTACTACAGAGACAATCATGGAGATGAGAAATATACGGAGAGTCATGCGTCATCATGCTCAGCAAGAAGAGCAGATTGCTATCCATCTCATCCTTATTTTTGCACTTTATCATCTCCTTTAGGTCCTTCCAGCCCATTTTGACATGACACTTCTTTTCTTTATCAAAACTATGCTCCTGGCTACTTTTAGGATTTTTATCCTCCTCAGAAATTAGTTTAGGGCTATCTTGACCATGATCTGCTTTTGAATCTGTTTCTGACTGACATGCTTCTTTCTTGCTGCACTTGCAGGTATTACATGTATCATCACAAGCACACGCTTCAGGTTTATCAAAACCTTCACATTTCGTATAGCTTCCTTCATGTCTCCCAGAAATCTCGGTTTCTGTGGATTTATCGAGTAGTTCTTCTCTCAAAAGGGCATTGGATATTTGACCCAAATCAACCAGCAAATTGAGATCTGCAACGGCATTCCTTCTCATGGGAGCTGAGTGCCCAGTAACAAGAACTAGAGTAGTTAGGGAAGCAAATGAATATTTCAAAACTGCCATGCGGGTTGAAAACTCCTAACTATTTATATAATTTTCCCCAATATATCTAAATCTGCACATTGAAAAACAATTATGTTTATTGTATATATAATGTGCCTAAATTGTTTACTCTAAATTACTATCTGCATATTTGTCCACTGCAAATCACCATTTACCGTTTTGCAACCATTCTACTCACATATAGATAATTTCTAAACATTATCATGTATATCATAAATTGCTACATTACAACTGCACCAAGTTCGCGTTACGCAAGTTATGCACAGATTCTAAGCCGTTAATATTACGGTAGCTGTATTCATTCTCTGGACATCAGATTACCGGTCATAGGATCAGCTGTAAAATGGTTGTAATGATATGATATCTCTAGCTTCTGTACCAAGCAAATACTGAATACGGTGCGATTCCATAACTGATGCGGAAGGCATCCGTGTGATGGCACTATGTTTACTTGGCATATTTGATTAATTGTATATGGTATTAGCATATTGAGGGATCGAGGACGGATATGAGAAGGAGGAAGCTATCCAGCAAGCGATAGAGAGACTGAGTGAAGCTTGCCTAGTAGGAGGCGCAGACTGAGGTCTGAATACACAAAGGTGGCACAAAAATTAACCCATGAAATAAATAAAGATAGGTATTAGTATATTTAGCTATTATATTGAGCCACGACATGTAGTTAGTCTAACTTGGTCATTTATTGATAAAATATCTTGTCAAACACAGCAAATTGATGAAGCCTTATAAATTGCAATTGCAAGATCACAGTATCACATATAACTGATGGTACCCTGTAGAAATTTGCCAAAAAACTATTGTAATTCACACTTGCAAATTCTATTAGGCTACACTCTTAAACCTATTAGAAAAAGGAATCAAAAATATGCAAGTAATTTATTCAGCATCAATTGCATTGTCATCGTCCCATGACAATGCTACTTATTCGCCATTTTCGAATTCTGTAAACATTTTTTGCACGTCTCTCGCAACGTTCTCGTAGTTAACGTCATAAAGCTTGTTTTCTACGCCCAAATCCTTAAGTATGTAGTATAACAAGTCTATTTGCATACTTTGTGCTTCTACTATTCGCGCCAATTTCATTATTTGCGTGTTGGACTTTCTATCATCATTCGGAGATAACTCCCTGATGTGAAACCTACCTCTCCTGTATTCTTTTGTTCCATCTGCACTAATAACTACATTCATATCTTGGCCGCTTTTACGTTCACATTTGTTGTACTCTTCAACTATAAATCGTCCGCGCTTTGTCACAGTGACTGATGAATTAGGTGTTTCTATGCTATCTTTACCTAGAATTCCGTTTGGTGACTTGTTTTGCATTTGGTGATCTTGATCTATAGCTTTTATGCTTATATTTATGTCGCTTGTTTCATTTATGTGTTTGTAGTTGCCAACAAACAAAGTTATTTCGTCCAATGTTTTCATATCAAGAATGCGACGAAAATCTATGGATGAGTTATTGCTTCCTGCCGCCAGCAGCTTGTCGTGCCCGGCAAGTGAAATGATAAAATGTAAAATTTCCTTTATAGGTGTGCTTAGAGGTTTCCTTCTATAATCAACGGACTCTCCATTATTACCACTTTCAGAATCCAAAGCTTCCCGTGTTTCAAATTCGACATGGCCTTTGGTACCTATACCAGAATCCACATCTTCAAGATTTCCGCAGGGACCACTTTTGCTAAAAGCAGAATCTTCAAACACCCCCAAATCTACACTCAAAATTCCTAATTCTTTCTCTATCAAAAAGTCGTGCCAAGCAATCCGTACGTTATTCTCCTTATCAATCCAAATATTTCTAGCCTTTATAGATGCATACAGAAAATAGCTGTCGTTCAAATAGCAAACGATTTGATACAATATGCTGGCAACATATTTTACGCTAAACTTGCGAGTTATAGAGGAACTTCCTAAGCAAATCATGTCTTCTATTTCTTCTACAATAAACACGGAATTACCGTTTACGACTATCATTCTTCTTGCTATAGCTGGGAACTCAAAAGGAGAAACTTTGTCAACAAAGTTCTTAATTTGGCATTTGCCATTTTGGTCCCCAAAAATCACCTGGGTGATCAGCAATTGTTTTGCAGTAATGCTTTGCTTTGCAGTAAAAATTTTGTAATTGACTTTATCCTCTATTATATCAAAGTCGGTTATGTTCTCTAGAAAGTCATGTAATTCGTGCATACAACCCACAATTGGGGGTTAAACTATTTCCGTGGCTTACAGTGTGCTTTTAGTAAACGCAAATGACATGTTAATTTTGGCGCATGCACCAGGAGGACATTATTTTAGCAGAGCTGTTAGCGTAAAGGACAGGTTTTTGTGGCAATAATTTATAATCTGGCACTACTTCTAATAGGTGCACCAATTTATTATTTTTGGTTTTGAACAGCTACAATCTACCACATTTTTATTATCTAGATAAATGATCTCAGATTATCAGAACAGCTATATGAGCAAGAGAGGTTGACCAGTGTTTAGTCGTTCCAAGTACCAAACTCCCAAGTGAACAAATAAATTTATTGACATAGTCTGCCAGAATGTGCAGCTGAAGCATCACTCCATGGCCATCAAATTTTTTGTGGCACATTAAATTTTAGATATTTGACATTTACTGCCACTCAATTCACCGCAGAAAAACAGAGCCCCCAGTATTTTACTCTCCTGTGCCTTAACAACTTCAAGGCATAAAATCTGGTTCTTGCACGTTACTTGCACCCCAGATATTACCCTATCTCCAGCAAAACCCCGTATCCTCTCCACAACTAAATTACCTATTGTTTGGTCATCAACATTACCCTTCTTAAACTTACAAAATTAATTTCACACTTACACCTTGAATTGTTAAGCTCTCATTGGGGGTTTACTTTTCTCTTAGGGATTCTAGCTCTAGGGTTAACTCATAATTTTCTTCAAGCAGCTTCTCATTCTCAGCAAGTATTGCTTCAAGCTCGTCTTTTAGATCTGTAAACTCCTGGTTTTCTTTTCCGTCGATTATTTCTATACACCTTGATATATCGTACCTTAGATTGTAGTCTTTTGTGTCACTAACCATTGATCTTAGGAAAGATACGACCTTCTCTTTGTCTGTGAGCACCTTGGATGGTTTAGTCTCCGAGCTTGCAGTGGTATTCGTCTTTTCTTGCAAAACCTTTCGCATAAAAGTGAAAGGGCTTTTCGTGACATTTAAGCGCAAAAGGGCGGGAAAAATGCGCGCCTTTTGAGACAATAATATTTGTTGTTTAGAATACAGGTGGAGATATGACCACGAGTTTTAGTTACATTTTTTGTCGTTTATAGATAAAAGACGAGTGATGGAAGTTAGATCAAGCAAATTTAACGGGGTTTATTGATAGCCTCCAGAATTGACAGACAGGGGTCATGTAGCTATAGACACTAAGTCATCATAACTAAATCCCTATTTGATTACTTTCATTCGTATAGCTAAATCTAAAATTTGATTACACTATGCAACCAACTGATTATATGCATTCAGCTAAGCCTATCTATACACTTGATTTAATTTATATACTCAGCTGTATTCACGCAACCAACTAAGTCTATAAGCTTGAATATATTTATTGAATCTACTATGCTGAACTAACCGCTACATGGCTTCATCCTATTCTTAATATCTGTTGGTCGTAGGATAATATCTATATCTTATGCCATAATAAGCTGACATGTTAGAACATCATACGTACCTAAATAAAACTCTACATCTAACACCAATTCCACACGTTCAAGAAAGCTTTTATTTTATAGGCAAGTATAGCGCCCATAACTCACCCTCGTACATCCAAACACACTAAAATCTGCTCCAAACCATTCATTCCATAACCGTTCTCGGGAACATTACATTCAGTGCATTGCTACAGACATTGTACTTCTCCTTTGTGTCAAAGTGCAGCTCAATATTGTTGTTTCCTATCTGTAAGGTAATGCAATTGTTCATATATATGTTCTTACTAAGCCCATTCCTGCAATACGGTGCTTCCACAATACTTATGGATCCTATTAGGGTCCTCGAGTGCTCGTTGAAAACAAAGATCGTATATCCATACCACTTGATGTACCTCCTTTTCCATAGATATGTGCAAACATCTGCAACCTGTCCTCTCATATTTACATATCCCTTAAACCATAAATTAAACGTGTATTTCTTGACTATGAGCCACCTGCCAAGTGTCTTTGCAGATGTAGGGAGCGCTGCGTTAACCAATGAGATTTCATCTCAGAAATAAACGTCATGTATATTTTCAAACCTAAGGCTGCAGGAGAAGAATTTAGGAAGAAGTTTCTGAAGTTTTTGAAGATGTTAGATGAGATATAGGGGCTCCACACAAGACTCCTCATCACTAGATTGTTATGACATTCATCCAGGTTCTTATCATTTATCTCTAAAATTGATTCACATATCCGCTTTCTTTTTCCTCCTTCGCTTAGTTTACCTCTGGAATTTATCGTTTCCAATATAAACTTGAACCTTAGTGGGCTGTCCTTGTACTCTGGGATTGGGATCTTGAACAGCTCATTAATTTTGATAGAAGAGCCTCGTTCATACGGACGCGTTTCTAAGCTGCAATTCCCATGTTCCATCCTCACTACCACATGAGGGTCAGATGCAAGATATTTTTCTATCTCCCCAACGACTAAATTGATGTGACCTGGGTACTTGTTTATCTTAATTGTGTCTTGATAGTTGCTGTTCATACCCAGAACTTCCAACCTATTGCTTTCAAAATGTATGATTCTAGTGCCTTGTCTAGGTGCCTTGACAAAGTCCTCGAGATTTGGAGAGAAAACTCGTTTGATCATCAAGTTATCAACCTCATTCAAATCGTTCTCAGGAGGCGAGATAAGATTAGGAGACAAGTTCAAGGTTCTCGAGTTCTCTAGTTTTTTTTGTTCTTTCATCAATAACCACACTTTCCGATGTTTTGAAGCTCATATTAGTGCTTTCTTCTTCTTCAGTAATTGATAGCATTGCATCCTCTCTGAATGAGGATAGCTCGTTTGGATCATTACCTCCTGCACTTAATCTCTCTATACTCAATGTAGATGTATCGTTGGACAATACTGTAATGCTATTATCATTTGGTTCCTCTTTCATAACCGCTCTCATTTGAATTGTTTATTTGTAAGCTTTTATTGATATAATGGTTTCAAAAATGCGATGTCAATGTTTCACATTTCTATAGGTTATCATCTTTTGTTTTATGAGTCGAGTAAAACACAAACACGTACGATATAATTGGTTATACAGGAGGGTGAAGAGGAAAATTAAGAAAGATAAGGTTTAGGCAAAATTTTCTAATTTATAGGTTGTTGATTACTTCAGGCGCTAGTCAGCATAAGGTTTATAATAAACTTTTTGAAATGAATTGGGCGATTTTACCTGCAATCGTTTACAAGAAAGAAAAGGGTTATGAAGCTTGACCAGAAACTATTCCTGTCATACATAAAATGGGAGTATAGCAACGTATGTATACGGCTAAAGTTATGTAAACAAAAGATACTTCGTTATACTAAGAAGTGAAAACACCTCATGATTACGGGCCATTCATATTCTTATATTTAAACGACAAGATCGTGCATGTAAACATCTAATAGCTTTATTTACACAGCCACCGTTTATCTAAATACTGGTTTGCCCCTTAACCCAAGCTTTAGTTGTTGCAATACAGTAAATAGGTCTAAACACGTAATCAGTGCTTTCTTTTGCCTAGGGCACTTATATGTATGTAGAGTAAAGGTGACTAATTTGTCATATGAGCTTGTAAATATGCCCGGTGTACCACTACATGATCTATTGGATATTTTAGTTATATATATCTGCTCATCAAAAGTTATCGAATTGGTTTAGAATGAAATCTTCTTTCAAATTTCCAGCGGGTTTGTTAGACACAAGAGTGTCTCTATAAACATACCTTCGCAGCGCACATTGTTTTAGCAACCTCTCTGGGTTTCCAATCACAGTATCTACCGCTCTTTTCGATAATCCAATCGACTCAAGCATATTTTTCATATCCTGTATTGTTTTAATCTCTGTACCTTCCTTTGCAGCAGAAGTGAGAACAACGTTCCTACCTTTTGTAATGGTCAGGAGCTTCTTAACGTTGTAGATCCAGCATACACGACTCTTGGAATCATATAATGAAGGCCTTATAGGAATTTCAAAAAACATCTTTTGGCGTATTAGGCTCCTTATAGTAGAAAACTTGAAGTATAACTTTGGGTCTAGATAGTCAAAGCATATCATATCAGGCGGACGTTTCAGCAAATTGAGCAGCTTAGTGCTTACATCTACGAGTGCAACCATAATGTCGGCTTTAGCGTATTGCTGAAAGTTGAATGTGTCAGGAGCATCCGCTTTAACTTGGATATCGACTCTTCTGTATATTCTCTTGGTTGTTTGTAGACAGACGTCAATGTTTTTGATTTTTCTAAGCTTTTCGGGTGTCATTAACATGGAAATGCATACACCTTTATATTCACTTTCGTTTATGTACTTCATATCATTAAGATTAAAATCTTCCTTGATATTCAAATCATAATACATTCACGGTTAAAAAATAATAGCTTTTAGGCTGCAATGCAGGAAGCGGTCTGAGCACGTTGGTAGACTTATGTGGATAGCATATTTAGCACTACTGCATCCAGTATTTTGCGTTCATTATTTAAAATAAATGGCATATGGCGCCTAAGATTGAGAATGTTGTAGTGCTGGAATAGACAATACTCCTCTACCTACTTCAACGAGCATTCCGCCACAAGATTTATTAATTGTAAGAATTGAATAGTCTTGCAGTGTGGGAAAGTCCATTACAGCCCTTTTCTTGCAATATACAGCTATGCCTGTTTTGTTTTTTGCTGGAATGCAATAATTGTGGCGTAGATCTGTTGTCAATAGCCTTCCTAGGGATATATTATCACTATGTCAAACTACTATACCAGGTATGGTTAGAAGAAGGCTTAATCCTAGCATACCTGTTTTAGTAGTTGTATACGCTATATTCTGCGGTAACATAGCACTATGTAATTGCAAAGTTTATAGAGTCTATGAAATAAATATCCTATCGTCACACAGCTCACCCTAAAGATCTAAAATGCATTTTAGCATGAGATATAATAAATATGCTACAGTTTGAGGTTAATAAAGGGATATCCTGTTCACCAAGCCCTTTCATGAGCCCTCAGGATATATACAAATTCTACGTGAACTCTCTTATACAAAGGATTCGTTATAAGACGATTGACGAACAAATAAACGCTCTTATCAAAAACAAGGCCCACGTTATTGTATTAGATTTTATTGGAGAGGCCCCCAGCATACACAGCAGTCTAAGATTTGTCAAGCTAGAATATTATGTTGTTTTTGAGTATGATAGTGAATGTAAGGACAAGATGGCGTCTAGCGATTGTATAATTGTGGTTGATAGGTATATGGAGGATTGGAGGAAGTATACTGGGGATAACATACTGGTATGGCTATTCCGTCATGGCCAGGTAGTGGAGACTTTGTAGGTTGTGTTGGAGATATAGGACTTTCATTTTGTGGTTTGGAAATTCCAGTTAATACTGTACACAATAATAAAGGTGCCATAAATTTTTATCAAATAAGTCCATACGATTAGATGCCATACTTGAAGTATATGGATCATATGTTTGCAAATCAACACAGCTATCGCGCATGATAGCAATCCACAATAACGCTTTCTCATCCAGATTACAGTTTGTATCTCCAGAATGGATGCCTCACCCAAACTCTCCGCTACTTTCTGTATGTCCTTCCCATACATCTTCAATCGCTCCGCGATGCTCGTAGCATATGATCTTCAGAGTAGCACGGCATCTGCATTATGAAGTCTTTCAATCCAAAGCAGTATGCGTACGGTAAATCTGCAAGACAACACGATGTTAATTTTTCAAATTGATTAAAGGTGTGTAGCTTAATTGTAAGCGGTATCAGAGAGATGATATATTTATCATTGGGCAAAAAAGCTTAAGCAAATAATACGCTATAGAAGAGAAGATACCATCTCGTTTGCTATTACTAAACAAATAATGTTTAGAATCATAGTTTGGTTGATATTCTGTAAAACGCTGTCCAGGTTGTCTGTACCAATAAAGTTTATTTGCTGCTTTTGCTGTATCGCACAGCTACCTTGTAAATCAATTTACGAGTTTACAACATGTGCTCTCATGTTGCTAGCAAAAAGTGTATTTCAATAAAGTTATATTTAATAATGTTTATTAATAAGCTTCTAGCTGTCTCACAGCTTGGCTATAAGCATATGCTTATCGGTTTTGGAGCTAAGTTGTGTTTTTGTGCCTTAGTGTTTTGATAAGTATGAAGTGCAGTACTTTATGGCTATATATTCCTGTAGGGCATCTATTGCAAAGTCCTTCCGTGACTCTTGTGCATCTTCTGTGATAAAAATGTATATCCAACTTGCTAATACCACTGCTATCAATATAGCGCCTCTCGGCTGTGCATCTGTGCAAAGCTTGTATCTGAAATTCAAGTTTATTTATAAATTCGAATCTCATTCTAGATTGAAAAGTGTATTCTAGATTTCGCGAATTAAAAGGTATGTTCTAAACTGCAAAACTTATTCGTAATTTAAAGGTATGTTATAGATTGAAAGGTTTATCCATATATTTCAAAATATATTCTAGACTGGAAGGTTTACATTTAGCACAAGATCTCTCAAATACAGCCAGCCCAAAAACCTGTAATTGGTTGCTTATCATAACACTCCTCTAGGACTGTACTGTGTTCTTATACCCACACGTACAGGAATAAAACACAGTCTGTCCTTCGTCAGCTGACCTCAGCTGTGCGGTATTATACATCATCTCCTGGCTACCGCAATTCGGGCATTCCTGCTTTATTGTCGCTCCCTTCACTGCCCTCTCCACGCATTCTTCACGCATAGTGTAAATTTTCTCTTCGTATATTCGTTTCAGTGTATCTATAGAGTTTTTCTGGTTGCACCTGGAGCACTGTATTACTCCGCTGCCAGTGGGGATGCTGATTAGTGTGCCACACTTACAAAACATGGGGTTATGTCGTCGATGAGATTTTTTGTAATTTTGGACAAGAGTGTAGATAGAATGCGGCAATAGTGAAATATGATAGTGTGTAGCAACAGTAGGCTGTGATAGTGTGTAGCAACAGTAGGCTGTGGTAGTGTGTGGCAACACTAGACTATGATAGAATGCAATAGTGCTGAAATATATAGAGTATAACACTAGACTATGATAGAACGTGGCAAGAGTGGATTTTGATTATATTGTATATTAAAAATGGCATCATGCGGAGAGTGATTGGTATCCAACGGCATTTGCACAAGAAAAATAGGGCTTATATGATCTTGAAAAATTGGTGATCTAGCTATTATATTATTGGCATATTTTTAGTCTGTACAAACTAGAACAACTTCATTGAGCACATAATGTGATAAAAACAATACAAACAAATTGCCCAGACCCAACCTATTCAAAAACTTTACCGAGCACAGGATAAGATAGGTAGGGCACAAAATAAGACGAGCATAATGTTAATCCATAAGTTTATTCAGTATTCCTAAACAACTCAAAAGTGAGAATATCCCCATTAGACAGCCCACAGTACAAGTAGTTGTCGAAGAACACAAGGCTACAGCCATAAACACCAGCACCATATTCCTTAAGGCTCTGCTCAATAATAATCTTCTCCTCGACGATATGCCAGACGAGAATGGAGTCTTGGGTGCTTACACCAATTATAGCGTCAGACTCTCCAGCGACCAGTGACCTAACTGGTGTCGTAGTGCTGAATGACTGCATTAGCTGCAAGGTCTGAAGGGTTATGAGGTAACACATAGCATTTCGCCCACCATAAGCCAGAAGTGAGCCATCCTTGGAGAAGCTGATGCTGGTGACTCCCATGGCATCGTTGAAATCAACAACTTTCTCTTTAGCCTCCTCGGCCTTCTTGTAGTCTACGTAGGCCCCATCTATGAAGGTGTAAAGAAGCTCGTTGGCATCCACATCCCAAACCTTGACTGTTCCGTCGGCAGAACCACTCACCAGAACGTTACTCTCGTTGGGTCTGAATTCGAGCGCTGTGACCCACAAGCGATAGGCCCCAGGGAATTCTGGCCCAAATACACGCACATCTTCACCCTCGGTGTTCCAGACAATTATTCTTCCGTCCGCAGACCCTGTGACTATTTTCTTGCCATCACAGCTTATGCTGCCACACAGGACATCCCTAGTGTGACCAGAGAGAATCTTGGACGTCTTGGTCTCAATGTCCCAGATACGTGCAGTTCTATCAGAGCTAACAGACACGATCATGTCACTCGTCTTGGACGCTATCAGGCCGTTGATCTTCTTCATATGACCCTCAAAGGCTTTAATGACCTTGCAATCTTCAGCGTTGCCATTCAGGTGCCAGAGATAGACCACCTTGTCTCTGGATCCGGACACCAGGATGTCCTTGTCGTTATATCTGGTGACGTCCAGTGATAGCACAGCTTGTCTATGGCATTTCAGGGGAGCTAGAGCCTTCAATTCTAGAGCTGACATTTGAGGGTAAAATTTTTTGAATTATTACAACTGGGGTGCTGAAAGGACTAGAGCAATAGAATGATTAGAGTGCTAAAAAGACTATGATAATATAAGAACTAGGATTTATAGAAAGACTGGTTGATAGAAGATATAGAAATATGCTAATATTAGATGGAAATAGTTCTGGGATGATGAAGGAGGGAATGAGTTGATAGAAAGATTGGTGATATGCTGATATTAGATGAATATATATAGGATGATGGCATAAAGCTATGCCTGGACCCCAAACTCCACGATAACTGATCTGTCAGTAGAAGAGTCTATATATAGGGACCCAGCAGAAACTTTACGAACAACAGACACATGAATCACGATGATATTATTTTATTAGCCAAGCCCGAGAATGCGTGTTAAAATGTGATTTTATGCATGCTGTGAGTTTGTTGTATGAAGCAATTTTATGCGTGTCAAAATAATTAGTGATACCACAATAATTATGAATACTGCGTCGTATCCCAATAGCCAGTGATATCGCTGTTATGTTTATTATACGCCTGGGCTACAAACCCAATCATTCTATGCCCATATCAACAATCACAATAATTGTGAAGATCCCAATAACCAGTAATATGACACCTTCAGTCCTTGCTACCCATTTCCTTGCTATCAGAAGATCCCCTCTGCAGCATACTGTTTGTTGATTTTGTGTCCTCGAGCCCATCGCCCCCTGAAAGAGTACTTTCAGCCAGGCGTGTCTTGTAGGCTATGCTCGCAGATCTTAGCTCCCTCGAGATGCCCAGGCCAGGTGAGCTACTTGTACGTTGAGCCAGCCTTCTTGCCTCTATGCTAGCTTCACGTCTCGGCCTAGTATATCCACTCTCTGATCTACTATCCTTATTCTCTGTCTTAATACTTCTATCCCCTGATATACCACCCTTACTCTCTACCCTCTGGTCCAGTATACCCACGTCTCGGTTTAATATATCTACTAACAATGGAGTCTGATGACTCAGTGCTGCGCTCAGTAACAATGGAGCCTGATGACTCAGTGCTGTACTCAGGCTTTATGCTTCTCCGTATGGGGTATCTTTTATAGCCTGCTTTCCTACCCCCAGGACTCTGGCCTCTCGTGGAGGGTCGGTATGGATGAGCAGCCCTCTTGGGGCCCTCGATGTGTTTTGCAACGCTGGAATTTCTCCTGGGCCTGGCCAGAATGCCTGTATTCCTTCCTTCACCAGATGGTTCAAGCTCTGGGGTGAAGGGCTCACTGCATTCTGTTTCAGAGGTGCTGCTTATACCTCTCAGGTCCATATATCTTCGTAAGGCCAAATTGCTTCTACCTCTCCTAGGGGGCTTTGGGGGGGTTTCCTCATCATCAAACTGTAAGAGGGTAGCTTCACTATTTGAGTGCTTGAGAATGGCTTCATCATCTGCTTTGCTTGTTTTTCGAGTGAGCCTTTGTGAGACTCTTTTGTTTAATGAATCCTTGGATATCTCATTTCCAGTGGCATCTTTCACTACCCTGGCACTGCTTTTATGAGCACTCCTCCCAGCTTGTATACTGTTTGCTGTATTGACCCTTTTTCTATCCTCTGAGTAAGATCCACTGCACTCACTCTCATCAGTAGTAGCTGTAACTGTACTCTCATAAGTAGTATCTGTAGCTGTGCTCTCATAAGTAGTAGTGGTGATTATACTATCATCAGTAGTAGCTGTAACCGTGCTCTCATCAGTAGTAGCTGTAACTGTGCTATCGTCAGCAGCAAGTGACTTTGCCTCAATAGCTACCTTGCTTCCACCACCATCATCAGAGTCTATGTAATTGCTCGCTCTCCTAAGAAATCGCAATCCCCTTCTACTGCCACTTTCCTGATTCCTCCTCATCCTGACAGACGACCTTCTAATCCTCTGAGTTTCTGGAGTATTTACTTCCTCGGGATTATATGCAGCACCTGCTCCCATCAATACACTCGCAGCTCTCCTTGAAGGTACACCTCTTGGCCTTCTACCTCTGGATGAAGATCTCAGCTCTGAGGCATCCAAGTCATCCTCTATTAGAGCACCGAAACTTGCAGCTCTTCTGGGCCAATGCCTGTCACTCCTGAATGACCCCTCAGCTGACCTTCTTACGGAGAAATACACTTCTTCAGAGTCAAAGTCATAAGATGAGTCGCTGCAGACCGTTCTGTCACTCTCATTGTTGATTTCTGAGGACTCATTTGCGTATTCTCTGTCATTTGTCCTGGATGACCGGGAGTTTCGTATGCTGGCAGCACGTCTGGTACGTCCAGTCCTCTCAAAAATCACCTCAATCTCCTCATCACTACTCTCAATTTCAAGGTCATTGGCCCTTCTTGACTCATTGTTTCTTCTCATATCACTACCCCTTCTCAAGTCACTCACTGCCTCATCAAATCCACCCTCATTTCTCTCAGCACTATACCTGCGCGGCAGAAACCGACTGGGTGATTCATCTTCATTCTCCGCTATCTCATCTACCCTTTCCTCGAAGAAATTAGATTCCCACATCTTTTTCATAGCCATGTTGCTCCTGAAGAGTTCACAATGAATCTTGTTCTTGCTAAAGTGTTTCAGCGCCTGCTCTTCGACTACATACGAACGGAAATCCTCGTATGCAGAGATCTCATACGCTACTTTGTACCAAGTCTTATTTATTTCACCGTTAGCGTCTACGGTGTAAGAGTCTTTGCATTCCATAAAGGTGTTCTCATTGAGGGAGCTTATATGCTCGAAGTCCGAGACAAAGAACTGTTCTTTGATTATTGTAGGGAGATACTGTGATGTTCCTTCCGGTGGGTGGATGACTTCCTGGGACGACCTGGCTTCGTTATACAACTTTCTGATGTTGCTAGACGTTGTGGTGCCACACGTGGCATATGCTTCCGTCTTGGTGTATACAGGGCTGAGGGGCTTTGTGTTGCACGCTGCTTGGCTGTCTCTCAAACTCGTTTCTGTGTTATTTGTAGGTACTATTATGTTAGGTGGACACTTGCCGCTCATAGCTGTTACACTAGGCATATATTCTTCACTATTCTTAGATTTTTCATCAGCAGATGCTTTTATACTATATATGGTATCTCCACCCTTCAGATTTTCTTCTTGAATATTCATATCTCCTCTAACATTCACGTTCTCTTCTTTAACAATCGTGTTATCTTCACCCTTAGTACCTTTATAACCATTTGTCTCTCCTCTAATAACCGTACCCTCATCATCTCTCGTCGACAATGGCTTCATAGAATGTACACCCTCGCACTCCAGATACATAGGGCCAAGGTAATTTTTGTAGAACACTTTGTTTTCACATTGTGGGATAGAGCTCCCAGGAAAGCCTGTAGCCAAATCTGAGTCTCGATGCAAATAATCCTCTACAGGGCTCAAAACCCCGCTACCAATAAAAGGCTTGAACTCATTGAACGCACTGTACTTCCCTATCTTGACCCCATACAAAGAGTATATCCGACATACTCCTCCATCGTCTCCTGTGATGAAAAACTCTCCATTGGCCGAAAACTGACAGTCATTTATACTATACATCAGCTCCTCGGATTTTATGAGTTTGTTCATACTGTAGAAGCTCAATATGTTTCCGCACAGAATGTAAATAGACTTTGTTGGATGTGGATGAGGAACACCGAGCTCTGGTATATCCATCTCATAGATTATAGCCTGCTTAGTGTAAGTAAGCTGGGCTAGTCTAAGCTTCATGTCGCTGCATACACAGACGAACCATCCGTTCTGAAGAAGACACAGCCTCTCCACAACCCCTTCAAATCTCAAATCTATTCTTCCTCTTTTCCAGTGCCCAAGAAGTGGTGTGTTTCTTTTTCTTTTCTTGTAGTTGCCCATATGGGCTTTCCCTTCTGTGAAAAAGGTCCAGTGGAAGAGGATGTTTTCGCATGCAGCTGCAAATCTGAGATTAGACTTGGATGCACATATTGTATGAACGCTTTGGTTGTCAGTATCCAGAGTAATTATCATATCCGGAGTATGAGTGTCGATTAGAAGCAAATATGGCCACCACCCACTGCATAGAAGGAATCTACCACCCTCAGTTATACATATCGCCTTGATGGCGTTATCTACCAAGCCAATATTGTCCTTCTCTTCAAGGATCTGCTTGTGGTTGAATTTGTACGTCTTAATCAGCCCACCTGCTGTGACAACGACTAAGTTGTAGCTAGCGCTTTCAATATCAAGCTCTTTGGCCTTACAAGTATTTTTGATCTCATTGATGTCTCTCTCCTCGTTGATCATTCTACCGGAGATGTGTGAGATATTCTGTGTGTTCTCTGTGCTGCGTATTTTCACCTGTGAATATTCTATATCAGTTGTAGTTCACATTTTATACTCTCCTCCTTTTCTACTCTACCATTTGCACTTTTTGTCGTTCTGTCGTGTGTATCCTTTTCATCTGTAGCTATTCTATCATATGAGTTCTCCTTAGTTCTATCATGTGCATTCTTTCCAATTCCTTCTTCTTCATTCCTTCTAATTCTATCATGCGCACCATTTTCATCTGTAGCTATTCTATCACATGTATAACCTGTTTTATCTCTCTCTAGTCCACATTCCATATCCTTGTTTTTATCGTTGCCCGGAGCATTCTCTAGCGGAGATTTATCTACTACCCTTCCTCTAGCATCACCTGGCGCATTTATGAAGAACTCAGCAAAGTTAATCTCGTGGCCAAGATTCACACTGAAAAGCAACTTGAAAGTCCTCAATTCAAGTCCACAAATTAAGAATACCAAACGAATCACAAGACACCATAAGCATTCCATCGTAGCTGAAACATACATCATTAATCAGTGACCTATGCCCAATGAAGCTGTGTAGTGCCATCCCGTTGTGTAAATCCCACAACTTGAGAATACCATCAGCACCTCCTGAAACAAAGAACCTATTGCCCTTGTCAAATGAAATCCTATCTACGTCACCTGAGTGGCCACGGAGCTCCCTGAAAGGGTGTATGGCTGTATAAACTCCCTGTTTCCGTGTATCAGTTTATCCACGTACTCAGGGAGTGGCTGATGCTTGTACCTGTATGATTTGAAGTATTCTGTTGCGTTTTTTACTCCTGCTTTCTCTAACAAATTATCAAAGGCTGCTTGGATCTCTTCAGTGCTAATTTCCATGGTTTTCAGAGATAAGTTTGCTAGGGTATTCTGTAGTATTCTCCTCATGAAGGGTGAAAAATAAAGATATGTTTCTGCAGCTAGGATGTTAGTCGGGCTCGTTGTTGTATAATGGATGGTAGATATATCCTTGAGTGGGTATCTGTATAAATACGTGTATTAAGATGAGGGAGGCATAGATGGCTATAGATGTCTAACTTTTGTGAGGGCACAACTGGCTATAGATATACAATTTTTGTAGAGAAGTATGAGCTCGTTAAGATACAACTACGATGCTATGGCCCAAACCAGCATATAGGCTCAGTTGATGAGTATGCAGATATTACTACATCCGTATATATGCTATGGAATCAGTTGAACTATTTTTAGTCATATAGTAAGTCTATTGAATCTAAGAGCTGAAGCTAAGGAGGAGTATTTAGTTGAATCAATCAACGCATGTAGCAGTGCATCGAATACAACACACACAAATATTACACTCTATGTGTATTCCTGTTTCTTGATCTAACAAATACACTTTATAGCTGTCGTAGCATATAGAAGTGTAATGATCTGTTTAAGCTACAACACACACTAATAGATTTATTGAATAGGCACTCGCTCATTCCTATCACATACATGTATATCTGCAGCATTTCTTCAAAAATTCATATTCCATTATCGCATAAACAGACATTTTCTCACATTGACAGCAAAAAATAGCCCAAAAATGAAACCAGTAACATTAGGCTTATTGAAATGCAAGAAATGCTCGTTTGCAGGCCATTTGAGGCTGGAAACAGAAGAGGTAGACATGGTAGACTTCTGTAAATCAGACATGCTTGCCGAGAGTATTTTTAAGGAAAGCGATGGAAGAATACTGAAAAACATACTAAGCGGTGCTGATGTACAAAATATTACCGAGGAGGACATAGATAATTTTTTGAATGGAAAGAGGGTAGAGTCTATAGACAACTTCTTGTATAAAAGTGATGTAACCAGCGGCAGGATAATTTGTGAGGAGTGTGGGCTAGTGTATCCCATTAAGGAGTCTATTGTTGATACAGTTAATACCTATATGATGGATTAAAGCGGTATATTAGAGTATTTTTTTTGACGAGCTATGTATCACCTTTGTTAAGCAGGTGTGCAATCAGCTTTTTCTGATTAATATGCAGTAATAGAAGACACGATTAATGTGCAGTAAGCTACTATGCATCTATCAACAGGAAGTTTATTCAATAAATTTGTTAAGCAATAGCTCGTAAATAACAGGAGTCTTGGAACTGGATAATAAAACTATTACTGAGCAATGCCTAAGTCTTAAGAGGAAATTCCACGTAATGCATCGGTTTTTTCCCAAAATATACGCTTGTTATCAGTTGACTATCAAATACAGCAAGACAACTCATATGCCTTCTGATATCTCAGCGGAAATTTTTTACCCTCAAAGATGGCCGAGAAAAAAGTAGAAGCAGGTGAGAAGAAAATGCCGAGAAAGCCACGCCACAGACTTGCAAGAGGTATTCAGGTAGAGTCAGTTGTTAGATCTGCAGACAACAGTGGTGCAAAGATACTCAAGGTTATTGGTGTAAAAGGTACAAGACGCAGACTGAACAGGTACCCTTCAGCTTCTCCTGGTGATGTTGTAGTAGTCTCTTGTAGAAAGGGTAAGCCTGAACTTAGAAAGAAGGTTCATTACGCGGTCTTGCTACGACAAAAAAGAGCCATTAGACGTTGCGATGGGTCACATATCATTTTTGAGGACAATGCATGCGTTTTGATAAACAACAAGGCTGAACTTAGAGGAACACAGATTGCAGGCCCAGTTCCCAGGGAAGTAGCAGAGATGTGGCCAAAAATTGCATCACAGGCATCTTCTATCAATTAAATTCCCGTTTATTTTCTATCTGAGGCTTCTTTTTGCTATTTATGGTAACCGAGTTAGTTTACAAAAGGCTCTTAGGTTTACATCTGTAAATATACGGGCTGTATTTATATGTTCTGAGTTTTTTATTGTTCGACACGATACGTTCATTTGTAGGTTATCTTTCTGCCAATTCCTTGTTTTCAAAATTAATTTGTTCAATATTAAGATTTTAACAGGATAAACTTCTATGGCTGTGACACAGATTAGTGTTGTGATCTGAGTTTATGATATGCGTTGCGTATTTCTACATACATACGGGCTGAAAGGCATGATTATAGACCTACATATTTCATTGTGTGGTCAATCAACATTATTACATTTATTTTCTGAGCTCATTTTTCGCCATTCATGGCTTTATCCTACGTGGCATTGTGTAACGCCACGTTTGCAGCTTCATAAAACCATGCGCGTGAGCTTATTATGTACGGAATTCATACATTGCACACAAATTGACATTTATCCACATCTGATTATATCTACAGTTTGATTGATACCTATATTCAATATTCAAATCAGCTTGTAGTAAGGATAAGAAGGCAGATAATATAATTAGCAAGCTTGTTGAACTAAGAAATACACAGAAACATTCCATCACAAAGATACGTCTTTATACATTTTCAATCATAGGTAGATTCTTGAGAGCAAAACACGTCCTGGGATACTCCATTAAATTTATTAAAACACAACTAATCCAACTTTTGCCCCGTCTCCAGTGCCTCTCTTTCCTTGTAGGTTTTTATCTTGCGTCTAGCTCTGAACAGAAATCTATTCAAAAAGGAGCCTATAATCCAATCCGGAGTCAAAAGAATAGCAAGGTGAATCAAGAAGTAAGAGAAGTGAGGAACGGTCATTTTACAGTGTCCAAAACTACTAAGTACTGCTTCTGCATACGTTCTTGGTGATGGAACGAAGAAGCTAGTTTTTTTAATCTTACTCATCTGAGTTGCAACATATCCAGTATTCATATACTCAATATTGACTCCAAATGGCTTTAATTCGTAGTACATTGACTCAGACCACCTTCTTAGTGCCGATTTTGAGGCCGCATATGTTGAGTGGAATGGTGTGGGAATATCACCCAAAAATGACCCAATTGTTATGACGTATCCAAATTTTCTTTCTACCATCGAAGTAATAAGCTTTTTGGTTAGTTCAAGACTTCCAACGATATTCACATTAATAATATCTTTAGTAGATTGCTCCTTGAAATAAAGAGGTTCTCTGTCAGTTGTACCGGCATTATTGATCAGCAAGGAAACGTTGTAATCGTCCAGAAAACTCAGGTCATATGGTTTAGTGAAGTCAACAACATACATAGCACACTTTGTATACTTACACAGCGTATTGTAAAGGTTATTGAGTTTATCCTCGTCACGGCCCAGAATAATTACATTCATCTTCCTCGCAGCGCACCCAAGAGAAAGCTCTCGGCCTATATCCCCTGTGGCTCCAGTTATAACCACCCATTCTCCCCTCAAATTTTTCCATATACGATGATTCATTGTTTTTCCGTATATAAAAGTAAAAACAGGCTTCAAAAGGTGAAAAAGTACTACAGCTATCAGATACGAAATTAAGTTCTCAATCATGGGGGCTCTAAAATTGTTACTTTGTAGCTACGAATATGGGCAAAAATGATAATTAATTTACTTGTATTCTACAGGGTGATTTAAGCTGATATCAGGACATACTATTCATAGAAAACAGTATCGGTGCTAGAGGCTGCTTCAGAATGAAGATTGTCAAAAATCCATCATCTGATATTTTCAAGAATAAAGAATGCTATGGTGTACGTTTGAAATATACTTCCATTGTAGAAAAGGGTAAGATTAGTGGGTAGAAAGCTAATGGTATCGTCACCATGCTTAATTCATAAATTCCTACGCTTCGTTCTAAAACAGGTAAATTAAATGCCATGAAGTTTGATGGATTAGATTTATTGGATAATAAACCTAGTCCTAATTTGTAACCAAAAACAAACATATGCCAAGGGAGTCCAATAGAGGCACTTACTGCACTTTGAACAAAAGTTGGCATCAATTTGGCTATGAAATTAAATTTACATAAGGATTATGATTTGAGCCCAGATTACTGGTCTTTTCTTTCAATATCAAACAATCTGTTTACTACGAAACATCTGGAATGTGAAGCCCTTACATCTTGCTACAGCAATAGCGATGAATAACGTAACCTGTTACTTGTGAAATTTCAGGTTCGCACCTTTAATCTATCTTACAGTACACTATGATAGAGACAATGCCCAGTCTCATTTACTCTCTAAATAATCATTGTCTTTATTATTGACAGATATAAATATGAAACTACAATTCAACAGCACAAGACAGAATGTAGTAGATTTAACAGACATTCTTGACAGCCATAGTTACCAATAATAAGTTTACTAAGCAAACTTCTCGCTGATGCACAGCTTTACCCTATGCGCATCGGCTTTGATTTGAAAAGCATAGCACATGTAAACCATCCAAGTATTTTTTGTAATATTATGGCACATACTTTAGCCTAGATATCCTTTTTGTATTCTATGGCACATATCCTGTTCTATAGTCTCCCTATAAGATTCCAGAGTCTTACAAAACTGCATATTGATATATACAACCGTGCTCTCTCTTTATCTTCGTGCTATAAACAACCTTTCTAAAACGTGCACACATCTAACTTTTATCATTGCTCATTACAATTTTTATTTTTTCAATATAAAACACAATAACAAACACACAACAATAATGGAGATAAAAGTGCAACCATCAACATTCTTACTTCTATTGGCTATAACATTCCTAAAGTTCATAATCTACACATATAAGCTTCGGAAACTATACAAAACGTACGGTGTAGAAATACAGAGAAGGGTGAACATGAGAAATGTATTTCCTCTAACTGGGATATACATCAATATATTGCTTCTGTTTTACTACTGCATACAGGCCTCACTGATAGCGTATTCGAAGGGGTATATCAGGTACGGCTTAGGAGCTATCACTGGGCCTCCCACATATCTGTATACAAGCAAGTTCTTATTTGAAGTAATCCAAAAGAGTATTATGTTCTATGCTTTGACCTTACTTCCGCCCTTTTTCAGCTATAAAACAGCCATCAAATATAAGCTCAAAGGAAAACCTACAAAAGATATATTTATGAGAATGTACTGTATGGCTAGACTACTACTCTATGTGCCAGTTCATTTTACGCTTTATAAGTACAGCTACCTAAAGGTATACATCATGGACGTTTTACTAATTGCAGAAACAATTATGTTTAACGTAATGTGCGCTGGGATGTTTATTAGATGCAGACATATTAGGAAAGATATCTTCACTTTGAATTTATTGGAGAAGTTTGAGGTAGATGTTATATTAAGTGAAACAACAAAACAGTTGTTCTGGCTCATCGCACAGAGCTTAATTGAAATAATTTATCGCGCTGCTTTCTTGTTCATATCCATAATGAATCCAAGCAGAATTTTTTTGCTTGTTGTGGACGTGTGCTTATTTTTCGAGCTCATGAGCTTTATAATTCAATTCTTGTGCTTGAAAGACATTTTGTTCACTGAGAATGGAGAAATACAAGAGAGTATAGAGAAAATGAACAAAGTATTGCTACACAAAACTAGACTTGCAAAGAAAGCGACAATAGATGGCGAAGATGTGAGAGACATAGTATAAGATTTATTTCTACTGGCGATTCCGGTAAATGAGTGATACAGAATAGGATCTAGCATTTAGTTTCTGGGTACAATAATATATTTACATGCTAGATATGATCAAAGTTTGGGTGTCTTCAAGGCATACATTGCATCAATAAATTCAACGTGGAACCACACAATGATCTAGATGACTAGTGTTTTGCGTCTGGGACTGTAATGGCAATATGCTGGGCCAAAATAGCTGTGATAATATAGTCAATTGTGATAGCTTTACGATGATACAGAGATCTTGCAATTTCTATAGATATTAATTCCACCAAAAATGCCTAATTTACTGATCTCTCTATGTTATATCTGATACATTGCACTGCTTTGTGTGATGATAACCTCAGAGCTCCGTAAATTGCGCTCCTTGCTATTTAGTACATCCTTATAATCACCAACCATTTGTTTCTCGTTAACAACTTGCAGCCCAGCATTTAGTTTACTCTTACATACTCTTATACTTCTCATGTATTGTCCCCACTATTCCAAATTTTCTTATCAGCTCCACGCAATATTTTTGCCCCATATATCATGAGCATTGAACATTCTCCTGAAAGAAACAAGCTCATTCTAACGCTTAACAACTCGTCAAAGAGTACTAAAAACATATGCAGACGGCTATTTTGCATGTTGAGGCCCTTTGCAACCACAAACCTAGAAGATAGAAATCCTGTGCTTGAAAACTACATGGAATTTGCAGAGCAATACAATATATCCTACTTTTTTGTTGTAGGAGAAAAATATATTAGAGTAGGAAAATATCCCGACGGGCCAACACGGGTCTTTGACATAGTGAGTTATGAGGACAACTTTAAAACATTTGGTGACATAATATACTCGCAGGATGCGCTTGTTACATTTTCGGGAAATAGCGAATTGAAAAAGCTTTTTGGTGACTTTTTGCAGCCGGTGAAACATGTTAAGCGGATTATACATGTGCACTTTGCAGAAAATTTGATTCACATTCGCCATTATAAGCCAGTCTACAATGATGAGGATAATGTTAAGGTTGGGCTTAAGGAAATTGGGCCTAGGCTTGATTTGACATTTAAAAGTTGTGAGAATGGGTTTTTTGCTGATGAGCTACGAGAATATCGCAATGAGAAGGAGAACAGTAATGGAAAATAGATAATGAATTACATATGAAATAAATGGGATGATGCTTAGTTTATTTGTGCTGAGTTTTTTAGGGATATCAGTCTTACGTTAACTGGCGAATTAGTATGATGTGTAGAGGGCAACACTCAAATTACTACAATAATCTGGTTGTATATCTCATAAGATAAACATGTTTACAGGACGGATCAAACAAATTCATACATATCGTGTGAATTCCGAACATTATGGCTTATTCTATCCGCCTATATAACACAATGTTTTTATCGGAATGTTACCTATTCCATGCTGTCATAGAATTTTGGAAGCTGCCTAACATATAGGGATTTGTGTTACAACAGACAACAGTTTAAATAAATTCATATGATCTGATCTAAAAATAGCCATAGCATGCCACACAAGCAGATAAAACGTGTGTTACTCTTATACATTAGTGCATAAGATAAGGAGAAATTAAAAAAATTCTGCGAGGAGCGGTACGATTTATCTAATCTTAGATTCAAAGTAACATGTGCTGCACCTTGTACAGTGTGCATACATTTTTGGCAACAAGCTAACACCTAAATATGATCTTACACGCCATAGAAAAGAACAAAGATATGATAACGTTGCCATAGCTATAGCCGTTTCCAATCAAAAGGGTTATTACATATTAATATACAGCATATGTTGAAGTGTCCGCAACAAAATTATAAGATGCCCAGCCCAGGTCTCAAATATCACTCCAGTCATAGAATAGTACCTGCACCCTCTGCAATCATACAAAAAGCAAACTACAACTGTCGAAAATATAAAATTTTTATTCTTCGTCCCATTCAGCAGATTCATTTTCCGCCACCGGCGCTGCCTCTGGCTGTACCTCAGGAGTGCCAGGCTTAACGTAGCAACACAATGGTCCGGACTTAAGCGTACGCTTCACAAGACCCTTGTTAGCGCAATACTCCAGCACTCTACCAGCAACACATAGACTCAGGTTGTATTTGGCAGCAAGTGAGTATCTAGTCACAAGCGAGAGTTTGACTACTTCCTTCTCAATTTTAGCAAGCAAGTCATCTGTAACAACAACTAGACGCCTCTGCTCTTCCTTTTTTGCTGGACCGGTCCATTTCTTCTTTTCCTTAGATGATGAATGCTTGGCTGCCTTTTTTTCTTTAGATTCTTGGATCTTTTTAGCCATTGAGGGGTAAAAATTTTAGGCTTACCCGGTTAATTTGGAAATCTGCAGACAACATTTAGTGGTGCATGAAGAAATTGGTCAGCTTGGGTGCGTAACTCTGTAGCAACACAAAGTTTACCGGATAATTTTATTGATGGGAGCATGAAAAATGGACACAGGCTTTACAAATCAGTCATCGTATGATTTCCATATTGTACTTTTGTGTCTCGTCAAATAGTAAAGCAGATTTTCCGCTCTTGGTCTTCATATTCTTGTATAAGCTCAAAATCACGCCAGAAGGCTATTTATTTTATGGGCTAATTCTTATGCCATCTTAGTGTATTCAGACCTCAGTCTGCACCTCCAACAAGCTTCACTCAGTCTCTCTATCGCTTGCTGGATAGCTTCCTCCTTCTCTAGTCTATCTTTGATACCTCTGCAGTACTGATATGGTCTCTAGAGTCTTCTTCAGCATACTTGTATGTATGTCTCTATGTTATGCGTGATTTCCAGCTGTTTGAGGTACTTTTTGTGGTATGCTGTCACCACTCCGTCCCATTTCATGACATATGGGATGATCACAGTCCTCTTAGCCTTATATAACATGCCAATCTCATTGGCCAAGATATCATACTCCCTGGTCTTCTCCAGCTCGACTTGCTGAAGGTTGCCTTGGCTTGTTATATCAACCTCAACCAGGGTTATCTGCTGTCTCCTCTTGTCCCAAATAAATATGCTTGGTCTATTATTACTGATCTTTATATCAGTTCGAATTCTCGTGCCCACTTTTATCTCAATAAATTTATTATTATTATATTACCATAAGCTTTATTTTGATGTATGACACATATTTCTGAAGCTGTAATCTTGATATACTTCGATGTCGTATCATCTCTAACATCTAATCCTTGATCAAGTTTTGGGATCATATTCCAATCTCAGCACAGCACCGTTCCCCTCACCTTGGTTAGCCCAAGAACCTGTGGCTGTTGCAGCCAAATATGAATTTATCACTGCAGAGCTTTCTCCTGTCCTCCAACCTCCTATTTCTCCCGACAAGCAATCTTGGATACCAGGATTTAATATGGTAATATCAGTGCCTTTAAAATTGATGCTCTTATCAGTGTTTAATGTGGAAATTTGCTCTGAGGGACCAAATGTAGCACTCGGAAATTCGTCCATAAACGTAGGGGTGCATGACTTATCCGTGTAAGTTGCACCTTTTGCTTCCTCTATTAACACAGCATCTCGTTCCGGCCATTCAATGTCTGCTGTGTTGTGTTCCTCAGTAAGGTTGTTTACTGAAATGGAATATGTCGATGTATCACTTAATCTATATGAATAAACGCTGCTATTGCTTCCTGCCCTACCATTTGTAGCCTGATCTTTCACTGTTAATTATGTGGATCCAACATATGAGTCAGAAGAACCATAGGCATCTAAGTCATCAGTGGAAGTATTCTTGAAGCTGTTTGATGCATTCAATGAGCATTCGAGATCGCACAAACTATCCAGTTACTTCGTTTTATTGACGATTGAAGGTAATCCTAACATATTACTAATAAGCATTCGAGACTTATTCGGTATGTAATCCTTTGAGTCATAAGATACACTCCTATGAAAATTGTACACACGATTAGATACACCTGTACAGTCTTGATTATTGTGCCATCAATTGTAAGCATCCTCGGGCCTTAAAGTCACATTTTCAAGCGGTGAATGTGAAATTGATATTTTCCATTTCTTGCATGATGACTCCTCATAAAAATTGATTGTCTTATCGACCTTAGATGGATTTATTGTTTTCTTCTTGTAATTCTCTTGATTTGTAAAAGATTTTATGATGCCTTGGAGTCTTTCCTTCTCATTCTCTGTAGTTTTTGCCAAAAAAATATCAGATTGATAAACTGGATTTGCCTGGGTCAAAAAGGTATTTTCTACAAGGTTCAGATCTTTCAAGTTCTACACAGCAGAGGCCTGAACTGTATGTATACATATAACTGCCACTGCTAAAAGCATGTCTTTTTATAATATTTTATCTTTCAAATTACTCAGTTACATCTTCTGTATAAATTAACTTACAAGATTGCATAAGATTAGGATTAGGCTGAGTCTCAGCAAGAAGTTTCTCGGCTCATCTTTTAGTAGTAAATTGATCAAGATTAAATGTATACCATGCGTGGTATACACTGTACTTTTTAGAGAATATATTGTCGATGTAATATGTAACCAATCATTCCTGTCAATCTAGATATGTGCGTGGCAATACCTTTTGCGCTGTCCAATGAGGTTCTTTGCATGACTGATCATAGAAATACAAGCACAGTATTTCTATCCCAGCAAACCATTTAGAAATATACACCAATGTGTGTATAGCATAGACTTGTATCATTATCGTAAATTTTATCAATACATTTATTGGTAACCACAATCTAGGAAAAGCTATGTTCTTTGTTTTCTTGGCACGATAATACAGGAATCCAATAAGTACCTACCATATTTAGATTGATGTGTTGAGGACATTTAATGTATATACTGTATTTGATCTCTTTGGATCTTGCCTTCGACTTAGCCACTTTAATCAAGAGCACCCAATTTCTGAATTTAAATCTGTGAACCTTGAAATCCTACATCGTCCAGAATATACTGTCCATTAGCTGTCATCAACTCCTGTAACAACCAATCATCCACAATATGTACTCTCCTTAAATCTCCTTAACTTCTTTATCTGAGTTTGAACATTCTTGGTTATGAAAACGATTCAGATAGATAATGTAGCTCGTGCAAATGTAGATAAGCCAAAGCTTGTTAAGAAAAATTCAAGGATACCTATACCAAACATAGCTTCTCATAGCATCAATGATAAATGTACCTTAGACCAACGCAAAAACATACTAGACTTGGAGATTGTCAAAACTCACCTCTACAATGAAGGAAGACTTACCAACAAACAGATCTATAAAATACTTGATGATGCAGACAAAATCTTGACCAAAGAACCTAACTTGATACGTATAGACAAGCCTACCACAATTATTGGAGATATACACGGTCAATTTTACGATCTAGTTCAACTCATATCTAGGTTTGATTTGAATAAAGAAACTATTCTAATGCTAGGGGACTATGTTGATAGAGGTTCATTTTCCAGTGAAGTATACTTCTATCTACTTCTGCTGAAAACACATTATCCAAAAAACGTATACCTGCTTAAAGGAAATCACGAATCTAGAAAAATGACAGAGCATTTTACGTTTAGAGAAGAGTGCCGTATAAAATATAATTTGAACATTTATGATAGAATACTGGTGTCATTCCAGTGCCTACCTTCAGCCGCTGTGGTATTAAATAGGGTGTATTGCTCTCACGGGGGCATATCTCCATATCTGAAAAAATTAGAAGATATCAACAAGTTTAATAGGCATATACAAATAGGTCGCAGCAATCTGCTTTGCGATATCTTGTGGTCCGATCCACATCCTCTGTATGATGATTTTGTAGAGATGGAAGACTTTAAGAGAAATACTCAAAGAGGATGCTCATATTATTATACGTACAAAGGCGTGACTAATTTCTTGAAAAATAACAAGTTGTTTTGCATAGTTAGGGGGCACGAAGTGAAACCCAAGGGGTATGCCATGTATCAAACCTATCAGGATTATCCGTCCGTTGTTACCATATTTTCAGCTCCAAACTACTGTGATGTTTATAAAAACAAAGGCGGTATCGTCAAGTTTGACGGTGAAAAGCTCAAAATAAAAACTTTCTATGAGCAGCCGCATCCATATTGTTTACCAAACTTTCTGGACGGAATTAATTGGAGCTTTCCTTTTGTGTGCGAAAAGATATCGGAATTCTATCTGGACCTGCTGAAAGAGCTGGACCAAATGCCATTAAACGAATCCTCATCAACCCAAGACCATGTGGTAGATTTGGAGAAAAGCAAGACAGAAAGTTTTGTTTGCAATATGGCTATTATGAGAAGTGAAAGGGAATGTGTAGCTGAGATTATTGATGAAGAAAGCGAAATGATCTCTGCGCTGTCTTTACAGTGCAACTTGCCAGACGTTGAAAGCTTTGAAGAAGGTAAAGTGCTAGATAAGAAGAACGAAGAACTTCCTATAGACTCTGACTCTAGTGGGATATCAATAAATATGCCTAGTTCATTAGGGACGCCTACGACTAAGGAGATCAAAAGGAAGGATTTTGATGAGGTTTTGGACGAGAGTAAAATTCTTGTAGTAGACAATCAAAACATAAAGATTGACGTTAGCGACGTAAAGGAGGTTTCAGAGGACAAATTTGTTTGCTGGTGGGGGAAATAAAAAACTTTGATTAGGCGAATGTGCCTGTGACTGCAACTATATAGCTTATAAATATGTTGTAAAGGTTTTTCTGGTGCCTAATTTGATACAAACCTTTCTCCAGTATTACAACTCTCCCATTATATATTGACAAGCTTATTGACTCTCTAGGCTGGTTGATTGTCATTTAATCAAATTTATTTTACTTGACTTCTCTAATTAGAGAATGAGCTTCTTGGCTATCAAGTAGCCCGGATGTATTGACTGCGGTGGTTACATATGTGGCAAAGCACCAGATAATCTCATGACTCATTTAACAGAAGCAGCAAGATTGCTTGTCTATATTTGACAGCAGCAGTTTGTTACTTCCTTTTATTGAACAGGATTTCAGCTATAAGGACCTTGAGATTGCGTTATAAATAGTCCTCATATCAATACAACTCATCGAGGTTTTTTTTCTTCAATATTCTGCTAGTGATATCCACACCAAACTTAACCTACTAATAATAAATTTATTAAGTGAACAAACTTCTCACTGATACACAGCTTGACCCGAGCCTCGCAAGTCTTGGTCTGCGGAATCGCTCGTGAGGTAGAAATACATAACTCTTTTTGTCTAGTTAACCGGGGTGATGAGTTATTTAATAACTTTATTATGAGCAGCTCTTGGGAGATATGTTTCTTTGCGGTATTATCATATGCAACCAAATAGATACATAACAACAGTAACGCTTTAGTTAATATTACGTCGGTGAGAAAAGACATAAACAGTGGAGTGCATGGAAGATTTGACACGGTCTGCTCTGGAATGCACAGCAAACATACTAGAGTTGCCTTATAAATCTTTAGCATCGGCAGCTATATAGCTTATACAAATACTCTGAGTACACCTACGTGGATATACTGTATGCGGTTGATTCAGGTAGATGGTTATCTCAAGTCATGGCCACAGCAGCAGATCACGCAGTGACTTGGAAGTTTGACAAATAAATCTGATGAGAAGATAGGAAGTTAGCGCATATAACACATCGCAACATAATTGCGTTTGAGATACCTATACTGCATATGGCTACCTTGCAGCAAAAACATACGCGCATCTCGTACAAACCACTAGCATCTCATAAGAAATACATATACAGAATATCCCAAAAAACCCTGGCTGTGTGTCTTGCGCTCGGTATACAAACAGTCACAAAACTCAGTCCTAAAAAAGTATAACGCTCTTTAATTATTTATGGAAGTCATGAAGGTTTGGCTTCCAATTTGCAGGAATAACAGCCCTCTTCTTGTAGTAGCTAGCAAGACGGTACAATTTAGACTTACATGCAATCCGCCTGTACTTCGTATTGTTGTCATTCTTAAACGATGCGAGATGCTTACTCATAGAATTAGCCTTATCAACTAGTGCGCTTAGATCTTCAGGTATCGTGGGAGCGCAGGAATTTTCCTTCAAAAACTCAGTAAGGCTCATCTTTAAAACATCTGACACACATCCTATACCGTATTTATCTCGAAGAATATTACCTATCTCAGTAGGTGCCACATTACGATTGGCCATCTGGATAATCAAACTCTTGATTTCTTCCTTTGGTTTCGGCATCCATGTTGGCTCTAGATGTGAGAAAGGCTTGCAGCTTGAGGATTTACCGTGTCCATTGCAGTGCATTCTTGCCATTTTTTAGGGGTGAAATTGAAAATTTTTATCTATGAGGTCAGAGGTAATATCCAGGGTAATGGCTAACCAATATTGAAGATCGAATGCCTACATATGCAAGATGTATGATCCACTGGTCTTCTCAATCTGTATTTAAGGTAGGGCTTAACGTGAGAATGAAATGCAGCAGAATGTGGTATGTCACTACAGCAATATCCTGCCAAAGCGCATTCCAAATACTAAACGTGTTACCAAAGTGTAAAAGCTATCGAATACTGCACTTCTTTTGTTAGCGATCACACTATTTTGAATTTGCATTATATGCAGCCTAACAACAAATTTGTCAGCAGTTGCAATATCATGCCAAGAACAATCTCAGAAATAATTCATAGTAAGCGTATGAGCCATGCACCAGTTGGAAGCTTGGCACAATCAATTTGATCAAATAATCAGAATAGTCGAGACAGTGTCAATCATTGAAACCGATGCGCAGTATGTATATTTTTCAGCTGTAAAGCAGCAAGAAATTCATTTGATAAAATTCATTAAGTAGTAATTCTGTATAATGCACGGTGTATATCTGTTTTAGACAGGTCTATAAACCCAGAATAGTGCTGTTTTGTTGAGGCTAACGCACAGATAATGTAATAGCTAAATGAACTGAAAAGGTTATTAGCAAGTTCTTGTGATACAACGATCTTGTGATTGTATCTACTTTTGAAGCCTGTGAATACAATTATAAGAAAGATTTTGATACCAACAAACAGATTACAGTGCTTAAGCATAAAATGCAGTTTACAAATTCTCATTTATATCAGCGCTTGGCTATGAATCCTTACCCAAATTTTATTACTGACTTAGAGTCTAACACATTGTTTAACTCTTTTCTAAACCTCAATATACGATTTTTATCTATCATCTTTCTTTTGTCTAGAGCATTGGAATGCATCCTCCATCCGAGATAAAGCCTGCAGAGACTCGTGTCTTACCTGCATATGATTTACATTTCTTCTTTGTTCATATATTGTTCACGCTGACAACTTACCTGCACATGATTTATCTACCTTGTTAGTTCATAGATCAGACACACTGCGAATACACACACAGAAGTAGGGTCATCAAATCATCTATACCATCTACTTCTTCTTTGTTCAACGTACTCTTATTATTTTTCTATTTGTGATTTTGAAAAATATCCCCCTCTGTAAATGTACGATGAGCTCCTTTACTTTTTACTATCACGAAAACGAAAGATGCTTACAAAAGAAGAAGCGGACAAACTGTTGCAGCTTATAGCAAAGTGCATGGGCGTTGAGGAAGAGTACAAAGAAAGAACTGACAGCAATATTATCATGAAAGAGCTGCTTGATAATGTTAGCTTTGATGATGAGTTGTCGTACAAAATTGTCATTGACGATGTGATATACGATGACAGTGATATAAGCGCCGAGGACTTTGAGCTTATGAACATGTACAAGGATGAGGGTGATGAGCTATTGCATCAACGAAAGTTTAAGAGACCTATAACATTTGAGAAGAGCATCAACGTTTCTGAGAAGAAGAAAATAGGTATAAAGAAGGCAAAGGTTGGTATGCCCACTGGTGCTGTTGAAAACAGTGCTGATATGCAGGACTCTCTTGTTAACTTTTTTGCTGACACTGACGAGACAAACAAGGTAAGCAAAAATAGTTTCACTTGTGATTCGACACTTAAAAACTTCAGCTGCTCTCAGAGTGAGGAGATGAGTGACGAGGGTGACGCAAATAAAGACTTAGTTGACATAGTCTCTTTATCAGAAATCACCGGGAGCAGCAATTGTGATACTATGGAGGATATAAATAGTGAAGATGGAAGAAAGAAGACTGTTAAGGCAGATGATAGTATAACGAAGCATACGGTCATTGCATCAAATCAAAAAGCAGATCGTGGTGTGAGCGATGACAATAGCGGCCGATCTTTTCCTGAAATTGAGCTTATAAAAGAAAACAACGAAGAATATAAATTTGATTTAGGTGAATTGGAGTCAGTTCACAATTACGGCCCTGGCTACGAATTTGTGGATCAATCTAACAAGGAAATTGAATAGCAAATGCCTACGTTACTGTGGTTATATATTGATGCAAATATAGGTGGTAATTCAGAAGAAAAATAAACTTGTTGTCTTATACGCATAAAGGTGTTTATTTTACTGTAATGACGAGTAGGGTGCGAGCATCGGCGTAGTAAATAATTGTTCCAATGAGCCATCCTGCATAAGATGAGCATAACAAATCACAAAATGATTAGTGCCAAAATGGTAAATAATCAACTTGGTTGTGTATGGTTTTTAGCATAACTAGAAAAGCAACATCCTGCCCAGGACCTAGAAATTCAGATTTCTGTTGGCATAGAAGGGACTTATCGTCCTTAAAATATCTCAATCTCATAAGATAGAGCTGGTTGCATAGAATTCAAATGCTACTATGTGGCTACAAATTTCATCAAATGAAAAACAGACTTTTATCTTACATGCCGCTATCTTCAATAAAAGTTTCACACCCACAAGGATTTGATGTTTAGAGCTTCACTACAAAATTATAAAATATTTAGAAATAATATGCGCATCAAGGATTCCCTTGCTCCAGCAAGGAGTTTATTAACAACAAATTTAATTAAATAATGAGGCTTCCTTTGCATTTAGTTTGCAGGAGCAAAAATACTAAAACTTCCTTGGCACTGGTTTTGTAGACCTAATAATTTCCTCCAATTCCTCCTCATATTGCTTCTCTATAAGCGCTATACGCTTAAGACGCTCAGCCTCCTTTTCACGAAGTATGTCATTTTTTGTGGGCTTCTTAGTTCCAATTAGCCACGTTTTGGCCTCTTCTTCCTCTGCCTTCTGCGCCTCAATCATCTTTAACTCTTCAGCTCTCTTTCTCTTTCGCTCTCGACCTTAAATTTTCTTTTGTCCGCTCTTTGTCCTACTCATAAGGGCTTGATATTGTTCATACATACTTGAATCTTGCTGTTAAAATAGATTACTGGTTACTTGCATTGTGGTATTCTATATCCAGACAGAAGTGATAAATAAAACTCTAAAAATTCTACACGAAGGAAACTATCGTATAAATAAAGAAATTGCACCTGCAAATAGAGATTTTTTGATTACTTGGAGGCTTATGTTAGTTTTCCAAAAAATTCTAGAATTTTTTTACTATATATTCTGTCAAAAATTATAACCCTGTCGGGATACTATTCAGAATCTTTTGTTTAGTTAACCAACGCAAATGTAAACAGCTTTACATTACCCACGGCTAGGATGAGGAGATTAGTGGCTGCATGTGTCTTGAAGCGGGGATTTATCTCATTGATGATAGAGCATCTACATGCGTGTGTAGCCACGTTCTGACTAGTCTGCAATAATAAAATTTTTTTAGTCTGTATATAAATCTGAGTGTTAGTGGATGTGGAGGCCCGCGTCTCTCTGCGGGGTCTGAGTGCTTTGTAAAGATTACTGCTTCAGAGAACGTGGGATGTGTGGATCTTGTTAGTTTGTTGCGGGGGCTTAATTGAAGTGCGCGTTAGAGCGAGATTTCTACTTTCTGAGTTGTTTTTTAGAGTGGCATGCCGGGAATTGTACACAATAAAATCAATGTGTGAGTGCTTTAAAACATCCAATTTGTTAGTATACGAGAAAGCAGTTGGGAATTTACTCTTAGCACTACCCCTTATGGATACTGGGACAATCTGTCCGATATGCTTGTCAGAGTATACAACATCTGGAGATCACAGAATCACTGCTATGAGATGTGGTCATCTTTATGGTTATAACTGCATCTTGCAGTGGTTCCGTGGACGTAGATCTGCACTTTGTCCGTCGTGCACAATGCAAGGGCTGAATAGTAAGTCAGAGAGCGCTGGAAACAGCAACAACCTTGCGAATGACGCCACTTTGGGCGACAGGATCGAGCAAAAGCCTCAGGTAGAGATGCTAAAGGTGAATAGTGAGGTCCCAGCTCCCCAGAAGAGCTCAGAAGCTTTTAAGTCGGCTCCAGTCTTGGAGATCAAGGATAGACCTCGGATTAAAACAGATACCAACGAGTATACAGTGTCGGACAGTGACCCGGACGAGATCCTGTCACCTTGGGCTATCAGAAACCGCCACACCAAGATCGGCACCATCTTGAGACGATATGCTAGAAAACAGCGGGCTCTTCTTTCCCAAGAAGAGGAAAAGAACAAAAAAATTTGCTACCACGGTGAAGAGGAAGAAGTAGAGAAGAACACTCTAGAGGTAGTGCACCTGGCGAGGGAAGAATTACAACGTGAGTTAGAAGAGCATGGGAACTGTGCGCTAGCTAAAGCGTACGATGTAGAGGATGCAGAGAGATATGAGATCAGGTGGCCTAGCACAAGCTGCTACACGGAGCCTAAACTGCTATACTCGGCATACACTGGACACATACGTCTGGTGAGCAAAGCACAACTAGCAGCCAAGCATCGACTACCACCCTCACCGGTAGCCGAAAGCTGCAGTACGGCTTTGAGAGGCATGGGGAGAGGTGTCAAACGGATTAGAAGAGCCGGAGACCTTTCTGTGAATCCGCATCAGGAGCCTGGTGTGATAAAAATAATCCAAACACCAAGGTACAAGCAAACAGACCTTAGTATGAGCTCTCGAGCACGCACTAGAAGATCGAAGAAGCAGGCCAAAACCAGTCAATCCCCAGTTGAGAGCCCAACGGAGAAACGCATCTCAGAGCTAGAGGCTATTAATGCCAAACTCTGCGTGAAGGTAGACAAATTACAAGAGACCCTGGAGAATATGCTGTATCAATATACCAGATCGCCTAATCCTGTCCAGATAAAGAAACGGCAGGTACAAGACTGGAGGGTGCAGAAGCAAGGGACAACAGGAGCCAAAAAAGAAGAGGTGACCACAGAGGTCCTGATAGCACAGCACCGCTGTGAAGAGGCGAGAAGAGAGACAGAAGCAGTGACCCGCAGGCACGCGAAGAAAGCGACCAATGAAGTGGCTCCCAAGACTACAGCTGCTCTCTTGGAGAAGGCTATTGTAGGTAAAAAAGCAATCAAGGGTCCAAAAGCCGCTGAAAGGAGAGGGCCAAAAGCAGAAGAGGACGCGTGGCTTACGCCTGCTCCAAGCAAGAAGGAGAAGGAGCAGCAAAAGCTGCGTGCTGCCACACATGCACCCCCTTCCATCAAGAAGACCTCGTCGCGCAAGAGGCAAAAAGATAAGCTTACAGAGGAGCAAATTAAGCTGGTGAGTCAGGGGAAGTCCCCATTCACCCTCACCAAGATCAAGCTCCTGAGATTCCTCAATTTCCAAAGGAGCAAACTAGCCGGTATCCGCACGGCTGTTGCTAACATGCCAGGTGTGAAGCGCGGTCATGTTCTAAGCGTAGCCTTCGACAAGGAAGCTAGGCTTGAGATCGTGGCTAACGAGAAAAGCTGCGTCGCCATACTGAATGGTATGAAGAAAATCTGCGGCATTGATTGGGATGCTGAAGCGATGAAAACAGCAGAGGAGAGGACCAGGAGCAACTTGGAGGCCCTTATGGACAGGCACAAGTTCCTAGGGAAGATGAAGTATGACCCTGCTAACAGGGCGTACTGTATCATCAAGAAAGCTAGTACAGAGAAGGAGAGAACATCTATTGATGAGCTCCTCCTCACCAGCGTCTCCCTCGAGGTGGATGAGTCAGGTTGTAAGGAGGTCAAGACCACTACAGCTCAACCATCCGCCTCTACTTAATTTCCCTGACCCGTGGTCTCGAGGAAAACCACCATCGAGGCCGCGACAACGGCAGGGTGGTAATAGGCGACGCAGCTAAAATATTACAAGAACTCGGGCTCGAGAGAAGAGAAGCCGACTGGCTAGCAAGAGAGCACCTGAAGCTTCGAGTGTTTGATATGAATCATCTGAAGAGCTGCACAGTGGCAGAGAAGATCCTAGACGCAATCCCCTCACTTTGCATACAGCGAGTGGCAGTCAAGTCTAAGCGGGCGCATGGTGTTGCCTTCAAGGTACTCTACCTTGACAAGGAACATGCCAGCGTTCTCCCGAGGATAGAGGAGGTCATCAAGAGACTTGGCGGTGATATAAAGAAGAAGGGCAAAATTCCAGAAGCGCACAGTAAGCGAGTTGAAATAGTGAGGAAGAGTCTAACTGCGACCTCACTCAATATCAACAACTATGCGAACAAGAGAGAGCGTTTGGAAGCCTTCCTTAGGGTCAACCGGCCAGAAGTCCTAGGACTGCAGGAGACTTGGGTAACCAGCTCCTACGGTATCAGGATTGATGGCTACTCCTCTATACACGCTAAATCTTCAGAGACATGCCCTGGTCTGGGACTATCCATAAGACGTAACTCTGGCTATGACTTCTGTGAGTACCGGACGTCTGATAGCTTTGTGGCTGGCATCTTATCTGGTAAGAAGCCTTCTGGTGGTGTTCAGAAGATACTCGCCATGAGTATCTATATTGGACATGGAACAGAGGTGAAGAATACTGGTATTAGAAGGATTGCTGAATTTATCCGAGGAGAACTTGATAGGAACAAGTTTGAAGAGATCATAGCTCTGGGTGACTGGAATATGATCCCCGAGGTAGCCATAAAGAAGTTCAGAGAGTATGGTGTAGAGCTCTGCCTAGGGAAGCTTCCCAAAGCAGGCTCTCGAAGAAGTGTAAGGGGAAGAAGTCGAAGATTGATCGACTATGTGGCTAGATGTAGGCTGAGTGAGTCTGAAGAGCGTCAGAACCTCCACGACACTTGGCACCTCAGTGACCACATAGCGGTGTCTCGACGGCTGCTATTGGACAATGTTCTAGCTCCACTGGCGAAGAAAGGGATCGATAGGAAGAAACTTCTTGACTATCAATCCCAAAAGACACTCTCTGCTGCAATTGAGGTGGACTGGACGTCTAGTGATCTGGACATGGCCTATGCAGCTCTTGAGAAGAGGATATATGAGGCGTTGGAGTCAGAAGGTGCATATCGCACTCTGGAAGACCCCTACGCTAAGTATTGGTCGAAGTCTACCTGCATAGCCTTCAGGAGGCTCAACAGGTATGCCTGCCTGATGGGCAAGCCCGACTTCAGCGTGGCTCGCTATAAGGCCTTGCTTGCTGAAGCCAAAAGGAAGTCCCTCAGTGAGAGGAAGAAGCGGGAAGCTAAGTGGCTCGAGAGATTCACTCGTAGCTACATTGGGAGAGATCCCAAGAAGTATTGGCAGTGGATTAAGCAGAGCTCAGGAAGAGGCAGGCAATCTGGAGGTGTAGGTGCAATAGAGGACCCAAGGAGTGGTGAGCTACTGACTGAGAAAGTAGACATCGGCAAAGTCTTTCTGGATGAGTTTAGCTCAAACGCTAAAGATGCCTCCGGAAGAAGCAAAGATGTCGAATTCTGGAAAGGAAAGCTCAGCCCCTCTAGTCTGCTCGAGGATGAGGTCTATAACGCAGACCTCACATGGGAGGAGATTCGCCTCTCTATCAAGGCTTGTGGTAACGGCAAAGCATCAGGCGACAACGGTATCCCCTCAGAAGTGTATAAAGCTATTGTCATAGATTGGGAATGCAAGAGTGCCTTTGGGAAATGCATCCACGCACTATTCTGCAAAGTGTTCTCTGAAGGTCGAGTCCCTCAGCGATGGAAGGAAGCCAGTGTAGTCCCTGTCCCTAAGAAGGGAGACCTGAAGAAGGTGGACAACTATAGAGGCATTGCCCTCATAGATACACTTGGTAAAGCCTTCAGTAAGCTCATTACCAGAAGAGTGACTGAAGTTGCAGAGAAGCTGCTAATCCCCGAGCAGTGCGGCTTTAGAAGTCTAGAAGAGTGTGTCGCGCATGCAGTGGCACTAAACGAGATTGTGATGAGGAGGAAGCTAAAGGGTCACTCGACCCTCCTGGGCTTTATTGATATACGCAAGGCCTATGACAGTGTGCCCCATGAAGCAATGCTGGAGAAGCTCAGAAGCTACGGGTTCAGAGGCCGAATCTTGAGCTACATCACCGACCTATACTGCAATGGGAAGGTCGGAGTCAAAGTTGGAGATGTGCTATCTGAGAAGACAGCATATGAAAGAGGAGTGAAGCAAGGAGACCCGCTATCACCCATTCTCTTCAACCTCTTCATCAACGACATCCTCACGAGGATGGAGGAGGTGACTGTTCCTGGACTCAGAGAGAAGGTGAGTGGCCTGCTCTTCGCTGATGATGCTGTCATTCTTGGTAAAGATATGGAGCAACTGAAGAGAAACTTCAGAGAGATATATGCGTGGTGTGAGACCTGGGGATTGAGCGTTAACAGCGCTAAGTGCGCCATCCTAGAGGTCTCTGACTCCCTACCATCAGCAGGAGTGGTCTCCATAGACCAACACCAGATAGCAGTGGTTGAGAAGTTCACCTACCTTGGCATCACCATGAGTGGTGACCTGGATGTGAATACCCTCACCACCAAGAGAAAGAGAGATGTGGAGCTGGTCTGCTTGCATGCAGCGAGGTTCCTGAAGAACAGAAGAATCCCTATGATTGCGAGAGTGAAGTTTATTAGAGGCGTGGTGTACGGTATAGCTGCCTATGGATCTGAGATATACGGGATGAGAGACTCCCGATGCTCAAAGATCGAGAGGGCAGCTGAGAAAGCAGTAGGCTGGATAGTAGAGACCAGAAACTACTGCCGCAATCGAGTCTATGAAGAGCTAGGCCTGCAGAGACTGAATGCAAGAGCAGCCTGCATGAGAGCTAGGGCCCTGTCCAAGTGGTCCGGCTCTAGGACCACCATCGGTAAGCTCATGAACTCTGAGTTCAAGCACCGAAAGAAGACGTGGGTCACTAACTCTCAAATGTGGATGAAGAGCTTTGCTAGGGATGCAAACCTAGAAAACACAAAGCAGACCGTCCAATCAGTGAGAGATGTAATGAAGGCCAGACAAGCCAGAAGAGATAAGAGCAAGGCGACTAGAGTGGCTAGAGAGCTAGGGGTGGATGGTAGAAATCCTTGGCTAAGATTAGAGCTGCAGCATCCAGAATTGCGAACTGGTGTGATAATGCTGATGAAGATAAGAACAGGTACGTTCAAGTATAGCCACATCCTAGCCAAGCTAGGAAAGCTGCATGAGAGCTACCTGATGAAGTGTATAGCCTGTAAGGATAGGCTTCGAGAATCGCCCACCCACTTTCTCCTCGAATGTAAGGGTGTTTTAAGGGCAAGAAAGGAGCTCGATGAGTTTATCGAGACAAGAATGAGGGTAATTTTAGGACATGATCCCAGGTCCAAGATAACTGGGATCCTCCTCGGAGGAGGAGAGCAACTGACTGATGCTGTCAGATATGAGATAGGAGTTGCTGTTGCAACCTATCTCACTGCTGTTGCTAAATGGAGGGCCATGGAATTATCCAGGCTCCTCACCACATAAGCAACCTCCGTAGTCAATGCACATAAGTGTAGGGCAGGTCATGTGATGGCCAAGAAGTTTATTTGACTAACCAGAAGATATAATATCAATAAATTTATTAAAATAAAATAAAAAAAAAATTGTCCGTCGTGCACAGCCAAGTCTACAAAGAAAGATTTGAGAACCATTTTTGCATCTAAGATTACAGCTCTTGACTCTGAAAATGAGCAGAAATTAGTTAAGCAATATTTGGACAAGAAGAAAGCTAAGGAAGAGCTAGAAGAAGAGAAAGAGCGGCTTAAAGCAAGAATTGAATGCTTAGAACAAGAAGTATATAATTTAAAGACTGCAGGTGAAGCCAGTGCGTTTCAATTCCGAATTCAGAAGAAGTTATGCAGATTTATTAGGTCTTTTGGCGTAGATGAAGTGTCACGAATAGCATACGACGACATACACCACACAGTGTTTGTTACATCTAATAGGCAAAGAATGTATGGAGTAGAGAAATACACGGGCTCTGAACTTAATATGATGAAATTTATTGAGCATGCGAAATTCAATACTAATATCACAGATATAAGATTTTCTTCTACATATAAAGATGGGTTGGCATTGATATGTACTGGCAACGTAGCACTACTCATGAATAGCTGCAGCGAGAATGTTCTTGAAACATTTACATTTGAAAACAACATATCTTCTTGCTGTTTTGACGATGCTAATAGAGACATAATATATTTTGGAGATGAGACTGGGTGCTTAACAGAATGTAATTTGGGCCTTTCGATAAGAGTTAAGACGCAAATAACTAATACAAGCATTCACTCACTGTACAAACACAAATACTTATTTGTTGGAACCTTGTTTGGCATTTACAGATTATTAGATGGAAACAAACCCGACAAGCTTGAAGTAGAGTCTTTTCCCATTTGCACAAACTTGTTTGGTCATGAGAACAACGTACTTATGACATTTAGAGATGCCGATATGAAAGTAAAGCACTATTTATTTGGCACTAAGGAGATTCACTTTCTCAGCGGGTCCTCGCAGCTTAAACGAAGATATGACAAATTATATGATAGGTTTATGTATGTTGTTGATGACAGCAAAAACTCTATTCGAGTTTTCTGCTGCAATACATTTAAGGTCGTCTACTCTTACTCGTTCAAGGAGAAGGTGATAGACTTTTGTGTTGGAAAGGCTTATCTATTTTTTTGACGATTAGAGGTATATATTGTTTTGCTGGGGATTAATGCTTGGCTAACATGGGATAGCAAAGGTACAGTTTGCATTAAGTCAGTGGAACACCCACAATAGAGACTAGTAGCATTATACTTCCCGCAGAAGATATGATGCGTTTAAGGTATATCACTGATATGCTTTAGGTTAGTCTATAGATACACTATCTAATAAACAATATACAGCATATATGTACACAGTAGCATAATAGAATGCAGACGCAATAAACACACAATAACACATCACAAAAGCTAGACTATCTGCAGTAAATGCGGAAGAGTTTGTGGAGCTTATGCTTACAAATGAGAATTGGTAGTGCTACATTTACCTGCCTTTACTTACTATGCTTTGCAAACAAGCATTGTTGTATAGTGAGTACAAAAGACCAAACAAAACCATCTTGCTTCATGATCGGTTTGCGTTTTGTGCATTGAAGTCAGAGACATTAGATTTTGTTCATTTTTTTATACAGCTAGTTTCACCTTCACTATGAATTTTAAACAAAAAAATCTGTATATACCTCTTAATGACGATACCTAAGGAAGACTACGAAAGCTTGAAGGTGTCTATGAAGAAGGAGGATCAGCTGGAAAAACTATCTAAAATGAGTAACTTGATGGATAAAATTGTTGGAACTGTTTCCGAAACTAATTGCGGAGATGAACTATCAGAGCTTTCTGAGCTAATTAGTTTGCAGAAATCCCTATACCAGGCATCTTCAAATGTGTATGAGACTATACAAAAGAATATTATAGAAGAAAAAGTTGTTAACGAGAATGTTGGCACATTGAAGAATATAGTTGATGATATCGAAAAATTTAACTCAAAGATTAAGGTTCAAGATACCTAGACACAATAAATCTATTCAGCAACAACCCGTTTTATTTTGATATATTTATTAATAATGCTTCAAGGCCGGCAAAACCCTTGGCCTCCACACGACTGTACGCCCACGTACAGCAATATACGAACAAACTGTTCACTTATCCACACTTATTCATTTGTACAAATCAAAAAAAAATAAAAACTTGAGAGAAAAATATGATATTAAACCGACTAGACTGATTATTATACAACATATGCTATGTCTAGAAACAGAGATACATGCATGGATAAACTCCAACGCCCGTACCAAATTGCTTATACAAAGCACAGCCTAGCGATGCAAAATCATCAGTTACATATGACTCTATTACCCATATATACCAATAACGTAAGGTCATCCACCAGCGGCGCAAGAAGTATGCTTACAAAAAATGTAAGCACAACTTCCCACTCCTTCACGTTGTCAATATCACATTTCACTCTTCCCATTGTTAAGAGTAAAATCTATTTAATTTACCATCTTCGATGAGAAGATCCACCCCTACCATAACTTCCTCCTCTGTACGAAGAGGATGAAGAATAGCTTCTCGAGTTAGCTAAGCTCTCCAGCTCCGCAGGTACTGTCTGACTGGCCTCGCGAAGCAGCTTAATGAGCTCTCTTGCGCATCCTCTGTCTTCAGAGGTAAAGAACGTATGGCTCAGCCCCTCTGTAGAATTTCCTCGTCCTGTATGGCCTATTCTATGGACATAATCTTCAACACCCTTAGGGAAATCGTAATTAATCACCATCTTCACGTCCTTGACATCCAGTCCTCTAGCTGCAACGTCTGTAGCAATCAAGATGGACTTCCTCCCAGCCTTAAAGTCGTTAATCACCCTATCACGAATGTTTTGGGTCTTGTCGCCGTGTATAGCAGCACAAGAGTACCGGTTATCAAGTAAGAAATCTTCAAGCTTGTCGCACGACCTCTTCATATTTGCAAAAACAATAATTTTCTCGTTTTTCATCGGCCTAATTATTTCCAAAAGCCTAGATCTCTTCTCCCTGTCCCCAATCACTTCAACAATCTGCTTTATCTTGTGATTAGACTTTAGATCTTCCTGACCAATTGTGACTTGGATGTAGTCCTTCATGAATGACATAGCCAGTTGCCTGACCTCAACCGGCCAGGTAGCAGACCACATAAGGGTTTGCCTATCCGGATTAGTCTTAGGAATTATCTTCCGTAGCTGCGGCTCAAATCCCATATCAAGCATCCTATCTGCCTCGTCGAGAACTAAAAACGTCACTCGGCTTAGTGGACAGTTTTGCTGCTCATGAAGATCTATTAGCCTTCCTGGCGTGGCAACCAAAATTTCCACACCATTTTCCAAGTCCCTCTTCTGATTCACAGACGACACACCACCATACACAGCAGCACTTCTTAACCCATATATTCTCGAGTACTCATCAACAACCTCCTTAATCTGCAAACACAGTTCCCTAGTAGGCGCCAAAATGAGAGCAATTGGCCCATCACCTTTACGAAGGGGAAGCTGATCCTTAGCATGTATACAAGCTGGAAGTGCAAAACTGATGGTCTTTCCAGACCCTGTCTGAGCAATCCCAACCATATCCCTGCCAGAAAGAGCCATAGGCCATCCCTGAGCTTGTATTGGTGTAGGAGACGTATATCCCTTTTTCTTGAAGCTATTCAGCACAGCAGCAGAAAAATTCATATCTTCAAACGTCATCACAGGCTTCGGAACGTCCTTACCCTTAATCAACATTTCACTCTTTCTCCTAAATTCCTCAACTTCCCTCTCAGACATATTTCTGATAGCATCTGTTTCATGATGAAAGTTCTTCTTAAACTCAACTGGTGGTTGTTCCACCATTGGAGCAACATACCCACCTCCTCGTGTGCCTCCTCTTGGAGGATAATCGTCACGTCTGCGTGGTGTGTATCTTCTACTTCTACCATAATTGTCGTCGTACATTTAAGGGGGTAAAATTTTTTGGATTTATATCACAATTCTTCTAGAATAATGGAGTTATCAAGCATGATGCCGAGTCAGCTGCGAGTGTTAGCAGTAATTATGGACACCAGGGTTACGTATCACACAGCATATAGGTAGTAAGGCATCAAATATGGATTAGTGTCAAGAATGAATGCGTATTCATAGATTAGTAGTAAATAGATGGTGGGTGTAAGAAAGAGATCTTTGGTAATATATCTAGCACGAAATTAATAACTAATGAGAAGAATTAAAAACACTCAATTGGTGGAGGGATAACATTCGAGAGCAATTTGTATAAATTATAAGAAAAGAATTTGATACACAATTTTACGGCCGCCTATATTCGATTGAGAGTGTAAAATACATTATAGAATTGCAATAAACGGTCTGAGAGACACAGATAATCCAGGACTAGAAATGTCAAGGACTAATCTGGATTGATATCCTGAATAAGACGTATGAATGCCTTCTATAATATCTATCATTCATTGACTCAAGATTGTGAAGCCATTTAGTCAATAAATCTTTGCACAATTTTATTTTCGTGAGATTTTTGCACCTCTCTATTCTACTTCTCGTTGCTCAAAAAGACTCTCTCTTTACATCTAGCCACTTCACCATATATGGGCCCTCGAGAGTATATCCAAACTTTTCATAGTATTTTCTTGTTCCTACGCCTGAAATAATGGCAATCTTCCTGCTTCTATGCTCCTCCTTTGAATTCTCTCTGCCTCTGCTATAAGCATAGCGCCATAACCTTGGTGCTGAAATTTATTCTCCTCTTTGGTCTTGACAGATACAGCACTTCCATAGACGTGCAGTTCCCTGATAATGGACGCATTTCCATCAATTACAGCAGGATGGGTATCCAACTTCAGCCCTCTAGATATATTATAGCCTACTTCTGTTTTAACAGGAGAAGAAAATTTTGGGATGCTTAGAGCGCTAATTTTGTCATATTTATATCCTCCTTTGTTTGTCAACTCTGTTTTTGTGCAGCATCTCTGCTCACATGTCAAAAATTCTTTTCCTATAATACAAGAGCAACCGTCATATTCAGCTTCATCACCCTGTTTTCCCTCTGGAACAGTGCCTTGGTCAACTCCAATATCTGTTGAAGATACACCCAAAAGCTCTTGCCTGTATGTATCACCAGAACACTTCCGTAGTCGCAATAGCCCAATCAAAATGTCCTGGGTAACGTCCTCGTAGCTCAGAAAGGTTTCCCATCCATTACTTGCAACATAATCTCTTCTTACTAGTTCTATATCAGTAGGAAGAATATTCTCGTGGATGTCTTTAATTCCAACCTCCCTGCTTCGAACATCTCTACACCTGGTCTTGTAATCTTTCATTCGAGCTAATGCTAGCTCTCTAATATTACGATGCTCTACACCTGAGCTAACCAGCGTCATGGGAATATCCCTCTGCACTCTATATACCCGAGTCCATGGCGGTATGTAAGACAAAATTATAGCGAGAAAGTCAACAAGCTCATCTGGTGAGTAGTTCTTGTATTTGTTGTTCATCCACAGCTCATACAAGCCAGTTCCCTTTATAACCAATGTTGGGTATATCTTTAAGCCATCACTTCTGAACCGTGGGCTGTCAAAGTACTCAATAAACTGAGCCAAGTCTCTTTTCTTATCTACATTGGGTAAATTTGGCATCATATGAGCTACAATCTTGTATCCAGCATCCTTTGATAGGCTGAAACATTCACAAACACTTTTCACAGTGTGCCCCCGATTAGTATCCAATGCAACATCCTCGTAGACGCTCTGTACACCTATTTCAATTCTTGTGCAGCCATAACTCAGCATCTTAGTCAGATGGGGCCTGACACAGAAGTCAGGCCTAGTTTCTATTGTAATTCCAACACACTTGATTTTGCTCTCTGCACTAACCCTCACTGCCTCCTCAACAGAACTACTCTTATGGCCACTTAGTGCATCGTGCAGATCTATAATAAAGGAGTTTTTGTACGAGTCACTGAGCGACATAAAAGTTCCACCAATAATGATATACTCAACTTTATCTATATTGTGACCAAGCGACTTCAGCTGCTTTAGTCTTTCCCTAGACTGGTCGTATGCATTATATCTGGCTCTAATAGCTCTCATACTAGTAGGTTCGTAGCCGGTGTATGATTGAGTGCTATACTCGAAGTCCGAGTCTGGACCTCCGGGGCAATATACGCATATATTACCAGTAAGTGCTATATGTGGGCACCTGTGGGGTTTACACATCACGGCGACCACAGCAACGCCTGAGGCAGTTCTAACTGGCTTTGCTCGAAGCTTGGATATCAGCATTTTATACTCTGGGGGAATAGAGGAAATGATATCAACCAATCTAGGAGTTACATTTAGCTTATATTTTTTGCACATTCTTGAGGTGATGGATGACACAGTTATCGGCTTGTCGTTTTTATAAAGATTAACTATTTCATTTGCAATCTCACTGCAGGCTAGTAAAAAATTTGACATGGGTAATACAACTGACGTATTTTTGACTAGATAAGCACAATATGATATTCGCTCATTATCAAGGCGCACCAGGAGTAGAATTGTATATCGGAGATAAATTTGGCCTAGAATTCAGCATGTAAGCTACTACTATTAAATTTATTTAACAAATTGTCGTCCTGGCTTTCATCAGTATGTAAGTGATATCTTTCATTATCCAGTACGCCGTAATGAAGATTTTTGAAGAATAAAACTAATGATAAAAAGAAATCGATATATAAATGTAAGTATGTTTGTGATATATGAGATCTATATTTATTTGCATGGGCCTGTAATAAGGCTGCGTATGTCTCTTAGCCGAGTAAGTTGCACATTTACTTTAAACAAATCTGCGCCCAATATGAATTCACAGCCAACATTTCTTATCAATAAATAGGTGAGTTACTTATTAGATATAGCATATGCTTGTCGATAGATATACAAGCTGCCCTTATTATATGTAACGCATGTCGATTGGATAGGTATACATATTACATGTTGGGCATACAAGTGAGCTGCCCAGTAACCACTTGGATCATTATACTCTAAGCTATGCAACCATCTAAAATTCCTGGCGCAGCTGCCCTAATTGCTATCAATACATCACAAAAAAACACCGAGGTAAATAATATTTAAATTACAACAAGTCCTATTCTATCCTTCTTTACAAATCTTGAAGTACAGTTTGCCATTGTGAAGCCTTACACCTCTATTAAGCGAATGAGTATCCCCTATCTTAAGTCTTATAACCGTATTTCTCCTGTTCAAAAGCTGTTTCCTCTTCTTAATTGGTATTGGCTTTCTATTATAAAGCTTGCTGCCATTTTCGTGACCCTCATTTTGATCACAGGCGTGTAAATACCTCTGCTCGTAGAAAAGCAGCAGCTCGCCTATAAAACCCCTATATTCCATAGGGGTTTCGCTTATTCTCTCCATTATTGACTCTATTGACTTAATAGTATCAACATAATCATTCTCTAAGTTGCTCTTGTCTATTGCTGCAAAAAATAGCTCGTCTTCGTATATGCCTTTTGAAAAAATGTGGTAGGGTATCAGGCACTCATATGCGTGGTTTGTATTCAAAAATGGTCTTAAATCTGGCATGTTTATTTGCACTATGTCCTTGTGTAAAAACCCCAATACCTTGTGTTTCCTAAATTGCTCTTCTTCGTATAGGGTATGAAATCCTTTGGAGTACTGGAAGTTTGCAAACCTTTTTGAGTTCATGTACTTCTTTGCATATATATCATTTCTAGGAAGATATTGTGCGCTTTTTTGATGCTCTAGATGGATGTAACCCTGGTAGGTTGTTTGCGATGGACCGTTCTCTCCAGTCATTGCAAAAGCAAAATTCGTGTCTTGCCCCTTCAATGTGGCACTGTGTGCACTTGTTTCCCGTGTGTTGTCCGTGGTTGTGGAATTATTAGGTATGAATGCTGGGTTTTGATCCGAGTGATTATCAGACACAAACATGGACTCGGGATTTGATGAGGATATCATATCTACAACATTATATACGTGGTCCCCATCTATGCCCTGATTATCTGCTCTATCACCAGATTCAATTGCCTCCTCCGATGGTATATCGACAATATCGGGCCTGTCGTGTTTAGAATTTTTTGTACCCTTCATTATTTTTGTAGCCCTACAGTAAAAAATTTTTTTTATAAAAACAAAGGGCAAATTATCTCACGCGACAGTACAGTGAGATTTGATGATGTGATTGTTGATATGTGAGATGATCCTAAGACCCACCGCACTGGAATGTTGCTCTTGTTTTTGCCTATTGACATAGTCCAGGGCATCCTACTACACATATACTTGTTATGGAAATTCAGACAGCGTTAAGAGGCCAGATGGAAAGTGCAATAGATCATATTGATGACAAACAGGCAATATAAGGAAACTGGAATAATGCTTGTTATAGTAAGATTTTGATAATCAGACACTAGACGTACGTATAAGCTACTTTAAAACTGTGTATTACGCTGTGTGATGATAAGCTGCAGAAGAACTTTAGCAATTGGTACTTTACTAACCTCCACTAATGAACATATAACAGTATTATACATTGCTGAACGTAGAAGATGTATATTTAAGCGTAATATCTTCTTGGAATAAGAAGCCTAAGCTCGTAGAGGGTTTATTGTATGGTCTGTACAAAAACATTGTTATGCCTTTGGGACAAAGAAAGTAAACATTATAAGCCTATTTGATGTATACTTGCTTCAGTTCACCTTAAATTTTAAGTCTATTCTACCTGTAATTAACCGAGCTCATCTTCTGCCTATCCATTTGTTCGGACTATCATTTGTCACATTCTTCACATTCCTAAATATACCCTCTACATCTATTTCGTCGTAATTTCCAAAATATCTTTCCATCTCTGTGTGGTTTTGATTCTTGACTGTAAAATTGAGTTTTGGGTCTTTTGCAAAGCAGGGAATTTTAAAGTTTTGGTCCATGCAGATTTCATCGTCTGAATTTACTTCTGGAATAACAGTTACTGGATTATAGTTCTTTGCGTCCACCTTTCCCTGTTGTATACCTCTAAGGGACTCCTTTATTTGTGTGTTGATTATTGATCTGTATATGTTAGCATTGGAAATGTCAGGAAACTGGCATTTGATGGGCTTTTGAGGAATTGTAGCGCTGTTAAAGCGCAAATCTGTGTGAGAAGACATAGGAGCTGCTTTCTTCTGTTCTTCTATTGGCTTTATCATTTTGGTTGCATTGGCCTTAAAAACACTTTTAAAATTTGATAGAGCTGATTTAGCTTTTTCTCTAAGGGGATTTTTGACTTGCACTTCCATGGCAGGGAGATTATTCTTAATGACAGTGCCTGCAGGGCGAACTACGTTCTTCTGCAAGACACTGTTTTTTTGGTGCGTTGCATCTTCATCAAATAAAGCATTTTTCTGTAAGCCAATATTTTGAATACATTTGTCTTCAAAAGATGAATTCAGAAGATTAGAAGTACTCTTATCACCAATCACGGTTTTTCCGTCCTTAGATTCTCCAACCACAAATTCTGGTTCTGTTTTACTCGATATAGAGTTAGTAACCTGAGAGATTTTCTGGCTCTTACTCTCCATATTTCTTAGATCATTTATATCTTTGAATATTATAGTGTTCCTGGCTGCTACTTTAAAGGATGTGGAGCTGCTGGAGATATCGTCTGCAGTTTGCTTCATGCCTTGTCCTGTAAAACTAGATGCCTTGTTGGCAGACTGCTTATCGTCTTCTGGGGGACATACTTTGTCATTCAAAGTTCTTGGATAAACACTATCAGCATGTATTTTAACTTTCGAAAGAGAATTAGCATTAACATCTTTCACATCTACTATCTTCTCATAGATCTCAACATCCTTCATATCCTCTATCTTCCCAATATCCTTTACACTATCTGTCTTCTCATCAGTTTTAATATCCCTTGTAGGCCTCGTGTAGTCATTACCTACTCCATTGTAACCTTTAGTAAAACCTGTGTTCCCAATAACCTTCTTATCAATATCTAAACCCTTTGTATTAGGCACAATATCCTTGTTTACATTCTCTATGCAATTCTGCATTTTTTGGAAGCCAATATGGGCTACGCTTTTCACTGTCACCTTTTGCGGACTAAACCAATTATTTGGTAGCACGTTAAATATACTGTCCTTGATGTGACTAATATACCTCGTTGGCTTCCTAAGTAACGATTCTTTAGGTTTATTTTTATTGTTTTCTGTGGGAGAGGGGTATAGCCGATCAGTGTCTTCATCTATTATTTTTTGCCCGTCGCATGCTCTTGAACTAGTTGTTGTACTTGTTTCTTGTATATTAGCGAATTTTGGCTCTTCAGGATTTACATTTGGGTTTGCATTCGCTAACAGCACATCATGCTTCGCTTCAATAACCATCGACTCAGGCCCTGTATCATCAAGGATGTGCCCTACCAAATTTGTTTTTACATTTTCTATACACTCCTCCTTTACATGGGGCGTAGAGCTTTGTTGCAATCCTGTATTTTTTGCAGTGTCTTGCGGTATATATCCCGTCAGAAAAATATCCCTCACATTGTTTTTGCTCTTAATGTTCTCCTGTATGCCACTATTAGGACTTGCATCAGACTTTTCCCTTGCAGTGATGTTAATCCTATTCTCTACTTCATCACTACCGCTCAATCCTGCATCCAAATCACAATAATCATGCACCGTGCTCATTTTTTGACCATGATTACTAGAGTTGCCATGCTCTTTACTCACTTCCAAATTCTGGGTCCTATGATTATGAAGATCTGTTTTCTTGGAGATGCAATGCTTCTCTTCCATATATCTTTTGCTATGGATAACCTCAGCGATGTTATGATCGCCTATTCCCTGATCAATAAGAGTTTTTGCATGGCTACTTTGGGTTTCCAGAGCCTTTGCGGCCCCATCTCTCGTTTTTGCGTGCCTCCTTCTTTTTTCTGATATTTTTTTCGTTTCCAATAGGATCTCATACTTTTCATCAGTACAGATATTAACTTTGCCTGAATCAGATTGACATGGTTTACGCTTTACAGGCTTAAGCGGCATATCTGGCTTACGGCGTGGGGCATACATTTCGTCTGTGAGTGCACTTATTTTCATATCTGATGCTTTCCTTGTGGGTAACTCATCCTTGTGTGTCATAAGTTTCGCCTCTGTATCATTATTATCCGACACGATAGCCGCCCTCTTATACGCTAATCCTCTGCTTTTTATAATTACATTCTCGGATGTGCCACTGCTTGGGCTGTTCTCCAGCACAGAAGCTCTTTTTCTTTTGTTTATACATTCTTTATACTCATCAACTGTGTATTTTTGGTTTTCAGCGCATCCATTCTCTAAATTTTCATCATTTACTGCTATGTTAAGTCTTATTAGATCGTTAGCAGTAAAATTCAGTTCTGGGTTTTCGGACCTTATTTCTGTTACAATATTTTGATTCTGAGGATTGGGTCTTTTTGAATAATAATCATGACCATCATAATTCTCAATTAGCATTTCCATTTCATTTGTGCTTTTTTGGAGCAACATGTCTTCAACATCTTTCTGTTTACAAGTATTTTCCACTTGAACTGTAAATTTCTCCTTCTGTTTGTTTCCTGTCGCTATATAAGTCTGCGTTTTATCTTCTCTTTTCCGTATCTGTTCTTCTAAATCATTTTCCTCCACTTTCCACTCGTTCTCTTTATTACCAGCTACATCATGAATTTTTCCACTATCGGTGTTTTCGTTGTACACACCCACCAAATTCTTTTCCGTGTTTGTTGTACTGTAAGCAATACGTGTCGGGTTGTTTGACTTCTGTACAACTTTTCTTCCTCTAGACGGTCCAGAAGTTTTCTTACGAGAAGTTATTGCCTCTCTCTGCCTTGATTTAGGCCTAAAAACTAGGTTGGGTCTAGACCGCTTCTTCACGAGGCGCTTTTTACGTGATCTATTTCTACAGACCTCCAACTCTCTCATTGGCAGCACTTCGTCTATATTTAGGTTATTCTCAGCCAGTAAGATTTTGATGACTGTTCTCCACTCGCAGATAACCTGTTCAATAGTTTTCATTATTTACCCCAAACGAACCAAAAATATTTTGCTCCAAGAAGATTGTTACCAATAGGGTGAAAGAATCAGCAAATGTGTATATATAAGATAAATCATGTTTTTAGTGGCTCATCTGAGGCGTAGAATGATGGATACTATGAGAATAGAAGGTATATATAGGTTTATATCCTATTAAAAATCTTGAAAGAGCACTCTATATATATGAATAAATTGTGGAGTTATTATTGCAGGCCATCTTATATTATGCTGAAAGGCTTCTGATATTTCATTCACAATGTGAAATAATTTGCCTCTTTCTTCTGCTGCCTTCTCAAGTGACAGGTCAATTAGTTTAAGATACAAGTAAACTCCATCTGAGATATATTTAAGAACAACCAATGAATATACCTGAGAGTTAACTGATGATGTAGTATTGATTGAATGAGATATAGAGTAAGGCTTCCAAAGTTATACATCTTTCAAAGGACTGCCTTAAGCCAATACAATGCCTATATATCAAAGTTATGTTCTTTGTAATGTATAAGGGACTATCATACGTAGTGCAGCCATGCTTATCCTGCCTCAAATTCAGCCATATTTTCTCTATGTTTGATTAGTCGCACTTTCTCTGTTAGTTTTAACACTGGTAAGTCCTGTTTATCCTATCCGCCAATATTGGCATCTGCCTTGCATGCATCGCGTAATATAAGTTAGTTATGAAACGATTATATCCACCTCGCAATCTAGCTACAAGCAATCTCATGACTACAGAAAAGCTAGGGCAGAAGTCCACAAACATACGCTGCTCCTGGCTTCCTGCAATAGGACTAATCATCCAGCTGCTTTCTGTGCCCTTTGTTTGATGACAAACACCTTACCTGATAGATACAAATATCAGATAGGGGGCACGTGGCTTGACAGCAGATACTTTTCTGATGGATACAAATATTGAAAAGTCAGAAACGATGATGTTCAGTTGCATATCAGAGAGAGGGGTCGAAATTGCAAAAATTTGCGTGGCATTTTTGTTTAATAGTCTCAGACCTCTCTGTGTTCATTTTAGATCAACAAATAAGAATATTCAATAAATAAGTTAACTAAACTGCCCGGGTGTTCATTTACAAGATCTCTTCACGCAGGATTTAGGATGAAATTTTGGATTTGCTGTGAAGTTTATTGATACCTGTCTTACTGATTAGAATTAGAGATCAGACTTCAATCAGTAATTAAAGTATATAAAGATGTTGGGCCAACTCCCATTAATGAATCCATCTGCCTTGATGATTGTCTGTAGCCATTTGTTTGGAAATGCATATCCTGCCCGTAGAGAGGAGGCAATGGTTTCAATGCACGCAAAGTCAAATGATACCAACCAAGATTGCACAACACTAATGCTCGATGACAACCTCAGAATGCATAGGAGACAATTGATGATAAATCAGCACTTATCAATCCAATCAGACGCTCAATCCATGGACATGCCCTCCAAGAGGATATACTACTGTATATTCCTACTGATAATCGGTCTCGTTGTTTCTTTAGGTATTTCAATGGGAATATTTCCATATTTGATTTCTTATACCAGGTTGAGATTAAATTCTACTTACGAATTTTGGAGGGCATACACCTAACCTTTAATTGTTCCATGACTATATGAGTCGGGGTAGTTTTACAATAAACAACAATGTATATCAATAGTGCTTACTACCAATGAATTTACTATATAAGTTATCTTCATACTACTGCTGGTATATTTATTGAATAAGTTATTTTCCAGGTTTTCATACAAACCTTTCGCCAAAAGTACAGCCTTATCCTATACAAATGCTCATTGATTGTGGAAACTGTTGTTTTGAGATGCTAGGTAACTCCATCACATGTGTTTCGTCTTCCAGAGTAGGTTGCACTCGCTAAATCATCTGTTCTTTTTTTTTCTTTTTATTTTAATAAATTTATTGATATTGTGTCTTCTGGTTAGTCAAATAAACTTCTTGGCCATCACATGACCTGCCCTACACTTGTGTGCATTGACTACGGAGGTTGCTTATGTGGTGAGGAGCCTGGATAATTCCATGGCCCTCCATTTAGCAACAGCAGTGAGATAGGTTGCAACAGCAACTCCTATCTCATATCTGACAGCATCAGTCAGTTGCTCTCCTCCTCCGAGGAGGATCCCAGTTATGTTGGACCCGGGATCAAGTCCTAAAATTACCCTCATTCTTGTCTCGATAAACTCATCGAGCTCCTTTCTTGCCCTTAAAACACCCTTACATTCGAGGAGAAAGTGGGTGGGCGATTCTCGAAGCCTATCCTTACAGGCTATACACTTCATCAGGTAGCTCTCATGCAGCTTTCCTAGCTTGGCTAGGATGTGGCTATACTTGAATGTACCTGTTCTTATCTTCATCAGCATGATCACACCAGTTCACAATTTTGGGTTTTGAAGCTCTAATCTTAGCCAAGGATTTCTACCATCCACCCCTAGCTCTCTAGCCACTCTAGTCGCCTTGCTCTTATCTCTTCTGGCTTGTCTGGCCTTCATCACATCTCCCACTGATTGGACGGTCTGCTTATTGTCCAGGGTCTCTTGTAATTTGTCTACCTTCACGCAGAGTTTGGCATTAATAGCCTCTAACTCTGAGATGCGTTTCTCCGTTGGGCTCTCAACTGAGGATTGACTGGTTTTGGCCTGCTTCTTCGATCTCCTAGTGCGTGCTCGAGAACTCATACTAAGGTCTGTTTGCTTGTACCTCGGTGTTTGGATTATTTTTATCACACCAGGCTCCCGATGTGGATTCACAGGAAGGTCTCCGGCTCTTCTAATCCGTTTGACACCTCTCCCCATGTCTCTCAAAGACGTACTGCAGCTTTCGGCTACCGGTGAGGGTGGTAGTCGATGCTTGGCTGCTAGTTGTGCTTTGCTCACCAGACGTATGTGTCCAGTGTATGCCGAGTATAACAGTTTAGGCTCCGTGCAGCAGCTTGTGCTAGGCCACCTGATCTCATATCTCTCTGCATCCTTTACAGCGTAAGCTTTAGCTAGCGCACAGTTCCCATGCTCTTCTAACTCACGTTGTACTTCTTCCCTCGCCAGATGCACTACCTCTAGAGTGTTCTTCTCCACTTCTTCCTCTTCACCGTAGTAGCAAATTTTTTTGTTCTTTTCCTCTTCTTGGGAAAGAAGAGCCCGCTGTTTTCTAGCATATCGTCTCAAGATGGTGCCGATCTTGGTGTGGCGGTTTCTGATAGCCCACGGTGACAGGATCTCGTCCGGGTCACTGTCCGACGCTATATACTCGTTGGTATCTGTTTTAATCCGAGGCCTATCCTTGATCTCCACTTTACTTCTCATACCTTAAATAAGTGCACCCCTTTGCCATGAGGAACAGTGCATACTATCATCTACAAACACTAAAGGGCAAAGGCAATCTAAGACCCTGTATTATTATTGATAAATCCATTATAAGGGATCCATCGCAAGGATATATAAAATAGTACAATTCATTTAAATCAATAAATGTTTATTACCTTAAACATCGTCAAATAGACCTAAAGTTTCTTTTAGCTTCTGAGGGTCAAAACTGATTATATGACTGATAGGAGCATAGATTATTATATTAATTGAGTCGGTGTAAAAACTATTATAATAACTAAAGAAATCTTGTCCCGAAGCAGGCTTTTCCAGTACTTCGCAATCATCCACTGTGGTTACATCAACCCACTTTTTAAATCCCATCCAAAAGCATTGGAATGCAAGATCCTTAACTTCGTCGAACGTACCACAAAGTTGTACCATTACGACAGCAGAATCATCCAGACTGTGAACTCTCTTCATCTCAGACAGCGCATTCTTGATTGTTATGGTGAGATAACTATCTTCGCTAAGATCCTTTCCCTCGCGGTATTCTCCCGGCATGTAGAAATCAAAGAGTTCAACCGCCACAACTTCTTCTCCATCGGAGAATTTTTTAGTTTCGGGATTACTAATAGAGATGCTAGCTATCAAATCATCTTCAGATCTTTTCTGGAATATGCTGAAATACTTAAAATACTCAGCAATTTCAGATTCTGTATACCCAGTATCACTTTTATGAGCATTGATGTTCTGGATGTATTTTACGAAATCAGTTGGGGGGAACTATTACTAGTTGTGCTAAACCAAGAAGAGTCAACTATCGAGCCCAAGGTATTATTTGCTTTAGGAGATGTCTCAGGTTCATTTAAGCAAATTTTTGCACTTGGACTTGAGTTAATAACATCCTTAGCACAAGCGTATAGAACGATGCTTTTCGAAAATGACCACAGTCGATTATGTATAATCTCGCAAAAAGTTTTGTTGTGCGTGATGTCACGCAGTCGGTTATAGCTGTTTTGCACGCCTGGCCTACTTCCACAGAAGTAGCTTCCGAATCCCATATCGATGTAGTACTGCATATCGCAGCTATAAAAAACATTTCCAGTCTTAACTTCAAGCAGTAAAATCGTTGTGTCTGGTAATTTATACTTCTCAAGCATCTCACATAAACCCCTCTTGATTGTTTCTGCTAGAAGTGGTTTTTGTTCGCCTGTTTCAGATGTGTATTCTCCATATAGCTCGATTGTTTTTATTTTCTCATTACTTGCGTTCCATTTGTACATTTCAGAAGGTCTCATGAAGATATTGCATACAATCTTATCGCTGTTTTTTTTCTGGAATATGTCAAAGTATCTTTTGACATGGTAGCTTCGTGCTGCCTCAAATCTCCTCATAAATTTGTCACTGCAGCAGTTATCTCTCTGGATTTCTTCCAAGAATCCATGGAGGTTCTTTGGGACAGATGCTTTTATTGCCTGAGCATGATAAGTCACGTCAACAAGAGATGCCTCCAACATCTGCGGATTCGTTTCAGTGTGCTTTGATGCTCCATATAATTTTTGTATTGCTATGCTTGCAATGAGCAAAAGTTTCATGCCCCCTTAATGCCTGAAACTATATAAACTCATGGATTTAATATATCCTTTAGATTAATTTTTTTTTAAATTAAATTTTCAAGGAATATGAAATTTTTACTAGACCTGTTACGAATGAAAAGAACATATATCAGTAAAATCAGAAAGATCTGTATGCTTTGAGAACAATCACAGGAGCCAATTTTCATCTATAATGCTGTTTTTTGAAAAAATTAGGATGAAATAAAATTTTGGGAAATACATGTCACAGAGAGTAGATTTCTTGGGGATAAAATGCTTCTGTGGCTCTGTGCACTGTTTGTAATGCTCTTTTTCTTCAAATGTTTTGCCAATAATAATCTATTTTTGTTTTAGTAAAATTTATTGCTTAAACTAAAAAATTTGAATGCACAAAACTGGTAAGAGATCGAAAAAGACATTGACCATGTAAAATGCCAAGTCAGCAAAATTGTGTTGTGCCATAAGTCGTATTTATAGGTTTACAAATTGATGTTAGCTTTTCCAAGATAAATTATGATGTAAAATCAATTAATAACTCTATCTTGCCTTTCAAGAATATAGAGATGACGTGAATAAATTAACAATTTGAATAACAAGAGTATTACAACAAACCAGAACACTAGTTAAAATGGCCTACAAGAAAATACTGGCTAAAGTCATATAACGTTACAGACACATTAGTTGTTAGGATGACTAGTGTATATGATTTCTCAGCCAATAAGATTTATTAGATATGCTTTCGACGCCATGCTCTTGAACACTGTACATTATGTGAGAAAACTATTGAATGCAGATGCTCTATATACATCAACAGCATTATCTTGTTAGATTCATTCATCTAATTTTAATGTATTCGAATACACTTCTTGCCAGCACATAACATATGTTTTCTGCTAACAGCTCCTCAGCAAATACTGACTTGCAGACTTGTGCCAATATTTATAGGGATCTTATACAATCTTGTGCACTTCTATAACCTCAATCACAGAAACTGATGACAAACTTATATCCAGTGTACTTTCAACTAACCCTATGAAAACATGGCTGTATCCTCTAAGCCTAGTTTTACTTACTATATACCACTTTTTTGGCTTGGCAATCGACAAGATCGTGAGAGACAGGGAGGTGAATAACCTCAAAGTACATTACAACTATCTACTAACTCTTCCTCATGACATCGAAACAATGCATATGCTAAAAGCTCTTATTTTCAACTATGATCATGTAGAGAACAAAGAGATACTGTACCAATCAGACTACGATACAATCAAGCGGGAGTACAATAACTTGAGGATACAGGAGATACAGAGATTCTACTATTACGGTCCTGCTTTTACCTTTGGTATATTCCTTCCGATAATGTTTCCTATCCTTATCCACATTTGGTCAACAAACAAAAGGCATTTGCTGTTCTGGCGTCGCTAGAAAATTATCGCATGTATTATAGATCCACGCTACAGCTTGTGGGTCGAAAGAGTCCAGCACAATGACTATTTTGCGAGTGTTTCATCAGCGGCAAGACAAATAAAACAGTTTTTTTCTCATCAAATTTATTTGTCAAACTTCCAAGTCACTGCGTGATCTGCTGCTGTGGCCACGACTTGAGATAACCGTTTACCTGAATCAACCGCATACAGTATATCCACGTAGGTGTACTCAGAGTATGTGTATAAGCCATATAGCTGCCGATGCTAAAGATTTATAAGGCAACTCTAGCATGTTTGCTGTGCATTCCAGAGCAGACCGTGTCAAATCTTCCATGCACTCCACTGTTTATGTCTTTTCTCACCGACGTAATATTAACTAAAGCGTTATTGTTGCTATGTATCTATTTGGTTGCATATGATAATACCGCAAAGAAACATATCTCCCAAGAGCTACTCATAATAAAGTTGTTAAATAACTCATTGCCCCGGTTAACTAAACAAAAAGAGTTATGTATTTCTACCTCTCGAGCGATTCCGCAGACCAAGACTTGCGAGGCTCGGGTCAAGCTGTGTATCAGTGAGAAGTTTGTTCACTTAATAAATTTATTATTGGTAGAGATTTACGATGCCATCAATCATTCATAGTCCATTAAGTGCCAAGATTGAATCATATATGCGTGCTTTGGTGTCTTTTGAAGCTTATATAGTGCTTGGTACATGCTGCACTCTACCTCATAGTTATTCTTCCACCATTATTTCTCACCTTCGAAAGAATGGCAATCTCTAGGATCCAACTCTATCTCTTACAGCGCAGACAGGTAAGCCTTTCCTTGTATGGAGCATAGAATTGACTATTTTTTGAAATATGCCTGGTCTTTTAAGAAAGAATATCATGTAAACCGGTACAAATAAAGTTGACTCTGCTTTATTTGTCGTAAAAGTGTAGACTACTCTGCTCAATTTTCTCGTGTAATGTTGGGAAGAGTCTACTGCTTATTCACCTTTAGGTTGTGGCTCTAGGCCTTGTAGAGTTTCATTGCCCTCCAAGATTACTGAAATCAACTTCCCTTGAGGTCAATCGTTGAGCACTAAGGCACCAGTTATCTTGTTAAACTCCAACTACACTAGGCTTTTTAGAGCATGTATCTGATACTGTGTGCTTTTCAAATTGTTTTTATTTAGTGATAGCAAATGATAGGCCAGACATATTTATTTTCGACAAGAGAACATGGGAGATCACCCTAGTTGAGGTTGGCATAACTAGCCAAGACAACCTTCAGCAAGTCGAGCTGGAGAAGACTAGGAAGTATGACATCCTGGCCAATGATCTTGTCATGCTATACAAGGCTAAGAGAGCTGTGATCATTCCATACGTCATGACATGGGACGGAGTGGTGACAGCATATCACAAAAAGTACCTCAAACAGCTGGAGGTCACGCATAACATAGAGGCATACATACAAGTATGCTGGAGAAGACTGTAGAGACCATATCAGTACTGCAGAGGTATCGAAGATGGACTAGAGAAGGAGGAAGCTATCTAGCAAGCGATAGAGAGACTGAGTGAAGCTTGTTGGAGGTGCAGACTGAGGTCTGAATACACTAAGATGGCATAAGAATTAGCCCATAAAATAAATTTAATCTATCAATATATACTGTATATTTATTGGGATGCAAACTATGTTACAGGCCCTTAATAGTACTAATCAAGACGCTTAAAGCTTCAAGTAATGTCGTAGATCATCAACTCTGCTCCAGCCTCCAATCGACTTTTCAAGTCTACTATTCTGCTCGACCTGGGCCAGTAAAACCCATGTCTATGATTACAGAAATGCCAATACGTCTTTATCTCCTCTATAGAAAGTGGGTTAACTAAATACCATAGGATGTATAAATCACCGTTGTTTTGAACCATTAAAAGCTCTTTTATGTTTTTAATCATAAATTCAGCGCACGATATACAGAGTACATCCTTGTTGCAGCTTTTCTTACGGAGTATTCTATAGATATAGAATATCTCTAAGCTATCTTTTATTACCTCCTTGTTCTCCAAATACTTTATCTCCTGCATAACCCGCTCGTTAGCTGCCTTACGTCTGCCTTCATATAAAACCTTAAGTGATACCTTCCCAATTTTTTTGTGGACAACATACTTCTCATACCACAAATCTCCGCACTTTGGCCACATCTTAATTAACTTTTCGGACTCTTCGTGAGCAATATCCACTCTGTGAATCTTCAGATATCTGATGTATGCTAGTGCTACCTTCTCGTGCTTATATTCAGATATATACCTTCGATAGAAATCCAAAACATCAACGCCTTCTTCAACAAGAAGCTCAAGATATAGCAGACAATGCTTGTAGCTGTATATATCCTTCTCTAGCATTTGTATGCATTTTATCCTATCAATGTTTGCGTATGTGACATACTTTTTTATGGTATGAAGTTTTGGTGGAAGAACGAAATATGCCTTTATATAGTTTTTAGCATTGTAGTACATCTTAGACACAGGTAAAATAAATTCTCTATCACGATACTTGCTCCAAGCTTTCATTAGAGCACTCTCTGCCTTCCAAAAATATTCCATCTCGTTTGTCATTAGAAACAGTTTGTAGATTTCCTTGGCCTTGAACAAGTAATCTAATTTGGTTCCTCGATTTAAAAACTCAGTAATAAATTCGTACGTCAAAACAAAGTTTTTGATGATTGAGTAGCATTCGATCAATAAAGCACTGTCGAGGATATTTCTGGACGACAAAAAAAATGATTCTAGAAAGGTGGGGAGGGATGTCATGTATTTAAGACATAATGACTTGAGTTTTAGGTTTACAGGGTGCTGAACGTAGAACAGGAATATGGTAGAACGATGGTCGTAGAAATGCTCATCAGTGTGGGCATGTATAAGCTCTTGATAAGACCCCCCTCTATCATGCTCTAATTCCTTTATGTCTAGTCTTAAATCCGTAGATTGGTACTCTTTCTCGGTAACATGAAGATTATCATGGTTTTTATCAACTGGCCTATCTATGGACCACTTAGGTAGAATGCTTTTCGGGTAAGAAATATATTCTACAACATCCTCCTTGGAAATATACGAAGACGGAATCTTGCATGGTTTGCCAGAAACCTGAAGCACCTCCATTGTGAATCTAAATCCATGCTGAAATAATGAGCTTTTGTGATTGTCTAAGCATCTGCTGAGCATAAAGGCATTCGTTACTCCTTTGCTACCCAAGTAAATAAAGGTTTCCTCTATTGATTTACTGTCTACTTCAATAAGGGTATATAGATCTATCAGCTCTTTGATATCTACAGTGCCCGTTTCTTCTCTAATCAATTTTAAGGCATCACAAATTACATTGTGCTTATCCTTAACTAGAAAAAGCTTCAACTTTACTAGCCTTATGGAGTTTGTGCACTCTATTCCTTTATCTAACACCCTAATAAGTCTATATAAGGCTATACCGGGGTCTTCTTGCAACTTGGTGCTACGGATAGTCATAGAACTCCCTATATCATGCGCAGGATTTTCACATGATTTCCGAGTCCCAGATGATGCTATCGATGGCATAATGTGCTCATTCCCAATATTAAATCTATTCGGCTCATATAGCTCAAAAGCATTACTACTTAACTCTGCGTTAGACCAGCAAAAGTTATCTTTTTGATTTGATAACTTGTTACCCTTCGGTAGACCACCGTAGGTACCGAAAAGAATAGCTCTTTCGGCATAGAATAGCGTCTCATAGAATACCGAATTTGTGGTTTTGTAGGATAATGCCTCTTCTAGCAAATCTTTTGTGTAAAATCTACAGAGTAGCTCAAGCCAAACACCTGTGTTATTTCTCCCAGCTAGAAGCAAGCATCTAGCCTCAAATGGCTGCAGATACCTGCTAAGCTTTATCCTGGCAGTGGCATTATGTTTGTTTTGCTCTAACAGTTTGGCGAGTTTATATATTTTTCTGCCTTCTGGGTTATCTTTAATGGCTTTATCTATGCTACTTCTAAGCAGCAAATCATTTTCACTATCCAGTTCATCATTTTTAACATCACTAAGCTCTCCAGGTCCTTCATCTTCACCATATTCCCTCCTACTGTCAACAGGCTCCCCAAATTCTTTATTTTTACGATATTCTATGTTTGCGAAATTAGAGTCTCCGTTGGTGCCTCTGGAAATTGCTGGAATTGATGCACACTCACTGCCATAGTACATTTCAAAAGATTCTTTGACGGTCCCTGTGCTTTGTAGGATGCCAAATTTGTACTTTTCTATATCATATGCTGAATCAATATCCTCTGTGTGCTCCGCAATATCTGCAAAACCTCTAACTTTATTTCCAAATATAACTTCCTCATATGTATCAGGATTATACTCTCCAGACGTATCACCAATCAGTATGTTTCTTCGATTCCCAGCATTATCATCAATCCGAGAACTAATGGTATTCATATGCTTATTTACTTCTTCTCTACCAGGTGATAGCTTTCTTCCAATCTTTGCTACCGTGGCTAGATCGCAATTCACATCATACAGGTTATGCAGTTTATTCCTTCGTCGCATAAGTTTTGCTTTTTTCGCCTGTACTTTGGTCTCTACTACGTTATATAGGTTATTCTCCTCTTGATCATCTACCAATTTATCCGAAGCATTTTTTACTTCAGATCTAAAACTATTCTTGGGCATATGGGCTAATATTATAGACCGTAAAAACAACAATAGTGGTCAGCAGAGTGTTAAGCTGTGTATCAGCATGAAGACTATTTAATAAATTTGGTTATATATACACTAAGAGCAGCATACTCTTTGAATATCTGCTGTAACTATTTCCACCATAAAGGCTGAAATTATGTCAATGCGTAGCATCCATCATACCTTACAAACTTCCCAGGTGTATGTCAGAGAGTATTCTCTAAAAACCATTCTTATTTATCATAAATTGCGCGTTATAAGAAAGGGAATCATTTTGCAAGTTATGTAGAATTTTTTAGGCACTATACTTGCAAAAAATTTGATAGTCAAATCTTTCTCCAAATGCGAAATTTAGTTACATTGCTGTTGTCAGCAAGATGAGTAAATCCAACATTTTAATGTCTAAGCAGCCAATGTGTTCTTAAACAAGACCCGAGCTCCTTGCTACCTCTGCTGTCATTGCACTTTCAGTTTCTCGCTCTCTAGTCATATTTTTAGTAGTCTCGATTTTTTGACATGAGAAATCGAACATATTGCTATTTTACGAGCAAGGTTTTACCCAGTATATCACACTATTGGTTCTATAATAGCTATACATGCCTTTATAAAATGGCATATCACATTTTTGTGTTTATTTTTTTGGTCTCAAGCCCACAAATGGAAAAGAAAAACAACGATGGAAATAAGCGGAAGGTCTCATTCGCCCCAAAGGAGGCCACAACATACACATATCAAGAACAAAAAACTACAGTATCGAACACATCATGTAATGACAGCTACATCACCATGGACATAACTGCAGATTACTCTAGATACGGTAATAACGAGGTATTTGGTGAATTGAGCACAGAAACCGTTAGGCTGACAGACATAATCAAGGAAGGGATGTCCTCAAACTCTGATGCAAGGAATGCTGAAGGTAAGAATGTGGAGCCTAAAGAGCCCAACGACTCTCTGGGAAAAAATAATGAGACCACTAACCTCAATTCCTCCACCTTAAGCTCTCTGGTTACTGACCAGGCTGGGGATGAATGTCTAAGTAACCAAAACCTGTTATCGATCAACTTGAAAAAACTAGTCCAGGATGATGTAAACATTCTTGCTGAGTCAGGGAAAGATAACGGAAACATACTCCCTATCCACAAAGCATATGATGATTATCAGTATGAGGGAAAACCCAATTGCTTGCCGGAAAATGGAGAGAAGAGAACAATTGAAGTAGAAATAGAGAATTTTGTAAAAGCAGATGATGTTACGAATAATGATAAGCCTGTAAAAGAGACCGTGGTGTCATCGCAGAATGTGTTTGAAAATGAACACGAGAAAAATGCTTATGCATATATAAACACTGAAAATAACGATGTTACAGATAACAATAGTAATGCGCCAATTGTAGAGGATAATGTAATGAGGACAGAGCCATTAGTTGGTATTCTTAATAATACAGCAGAAGAAAAAGATTTAGTGCAGGAGAATCCCGCAGCTACTGAACATGCTGCCGACACCTTATCTTCTCATCAAGGGGCTTTAGACAAGAGTAGCTGTACTAAGGGAAAGTCCAAGATTAGACGATCATCTTTACAGCGAGAAACGGAGGTACCTGCAAATTCCCAGGACACCAAAACTGAACCACAAGATCATAAGCATCAAGCCAGAGACACACCAGAAGACGACAAAACTGTAATAAATGACGATAAAGAAAACGTACAAGCTAATAGCAAGCGAAAAAACAGCACATCGTCCGCCACACGAAAACCTAGAACCAGTTTGCGAAGAAAATCCGTCGATGGTTCGTTCAATAACACACTTATGAGTGACAACACAGTTTACTATGAAGAGATTTGCAATACACAGGATTTAAGAAAAATTTTCCAGCCAAAACCGAAAACGAACGTTTCGGAGCTGCTAATGAACTATGGCATAAAGTTTTTTGATAGCATTATTTTAAACAGCACAAGAAGGAGTACATTCTCAAGGCCTATAAACTGCAATGATCCAGCAACGAATATGTTTTTGGAGTATTGCAAGAGTAAGCAGGTAGATTTCTATATGAAGTATAGCGAAGAGCTAGAAAAAAGGATTGCAAAGCTTGCTGACGCTAATAAGCAAACAGAGCGAGACTTTGAGAATGCAGAGATTACTGAAACACACAAGTTAAAGAGCTTGAAAGAGGAATGCAGGATAAGAGCGAAAAATGCGGGTATTGAATTCCGGAGAGCGCAGATGATGAACTTCAATTTCGAGATATTGAACTCAAAGACCAACTTACAAGAGAAGCTTAGCGATGCTGCAAGTGAGATTTCTAAGCTAGAGACCCAGCTATCTGTACTAAAAGTATCAACAGCTACGAAGTCAGAGAAGATCCGAGCTATTAGGGAGCGAATGTCGAAGACGAGCAAGGAATATGAGCCTGATTATCTTAAAGGGCTGATCTCTGACCAGGAAAAGCTTATAAAGAGCTTAAATGAGGAGCTGAAGGCAGTGACAAAGGAAGTAAGAAATAAAGAGGCCTCATGGAAGAGCATAAAAGAGGAAATTGAGGCTGTAACTAATGAGAATATAAAGCTAAAGCAGAACTTGAAGAGCAAGAACGTCACCGAGAATGAGGTGATAGAGCTAAAGAATGAGTACAAGGTACAGTCATCGGTTGTTGGGATCAACATTCTTGGATTAGATACAAACACTTTTAAATTTGGTCTGTTAGGCTATGAATTTGACCTGAGATACGATGAGCTTGCTGTCTCAAACTTCGATGTCAGGTGCATTGAAGAAAGTCCCATTCACGAGTACGGCCTTAGTGCGTTCACTCTCCAGGGATTGCCATTTAAGGAAGCAATGCACACGGTTGTGACAATATGTAATAGAATAAGCTATTTATTTGCGCAGATAAGGTATCTCGAAGCCATGTACAATGCCAAGGTATGCCACAGTGACAAGAAAGTTACTGTCACTATGAATCTAATGGATGTTAAAAGTTATAGCACAGCCCACCTGAAGTTTGTTATATCAGAAGGGTTCACTTGCTCTGTAGAGGACGCCATTGGCAATTTGAATGAAGATTCAGACTTTATGTTGAATTACCTGGAAAAGATAAAGATGGGAAAGGCAAATGCAGCAATGTAGAGTTTAGTACCGATTACAGATAAGTAAAACCAAGATGGTCAGAGATACGAGCCCAGACTCTATGTAACATCGATATAAGACCATATCCCAGCTTGATTGAAGCATAGTCTCGTAAAAACATCATGAATGTTCATACATAATGGCGTCTTTGTATTCTTGGCTCTAGTCTCTAGCTTGTCCTTCGGCTTTGTTCAGCAAATTCTACACTATAATTATTATTTCCAAAGATTGATCTGATAAACAATGTACGATCAGTTAACGCAACAAAGGTGGGGGTAACACTAGCAAATTCCATGCATTCCCCAGCTTTAGTATTATGACTTGTTCTTGTCATGACTTATACTCAATAAATACACTAACACTAATATATTTTGCATCTATTCTACGGACATACATGTTCTTTGAGAGATTTACATTGTAGACTCACCAATTGATTGTGCATGTCATATCTTGTTTAAATTCCATTTATCTCTAGAGATTGTACCTGTTGATATTGCAGTACACTTTATATTATTAACAAATTTATTTAGGACACATTTGCTGATACGCATCTTAGTCCTATATTCCTAGTTTGCACTGATTATGGGACTCAACAGTTTATTTACCTTAATGGATCAAAACTCATATCTTCTCTTCAGCAGATAGCATTACGCTTGACGCGCGTTGGCTACGACGTAGGATCTTCCTACATGATAAAACCTATGAGACTTACCAACTAAGTAGTTTACGTATTTTTATACAATTCTGAAGTCCAAAAGGCTATAACAATTAATTTATTTGAAAACAAACACAGTGGATAAGATACAGCGACTCTCATAAATATGCAACTATCAGATATTTATGAAGTTTTTTGGTTGCCTAATAGGTAGATCAGGAAACGTTGCAAATAGCTGGTCCATTTCACTTTGCTCTACATTTACCTTAGGCGCACTACTCCTACGCCTTGGACGATTGTTCTTGGTTATCTCCTTCAATGCAGCATGTCTGTGCCTGCTAGACCTCTTTGTAGGCGTATACTGCCTGGCTATTGGATCAAAGTTTTCTTTGTCCTGTGAGTCTAAAGACAAAAAGTCATCACCAAACTCTCTCATGGGCTTCAAATAAAATCCCGAGTTGTATTTTTGGAGGGAAATACCTTGATCACCCGCCCATATTTTTCTTAATAGCATACTGGTAGGGGCAATCCAACCTTGAGTTCAAGAATAGAGTTATCAAGAAGCTATAGATTGCAGTACAGCATTTATGAAGTCGCAAAAGGTTGAGGATGTTTAATATCTTACAAATGTATGCGGCTGAAGCTATCTTCCCATTCTGTGACATATTTTAGTACATGTTAGGTTATATTAGACAGTATATTTATGACCTCTTCCATTATAGTGCCTGTATTAGTCTTACATCTATTATCTCTAGATCTGCTATACTTATTGACTTGTAAATACATCCTCTATTTTGTGATTTTATGGAGATCAATAAATGTTCAAATGATAGAAGATTCAAGTAGAATTGGGGCTGTATTTAGTGATCCATAAGGCAGATGTACAGGCATTTATTAGTTACGCATTCTACAATATATCAACAACATGTCAAAAAACGTCACCTTATAGTTTAATCCTTTAATGTCCATCTACAAGCCATATTTTGTGAGAGATATATTTCTCTCCGTAGCAGGATTTGAATCATCTATAGAATCCTACACCACAAACCTAGAAATTAAGTCTCGGAATCTATAGGCTACTAAAACACCCCTAACAGCATCATGGGCAGTAAAGCTGGTCATCTGTATATGCGGAGGGTAAACAGTCTTGGGAGATCCATCGTCTATCACGGCACCGGAAAGAAATACCATAAACATGCCTTCTGGTACAATTATATTCTCCCCGGCATGGCAATACTGTACCTTAAGAGTGTCAACATACCTCTCTAGCTCATTCATATTGCAGTTAGGAAACACGTTGTTCACAGCCAAGCACTCAAGTACTATCCTAACCATTTCCTTTCGATCCTGAGAGCGTATCCCAGAGAATGAGGTCTGCTCAGCCACCCAAACTAAGCTGTCACAGAGCGCAATCACCGTTGCCGTCCTCGGTGTATTATGTAGCAAAGCAATCTCTCCAAACAAATCTCCTCTAGTAAGTTTCTTAATCACTCTTCCCTCCTTTATAACATCAAACTCTCCTTGATCAATGATATACATCTGCGATCCGAATCCACCCTCCTTAATAAAAACAGTATTGGCACTCACGTGCTGTGACCACATGCTATTAATAAACCTCGTTCTTTGGTCAGGATCCAAAAATCCAAGTGGTATTTCGTTTGTCTTGAAAACCGACTCCAAAAAAATAAATGTTTCATCGTCCTTTGGGTTGTACGGTAGTCTAAAGTTTTCTGGGGTGACACGCTCGGCATATACACTCTTACGCCTCTGTGACCTCCAAGTCTTCATAAAAAGCTCATCATTTTCAGATTTATTTTCTAAGCATGCTGCGCTAGGTTTCGCATCCTGTCGGGTGAGAAAGTACGAATTAATCGCTTCGGTAACGGTTCGCAAATCATTCACATTTTCCATAATGGAGATACGCTCGGGTAATCTCTCTATCTCTTCATCATTTAGAGAATAATTATTATCTCTTGCATAGCTTTTTATTATATCAGAAAGCTCAAACTCCATACGGGGTACCAATCAAAAATATTTATAGCAATTTTTTAGCACGAAGAATATCTGATCAAGCACTGCATTTCCTAATTTGAAAATAAAGATCTTCCTTTTGAGAAATAAGTTCGTGTTTTTGGACAGTTTTGCCAATTTAATTGATAGACAAAAAAATGCAACTACAGATACGTTTATGAAAGCTACTAGGTATGCCATCCAGCTGTGGAAAGCACTGTTGGTATATTATGGAGCTCTACTATATGGTTTAATAAACGAATTTAGTCTCCACGTCATACTTAAATTTATTAATTTCCTTAATTACACACACCTTAGCAGCTGACAGAAACGAATTGTAAGACTAAAGTTGTTTAATGTGTGGATATACAATAATGCTAAAAATCAATTTATTAGATATCACAGAAAAAAAACCACTGAAATTTATGATTAACTCCCTCATTTAAGTAAATTTAGAAGGCCAAAAGGTATTTTAACAAGAAAACCCGACTGTTAGAAGCAATTAGATCGGAGATATACGTCATATCAATGCAAAAAGTAATGTAAAAAACTCAGTTGATGCAAAATCAATCGCCCAAATAGTCTAGATATACCACTTTATTGGATTCTGCATTTATCAATCACCCCAAGTACAAAGAGACGAGAATATTGAAGTACCAATAAAAGATACTTCACAAAAATGAGTTTCTAGCAAATCTGCCTTTGTTATGATATAAAATATGGGATTTTGTGGATTGAGGGCTTGCAAATCTGGTCTCATTTAATCTGTAAACCCTAGGTATGTACAAGACTGCCTTTCGCTTCATGTAATCATAGCACAACATAGCTCCATTTTTTATTCTAAATATTGGTCATCTTTGTCTAAATTGAAATATTAATTATTCTTGATGAACCCTATATCTCACTGAATGGTTGATTGCGTCAATAAGCGAGTATATATTGACTTCATACTATAGATTGTTGGATTCACTTAGTGTATTAGCTCAAATTCTTATAAGATTGGATAGGTTTTATTAAAAGTCCAATACGCAATATATTGGATAAGTTGATTTGCGAATGGCAGTACATCTATGCAGCCACAGACTATACAATAAGTAGCTCATTCTAGTGTCTATAATATTAGAGTTTAGAAAAGGATGACATGGTATGGCAATAACGATAATATTGCATAGATATGCACATAAAGTATTCTTATTCAATTTTTGCTCTACCAAGATCTGATTCACTGTAATTATCATAGAGACAAGCATATATTTAGCATGCCCTTTAATCATCGGTAATCAGTATATAGTTAGTACTTAGCATGTCATTGAGAGTTATCGTGTAGTTAGTGCCAAAATATCATAAGGCCCTTGGATCTGCGCGTAAAAATCTCACATAAGTCCTTCATTCATTTCTATTGTCGCTCTTTCATCCATTTTCGACAAAATAACTTTCGTATATACCTTCGTTGGTTATGCTCATGCCCAGACATGTTTTCGTTCTTCATTCATTTTGCTAATATGGTAATCTATAATTGGAATACTCCAAAATTGGGAAAATGAGGACATGAAACAAAGTTGCAACAGTAATTCAGGATTGGCATTTAAATCTTCGCCGCAAATATCCCATACCCACAAATGAAATTTCAAAAACTTTTAGAGGAACTTAGCAAGCTGTACTGTGTCGAGAAAGAGGGCGAGAATCATTTCGTTGTGCGTAATGGAAGTGCTTCTGTTAGAATTAATCAGGACACCAAACATGATTTCAACTCAATTTGTAGAATGCTGGATGACAGGAGAGATTTTAGGAGTAGATTTGAGACTAATATTCGAGAAGAAGGAATTTTTGTGTCTGGGCTTGACAATACGGGTAGTGAATCTGTATCTAACTATAATGACGAATACAATGCATTTGGGCCTAGTGATTTAGGAGGGAAGCGTGATAAGGAATACTATGACGTGGGGAATGCAGATCTTATGCCAAGTTTCTCAAGCGGCAATATTTTTGGCAAAAAGGAGAAGAAAAAGGATACTTTTTATATAGACCCGAGCAGCTCGTTATTTGGGCCCAGACAGCCTAAGAACACACCTGATGATGAGGATAACTCCCTTATATCGATTATACCGGCAAGGCCTGGGAAACAAAATGATAGAAAGCATCCACCCAACCCTGATAATGATCACTTTAGGATGCCTCCTGGCTGAGAAAACATATTTTGACTATTTTAGGCATACGTAGCAGAATAAATATGATTTGTGTTTCATTTCAGTAGGTGCATTGATCTTTCATCAGCGAACTTCTTTGCCAAGTTCTACCTTATGTTCATTAACTTTGTAGGTTGTCTATGTAGTGGGTGCTTATGCATGGCCATCCATTTAGCAACAGCAGTATGCTGAATCTAAATGCCTACATTCTACAGCGTCTGTCAGTCATACTCTTCCTTTAAGATTGAGCTATTAGAGCCTGGAACAGTTATAGCTTTGCCTGTGAAGTACAGTATAAGTCTGTATGCATAGTTGTTGCATATTCTCCATATTAATCAATAAAATTTATTAAATGAACTGCTCTCTGTCTACCAGCTTAACCCTGCAGATAATTCACATCGATTACAAAGAACAGAAATGAGCAGCCTGGGCAACACAGCATTTCTATTATAGGCGAATAAAACTATTTGCATAGCCCTAGAATAGCCCATATCCTACATCAAGCTCACGGCACTTCTCATTAATGATTGATAGAAAATCAATAAAATGAAATCCTCGCTGTCATACAACTCAGTCTATCTATATTTCAAATTTAATAATGTGTCATTTTATAACAGCAAGATTTTTATTTAACATCACAAGGAATACCCTATTAATTGCACAACAACATCAGTAGCCTACAATCTCGTAAAATTAAGGGATAACACAACTGTTATCTTTTATCTGCCTTTCGGCTTCAAAGAGTTTCGGGATATAGCAGAAGCAAAACCATCAGCATCCACATCAGAAAATATTTTCATGTTGCATTCATCGATAATCATATCTATAACATTAATTGCCTCATATTTGCTCATCGAGGTCATTTGTACAATCACATCAATGGCCTTAGCCCTCGGTTTCCCCTCTATTTTAGCTATTATTTTGTCAAATGATACCATAGGTGCTTTTTCATATACTACTTGCTTGACCTTATGACATCTATCTACAGCTTTCTGTAGGTCAAACTCACTCACAGAATCCTTGGACCTCTTGTATGAAATCTCAGAAAAGTCCTCAAAAAACTCACGTTGTACCGGCTCCCTAACCTCACGAATCTCATTTGCTTCCATATACTCATCAAGAACAGGACTTTCCCAGAAGTTACTGAGCTCATCTACAAGTCTGTTATATTCCACAAACCCACGATCAGTGTCTCTCTTTATGTACAAATCATTCAGCTCCCCAGTATCTTTCATTTGACTAACTTCGTTGTTAGTAAATGGGCCGAGGATTTCATTCCCGCGCTTGAGTAACCAGCAAACTAATTGATCCGGCTTATCTCCAATAACAAAGTTTCCACACGAGTCAAAATGACCCTTCTTGAGCTTACTAGCATCAAAATCCCACATTGATTCGTTATCCTTTTTCCCGTGTTTCTTAAACGGAAACTGCTTCTTTAGTGCAAAAATCTTGTTCTTCTCAATTAAGCTCTTTTCTGCGGGTGATGGATCCGTAAACAGTCTCGGGGTTACGCTTTCTTTTGTGCACAAGCTTTCTTCGAAGACATAGTCGTCTGGTTTGATCATCTCACAAGTTCTTAAGTTTTCTTTAACAAACATGGGTAAAGTTTTTTTTTATTTCATTTGTCTGTGGAATATCAAACAATATGCTAAGCTTGATGGTGCACTTTGCAGTATACCATGATCTTTGATGCGAAAAGCTGACTTTTGTACTCGCTTACACCTTATAGAATGTTCCACACTTAGACTCATCCCGACTATGCTCATGCGTTGCATGGTCAATATATTTGCTAGATACTTCTGTAATTGATTTGCATCTATAATAAATTAGCATCCAGTCGCCATACCAACTCAATTGTGGCGTCGGTACCTTATGGCCTAATCAGATGATACAATCAGATTAACTTACTAAGCCTTGTGCTTCAATTGCATGGTACAAGTATAGTACTTCATTAAACCCAACACCTCGTATCTGTAACATCAAACTCATTTCCTTCCTGATTTTCTTGTTTACAGCCTCTATAAAAAATAAAATTTTGATCGTCGTTGCATGAACAATGGAATAGAAGCTTTTTTGCGCATAAAACCTCAAACAATCAATAAGGAATACAAAATCTCCAATAACACTATCGAAATAGATGAAAAGACATATACCTTTGATTCCATTTTCAGACATGCAACACAGAATGACTTATACAAGCGTCTATCGCAAAGCTTTTTAGTAAGTTGTTTACAGGGATACAATTGCACGCTATTTGCCTACGGACAAACTGGGAGTGGGAAAACGTATACAATGCAAGGTAATGCATATGACCCAGGGCTCGTTCAGAGGTCGCTTGCCTTCTTACACGGTGTAAACTGCGAGGTTAAGGTGTCATTTGTTGAAATATACAATGAAACTATGATGGACCTTCTAGACAGAAGCAAGAATTTGAGCATCCGAGAAGACCCGTTTAAAGGTGTTATTGTAGATAACTTGACTATTATGGAGAGTAAAAGCTATGATGAGAGTGTGGCACTATATGAGAAGGGAATAGAAACCAGGAAGACGTCATCTACTGAAATGAACAGGGAGAGCTCAAGGAGCCATTCTGTGTTCACTGTATACGTCAAGAGTGAGCAAGGTCCAATAAACAGAAGTTCCAAGCTTTCGTTTGTTGATCTGGCGGGATCTGAGAGACTGAAAGACATAAAATTGGAAGAAGTAAAGATCAAGGAGACAGCAAATATCAACAAGAGTCTTTTATGCCTCGGGAAAATAATAATGAAGCTGAGTATTAGCAGCGAGGGTCATATCTGCTACCGGGATTCTAAGCTGACTTTTTTACTCAAGGACTCACTTGGTGGGAACTGCAAGCTTATTATTATAGGGAATGTTAATTTGACGTATAAGTGTGAGTCTTTGAATACCTTGAACTTTTTGACCCGAGCTAAAATGATTGCCAATCAGCCTGTAGCTAATACTGACGTGAGGTCGGACTGTGAGGATCTCAAGGCAGAGCTAATAAATTTAGACAAGGAGAACCAGGAGCTGAAGGCTAGAATCGCCCTCATGGAGAACCAGGGATCAAGAGATCACCAACACGCCTATCGGAGACTTATGGTGTCAAAGGTATTGAAGGAGATAGAGAGTATTAAGAAGGTTATTGAGGAGTTGGAAGGCAGCATTCAGGCTATATCCCAGTACGGTTATAAAAGGAATAAGAGTCAAATACTGGAGATTCACAAATATTACAGCGACGTATTTAGCGAGAGATTCAATGAGATAGACTCCATTGCCCTAAAGAAGAGAAAGCTAGACTAAGCAACACTATAGACTTTGTTAGCCTAATGAAGAGGAAGCTAGACTGAGGAACTCTATAGACTCATATTTGAAGGAAAATTTTCAGAACAAGATGAGATATATACTGCAGATAAATTTATTTCACGCCATTTTCTTTTTTATAAAAGCCAATTAGTAAAATTTATTAGACAAGCATTGTGATTTCCCACCGACAATCGTACACATCAGGTTTTAATAAGGAGAGCAAGGTGTCGGGTATTTAGCCAAATTCACTGTATTCTAAATATCGTTTATTATTCAACACAATCAGTGCTTTCCAAAAATAATATTTTCGCACTATTATAGCTTCCCCTTAAAAGAAGGTCTCTTCTTATACCTGTTAGGCTCCATAGACCTCTTATGCAAGAAGAAGTACCAGTTGCCTCTACTGAACTTTAAATAATCCTGCCACTTCTTCAGAATGTACTCGTGATTGTCCTGTTTCTCAATCCATATAGAAATCTTATAATGTGGTGGCTTCTCGTTAAAAATACATCCACAGATCCCATCGACCTCGTTCGACACACAGAAAGCCATAGTTCTCTTCCACATGTCGTTTATGTCTACCTTAGCCATCTGCTGTATATCAACTATAAGTCTTCCACCGTCTGCATTTGCTTTATCCTCCCACATAGGCTTTATGCCCTTCTTAAACAAGTTTAGCGTACATAAATTATCAACTCCAGCTTTCGATATCTCGTCAGACATGTACATGAACTCTGGTATGGTGCTGACCTCACCAACGTTCTCTAATGTGTCTTCCCAATTTTTGGAAGGTGCGTCCTCATTGCCTATTTGCCACAAGACCCAGTTTGATGCTAGTTTGTTCATGGGGTAAAAAATTCTGTAGAATAAATTGCAGATTCTTGTATTTTAAGTCAAACACAGACTCTAAAAGGGCGTGGGGTAAAGTTATATACCAGCCGGGAGTTTAGTAAAATAGAATTTGTTGAATGAATGAGACAGCTTTCAATGTTTGCATTATGAACTGAAAAAGTAAAGGTTTGTGATGATGTTATCTAGAGCATTATTGTAACAGGCTTACTGATATCTCCTGAGCAGATTGCAGTCATTTAGAGTTTTATTATAGCAGACTTGTCAATTTACATTAAAGCACGGCTATTGTGGACATATTAGGTGCCGAGACCCGATTGTGTTTCAACTTTATCCTGGTATAACAACAAGGTTTGTTTTTGCAGAATTGGCAGGTGCATTAGCTGGTGAACTTGTTCTTTGGTGGGCGTATTTCTTGATGAACTTATTCTTTTGATACAAAAAGATTTACACTGTGAAAATAATAGCAGAGATATGAATTTAGCACTGTTCAAGAAAAAAAACACATCCTTAAACATGAAGAATTTAAATGCAAAAAATCACTTGTCACAGGACGTCCGTGGGTACCACATAATTTCTGCAGCTTCCTTCTTTGCTTCTTCACATTAAATAATATCTTCCTAAATGTTAATAAAGCCTGTTATACAGGATTAAGAAACCCCTCAGGGTATGAAACGCATTAAAGATTTTTGCAGAGTTAAACTAGAACCCACAGAATCTAAAAGAGTAAAAAGAGAGGACTTTGGAGGCCTCATAAACAACAACATCCTACTACTTCTATCAAGGCATATACCTACACTCTCTACAATGTACAAAATGGATATCTGCCTTGAGAAAACTAATATACACAGCAGACACAAGAAAAATAAGGAAGTGAGTATAAAATATGATGATGTATCAATATTTCGGTATGACATGTACTTCTATACCCAACTAAAGCACATGGAGATAGCTAATACAAGAAACCTGGATCTGGCACTCCTGAATAGAATACCGATGGAATCATTGATTGTAGATGTTCCTAAGATTAGGCTGAACGGAGCGTACGAGCTATATGTAAAGGAATTGTGTTTTGAGAATGTAGTTCTTGGAGGCAGCACATTGATGCAAATACTGAGCTCCACGTATTTGAAGAAACTAGACCTTATAAATGTTAGATTTAAGACAGATAGGGTTACCATTAGAGATGTGATAAATAAGATAGACAAAATGAAAAACATATTGGGGCTATCAATTGCAAACTGCCCAATGTTTTCGCTCTCAGATTTCGCAAGATTAGAGCTATCATACTTTAGGTTTATAGATAGCAAGGACAATGTAAAAATTATTTACAGCAACTTCAGCTCATATCGCAAACTTTTTGCCTTAAATATTCCTGAAAAGGGACAAAAATACTTTAACACGGATTTGGAGGAGATCTATGTAGCTTCTCAGTCGTTCCAGATAAAGAGACTGTACGAAATATCTTTTGTATCACTAAATAGAGCATACTTTTCGTTTATCAATATAACCCCTGAGGATATTCGGCTATTTTTCCTAAAGCACCCCGTATTACTGAAATGTCATTTCGGCACTGCGCATTTGTTGGAACATCCTTCTTACAATTGATAGATTCTTTCAAGGATGTTCATTTTCTAGATCTGTTCAAATCCAGTGTCCCAACAGATTGCGCTGGAATGTATGAATGCTAAATTGGTAAAGTGCATTGTTATAAACATAAATGGGAACACACTCTATATAAAGAATAAGCAGGCATATAGTACCACAATCTTTTGATTCACGACTCTCTTTTTTTCACCAAATACTTATTTTGTCTGGAAATATACAAAAATGACTACATTTTATTCTCTCATCATAGTACACTAAATTAATAGATCTACTCATTATATATCCTATAATGATGATTTACATCCAGAGGATTATCATACTATGTCTTAGCATAGCCTACCACATCTCATGATGTTTCATGTAATTGCTTCCAATTGTGGTTAACCTATTATGATACATAATGCCTTATTTGATTTTTATGTACCCTATTGTTTGTTGGAATATCTAAACACACAGTTTAGTTTATTGAGCTATTTTGCCTCAGTTCGCTTCTATCTGATGCACCAATTATAAGATTTGCAGATTATAAGACTATAACACCATACGTTACAACATAAAGCATGTCATCTTTTACTTACAAGAAAGCTTTTCTCAATGTATACAATATTCTGATAGTGTTTTGATTGCGCTTCTATAAACACTCTAAAACAAAGCGTATTAATAATTTACATTATTTACCACTTTACCCCCATGAATGACAGCCAAATTATAAATGTTTGGAAAGAAAACTTAGTGGATGAAATGAAAAACATACGAAAGCTCATAAAACAATATAACTACATTGGAATGGACACTGAATTTCCTGGTGTAGTTGCTAAGCCCATAGGAAACTTTAGATCTGTGTCGTCGTTTGCATATCAGCAACTTCGATGCAACGTAGACTTGCTCAAAATAATACAGCTAGGAATATCTCTTAGTGATGCTGACGGCAATCGCCCATTCCCAGTTAATACTTGGCAATTTAATTTCAACTTCAGCCTTGAAACAGATATGTACGCCAAAGAATCTATTGATCTGTTGATAGAAGCACAAATTGACTTTAAGGAACACAAGCGGAGAGGCATATCGGTTGAAGAGTTTGGCGAACTACTGCTCACATCAGGCTTAGTTATGTCTGAGAATGTTGTTTGGATATCATTCCATTCTGCTTACGATTTTGGTTACCTTATTAAAGTTTTAACTTGCAACTTATTGCCTGAGAAAGAAGAAGACTTTTACCATTTACTGCGAGCGCTGTTTCCAGCATTCTACGATATAAAGTACCTTGTACAGACTAGCAAATACATAAAAAAGGCGCTTCAGGAAATATCTACAGATTTAGCGCTGGTGAGGAGTGGGATACAACATCAGGCTGGGAGTGATGCACTACTGACCTCTTACACATTTTTTAGAACCAAAGACGTTTTGTTTGATAAAAAAATTAACGAGCAGTTTTTTGGCAAATTGTATGGTATTGAAATAAAACAAATTTAGAATATTTCTTGATAAAAATATTGAAGATACTGTGATGGGCATCATCCGACGCTTCAGCTGATACGTAGCATGCTTCAGATAGTGTAGCAAAATCTACCTAATGCTTCAACTTCCCATATTAGCACTCCAATGCCTTATTAAGACTGATAGTACTGAGTCATTTATAAGCATAGTTGTCACTTAAAAAATTATAACTTTTCCTGCTTCAATCATCAAGATTTAGTGGATAAGCCTTGGGCTATCTCGCAGCTTTCCACTACGCTTAATGCGTATCAGTTTGGGGGCTTTACCTGCTTTTATATGTAAATTGTACAAGGAAGTAACCCTAAAAATTTGATAAATTATGATGAACGATGAATTACAGCGATACATATGTGCCATAGTGGTAATAGGACTCATTTAGTGCGATGAATTCCGGCCACGAGGGTTTATCTAGTCTCAACACACATCACCTACGCGAATCTGAGTAAATCTGCTTTCCACCCAGATGAAGGTTACAGTTTCAAAATAAGTTTATTATATCTTTATTCTCTATATGCTCAAAAATCAAGGCTTTCTGCATCGAAGCTGCCACTACTATTTACCTCTGCAGTTTTTTCTTTATCTATGGGGATGGCATACTTCTTAACATAGCTAGTACAAACCTCTAAATACTTTTCATGATTGTTTATGTACAGAGCTCCTGCCTCACTATTAAGGGGATCTGACGCGTTTGGATACGTTAAAAAGAGTGGTATAAATGAACCAAGAATATTGAGAAGTTCATATAAAGGAGACCAATTCTGATTCAAAACATCGAGACATACAGAACCACTTGTTTCGTCTACGTTAGGATGGAATATTTTGGTTGTGAACCCAACCGATGGGCTTTTAAATGGGTATTCCTCCGGTATATGAATATTTATTTTGAACTTATATCCTGAGAACGGTGTATTTTCGGGACCGTTAACTAGGACTTCCAGCTCACAATGCTTATTCTCTTTGATTTGGACTTCATAGTTTGCATTGTAGAGCTTTTGCAGCTCATTTTTTAGTCGTGCATTTATCCGTGCCATTATTTTGTTATTTCGTGTGATAAGGATTATTAATTTGTATCTTGTTTCAGATTAAATTCGTAAACAGAAGAACCTTATTGGGCAATTGAGGCTTTTATATTCAGAATATATGAACAAATAGAATTTTTCACATTCATCTCAGATCCAGTAACGTCATGATGGGCTCAGAATCGGGGCGAATGAATAAATTCTACGTAATTTGTCAAACTAGTGAGAACAAAATATCGCACATTTGTCCTCGCACGGAACGCCTTTTGTATACCTCTTGATCGTGATAGTATAGGTGTATAAACTGTATCCCATCATGAAAGATAGTATAACTTTAGACTAAACAATATAAAAGATATTATAGAGCCTAATAAATTACAGATCGCTTGATACGAAAGATAGCAAAACACCTAACTAGCATATATATGGGAGAATGCTACTTTTAAAAAACATTCCTCTATAGCATGGAAACTTAAATGCATTAATTTACTCAGCTGCCGCAAATAAATAGAAATGTATTTATTCATCGTCCTCCTCGTCTTCATCATTCTCCTGAGCAACATCCCCATAAGCAAGACAACTCTTCTGGTAGTCTGTAAGATAAATACCCTTATCTGCAGGTAAGGAGAAACTGATATTATCTTCTGTACCAATAACAAGAATGTCGTCCTTCTTGACGGTAAACATAGCATTGGAGAAATCGCACAGGTGTACATTGTTCGAGTCAACTTTGCTTTCAATAGTCTTAATAATACCTATGCGTCCAACAAAATCTCCACGATAAACATACGCAACCTTATCAACCGAGAATTGTATGTGGTCAACAACACACCTCTTTTTCAGATCAACCCTAACAGAATCATCTACCTCAATCTTGGGGTTACAAAACCTGTAATGGTATCCCTCATTAGTCCTGATAAGTGGAAGCTTGCTCGTCTCATCAAAGAACTTACCCAACACCTTTGATATCTTGTACTTGGCTTCCTCTGGTGAGATTTTAAGCAACACAAACTTCCGTTCAAGATTGTAAAACAAACGGTAGTGCTCATTAGATTTGACAATAGAAATAACGTCAAAAATACCAACAGTAAGCCTCTTTGTTGTTGCAATGCGTCCATTAACCATTATTTGCTTGTCATTAAGAATTATCATCACCTCCTTCCTGTTGCTGGCGCACTTAAGGTGTTTGGTGAGTAGGTACTCGAGCGGTATGCTCTCATTAGCCTTGTGTGGCCCTGGGAGAGGCCTAACAACAAACACACCTTTCTCTCCTTTCAAATTCCATGACTCTGGGGCTGCCAGTCTTTTTAAATGTCGCTTCGGTCCTATTGCCTAAAATTATAAAAGATTCCACTTACCATTTTATGGGGGCTAAAATTTTTTACTAATAGCGAGAAATTAGTTCACCTACCAAGTTTGAGAGATTAAGTTTGCTGGTGGTACACTGTAGTCCGACAGATAAGAATGCTTGTATTAAAAGTGTAGTTTGTATATTTGCTATTAAACTTATTGAGCAAGCTGTTTCTCAATTTGCATTTATTCAAATCATGTATTCACATTCTATCAAACTAAGCGGGATATCTAGTTACACTTTCTACATTTCCATAAGGAATAAGTATAATAATTTTTTGTATGACAGAGAGCCTTTATTGGTTAGAACTATTGCAGCTGTTGATAGAAATACCAAACAGTATGTACGCTACACAATCTCACAGGCCGTGGTTTATTATGTATATTACTCCTAGGTAGACATAATAGAGTGTCATATATGTGATGTACCATATTGATATGCTTACCATTGCACTTTATGGTCTCCAGTCCTCAATAAATTCTGTGTCATTCCGTGTAACTGATACGTAGCATGCATAGACTAAAGCTGTGTAACAAAGAGAATTTTACACAATAAATTCATTTGGCTGATTCTCTATCGCTGTTATTGCAATGTTTAAATACATATCTCAACGAATTAGTTTTGAGGCCCGCTGGCATGCGTGATGTCTGCCAATTCCACCCTAATAAACCTGCTATTCTATGAACAATAACTCAAAACATTAAATATCACTTTTCTTGATCCAAAATCTTATTCTGAATTAATCTAATTTACCAAAGTAAGCTAGAAGGGCATTTGTCGCGGACTACGCAAACAGAACACTTCGGCTTTATAGGCAAGCAAACTACTTGTCCAAAACCAACCAAAACATGGTTGACTTCCGGCCACTCCTCCTTATCAAGAATATTCTCAAGTGCCTTTCTAGTTTCCTCCGGAGTTTTACTATTGACCAGTCCTATCCTATTAGCTACTCGGTGCACATGCGTGTCCACACCTATACCCTCATTCTTGTTGCATGCATGCTGCAAGTATAGGTATCCCATTTTGTTACCAATCCCAGGTAACATTGTCACATCCTCTATTGTGTCAGGCATACCAAGCTTATCGCATATCTCTGCTATCCTCTTAATATCTCGGGACTTCTTATTATAGAACCCGACCTTGTTTATAAGAGATTTAATGTACTCTTGAGAGCTGGATTTTACATTTTGGATTGTTAAGCCATCTTTATTACTCTTATCTTCAGGTAGCTGGCTGTGCAAATTCCTCATAGCCATGAAAGTTACTTGGTCCTTTGTCTGGGATGAAAGCAGTAGTGAAACCAAAATGTACAGCTTTCTGCTCTCACCAGAGATATCTGCAGGTAGAGATGCACATCCCATAGTATCTACTGGTGCAACAATCTGCTTTCTCATCTTCTTTATTTGGAAGTAAAGTTCCATCAAGGGCTGTTGGCTTGCATGAGCTAGTTCACCATAATCAAGATGATATATAGAATGCGTTCGAGTTAAGAGTAGAGTTAAGCTGTGAGACAAGGAGTAGTTTATTTAATAAATTTTATAGATTAAAATGCATTTAAGTTTATAGTAAAAATTTCGCGGTGGTTGTCTAGAAATAAACTACCAAACTATACCAAAGAATAGAATGAAGAATAATGCAATTTATCTAATAATTTCAAGTGATTGCAGCAAAATCTTAATACAATTAAAACACCATAGAACTTAAAACGTTGCCATATATAAGTTAGCGCTGTATACGTAATCTCCATACACATACCATGCCTATTTACAAGATTAGTGAAAATAAGATCAATATATACGTCTAGGTATGAATTTAAAAATGAACCGCATGCATTTCCGCATGTAAGAATTACAAGTTATCTGTATTCACTTGTGCTTATTCAAGCTCTCCAAAAGCTCGTAGGAGCCATTTTCCTTGTATATTAAAGACAAGTTGAAGATGGCTAGTCTATGAAGCTCCAAATTCGTGCTATTTAAAGCCTCTAGATAGTAAGGCTCAGCAAACCCATTAAATCCAAAAAACTGGTACGATCTACCCAAGTTGTATGCAACTACACATCTCTCCTCGCCTACTGTTGACTCATATGAGGATCTCAAAATTTGCATACTTCGTGCAATCAAAGAATTTCGATCAACAACTGCTCTGGATTTCGTGTGAGAAACTAAAATGCTAGTGTAAATAATTGATTCGTTGATTGACAGAGGACTATTGTATTTACAAAGCTTTTCTACCGTACCGCTGTGCAGATGGTTGGGTAAAACGGAGTTGGACATCAAGAAAGGGTTTATACCTTTAACTTCGGGTAAATTTTGATCTTTAGATTCTATATTCATCTTAGAAAGCTTCTCGTGCTCTGATGCGTACTTTATCTCAGTAATATCCCTGTTGTTCTTCATGAATGCAACATCGTTCTTTGTGCAAGTCATATCATTGTCATCCTTGTTCGATTTGCTTCCGTTAGTCGTATCTTTATCATCTATGTTGTTATCAGCAATGTCTGCTTTGGTAATTAGCTCTTCATCAAGATCTGCAGCAAGAAGATTCCTGAAGCATACGCGCTGTATAAACTTTTGCATGCATTGCCACTCAAAGTTTCTGTGAAAATTCTGGAAAAAGTTGCAAAGGAAGTACATGAGGTAAAAACATGTGTAGTTTCCTGTGCTACTAACCATCTTTTTCACGCAAGATATCATCATCTCAAGATCACCCGAGAATAAAGAATATTTGATCCCTAGAAGAATAATAGCATTCATATACTTAGTATTCGCAAATATGTAAGCATCAAAAGATTTGGTAATAAGGTCTGCACCATTCTTCGCATCCCCTGCATAAAAGCGACACATAATGGTGTCTTTGATTATGTTATACCACTCCTCTACATTGAGGCCATGTAAACTTACCAATCGCCCCGTCATATTTTTCAACGGGCTTCTATGTTTTAATCCAAAGATATACTCATTTTCTAGAAAATCAACTGCTAGCTTTTCTATGATATGTGGATATGAGGCAGATGTCACGTCTCTTATATTCATGGCGTCAAGGTATAACTGCCGAATCTCAACGCATTTCTCTTTTGCATGCATCAAATTTCTCTTGGACCTAATGCCAGTGTCATTAATATATGCAGCAAGAGAAGTAATGCTCTCATATTGCTTGACCATATCTTTGCAATCAAGCTCCTTATAAAGATTGTATATGAGCGGCTTAATGTATATATTCAGAGGATTTATGTCTAGAACCTTCTTGTAATAATACAATCCCCTCTCCAAGTCCCCTTGCTTTGTATAAATATCACCAAGTACTTGGTTTGTGTATTCTATCTCACTGGGATACCTACCCAGATAATTGAGCAAGTGGAGTGCTTCAGTGTGCTTGCCTTCCTCTAGTACTACTGAAACAAGTGATTTGACAAGACCATTGTATTGCTCCATGTCAAAAGAGCCCTTTGTAGTCGATATCTCCTGAACAAGATCGCAAATATTTACGCTATGGCATCTAAGACCTAGCACTTCTGTACTGCCTGTGTTATGTATAGCCAGATAGTGTATAATCTTCAAATCAGTCTCAACTTCAAATGCGTCAGCTATGTACGTCTCGTATATCCTCCTTATTCTTTCCCATCTACCAATGAAACATAGAAAATAAATTAGCTCCCTAGAATACAAATACGTTCTACAACCGCTATTGTTTTCGTAGTAACTCGCAAGCTTATCAATAAATTTGTGCGATCTTTTGGAGAAATTCATTTCCTTTCTAAATCTCTCAAAAATGGTATAATCTACCCCATCAAACGCCCACAATTCCACCTCTGTTTCATACACCTTGTATTTCTTTTTTAGTGACTGATATAGCACTTTCTTCTCCAATACCCGCTCTGTATTATTTTCTGTCTTTTGCAGTACTTTTATGAAATATATTCTCCCCACTCTATAATTAAGAACTAACGAATAATCATATAGCTTCCGCCAAATTGTTGTGTTGCTCTTTTTCAAGTGCGCAGCTACCAAAAAACAGCTAAAAGCCTTTTCAATATCACCCATCTCTTCAAAGACCAGAGCTAGAATGTAGAATGCATGATAGTTCTGTGGTGCTATCGTGATCATCTCTTTTAACAAGCGTATACAATTTTCAAAGTCGCTTGATACGTATAGCTTATTTGCTTCTATCAGCAGAGTAGATACCCTGTGTTTTAACAACCCGTGTTTAGACTTGATTCGTTTTCTTTTTCGCTGTTTCAGTGCTTTGTTGGTATCGGATAGCTCAGATAATTGAGTCATTAGGGGCAGTAATCAAATTAAGTGAAAAGGGGGGAGGAATACTTGGTATGTTAGCTTGCATTGTGTGCTCTATTAGATCTGTAGAATATTTATTTCGAAAGTCTGTGCGCACGCGACATAGCATTGTGCCGTGGAACAGTGCCAACAAACACTACACTAGTTGATCACTTGTCTATATACAGCGCTTGATTCTTTGATTTTGTCCAATAAAGCTGTGCATTAAAGTAGCAGCCGACTCTATAGAAGATATACATTGCATATCACGACCAATAAATGTTAATATAACTAACACCACACAAAATCCACTTTGTTGGCTTACTATGCTGCACTTTTGCGTTGTGTAATGAGATTAATTGCTAAAGGTTAGCTTATCTCATTGTAGAATGCAATGGATTGGCTTCCAGGCATTACTGTAATCATGTAGATCAAGGATTACTAGGAAAATAAGGTTGTATAAGCACAAAGCGCAGCATATCAGCCTAATATCCTACACTGAGTCTATGTGGCTCCATATTTTTGCATATTGGCTTATAAAAATTTTCCTCACCTAGGGGTTAAATGAGAAGAGAGGTCAACTGCTACGACTTGGATGGAAAAACTGTTAACAAGACCGTTGAGATCCCGGATGTTTTTGCTGTGGATGTGAGGCAAGATCTTATTCAGTTTGTTCATGCTTGTGTTTCACTAAATTCTCGTCAGCCATACGCTGTTAATGAGGATGCAGGTATGCAGCACTCGGCAAAATCATGGGGAACTGGTCGAGCTATAGCTCGTGTTCCCAGAGTATCGGGTAGTGGCACCAGGAGAGCTGGTCAAGGTGCATTTGCTAACTTCTGTCGAAAGGGAAGACTGGCTCATCCCACAAAGACAACAAGGAGATGGCACAGAAAGACGCCGCTTAATGCGCGTAGAACAGCGTTGGCTATGGCGATAGCTGCTTCCTCTGTTGCACCTCTTGTTGAGAGCAGAGGACACAGGATCTCTGAACTCAGCTCCATTCCCTTAATTATTTCGGATGAAGTCAAGGAGATAAAAAAGACAGCTGTTGCTTATGAGACGCTAAAGAATTTTAATCTTGAAGAGGAGCTTAAAAGAGTTAAGGATAGCAGAACTCTCCGTCCCACAATGGGTAAGATGCGTAACAGAAGGTACATTAGGAGAAAGGGCCTTCTCATCATTCACGACGATCCAGAGGGGCTGAAGGCCTTTAGGAATATTATGGGTGTTGATCTCATGCATATTGATCGTTTGAACATCTTGGAGTTGGCGCCTGGTGGGACACCAGGGAGACTCGTTATGTGGACAAACTCAGCTTTTAGCAAGCTTGAGGCCATGTTTGGGACTTTTGATGCTGACGCAGAGCTCAAGAATAATTTCAGACTTCCCGGTTCGATGCTCACCACAGATGATCTTGATGAAGTTTTCTACTCTGCAGAGGTACAAGGCATGCTTGACACCCCTAATTTTGTGGAGCAGGAGAGTGTTGCTAGGACAGAGGAGGACATTGAGAGGATTAACAATATGATTTCATTATATGACAAGGTGGGCCTTGAGGCAAATAATTAAAGTCCGTTTATTTTCTTATATTTTATATTTATACAAGTGTGCTTGCATGGAGCCTGTGGCAGCAGACAGCTTATTGATTATCACGTTAATGAAATATCCACTTCACAACCGTTGGGTTATTTTTTGGGTTCAGGTTTATTAAATAAGATGATTGTGACATTATTTAGGCCTATAATCTAACAAAGAGAATTCCTCGTCTTTAAAACAAATTTTATTACCTTTTTCTTTTCTTATCAGCTTTAGTTCTTCTAGGGACCAAGTTAAGTTTGTTGGTTGAAGCGTTTCTGGGTAAAGATGTGCATGAGGTTTCAGCTAGCGACTTTTTCAAACTATCATGCTTTCTAATATCCTCAATGTGGTGCTTAAGCCCCTGAATAACAAACTGCTTTCCATACATCTTCTTCATACTAAACCTGCCATAGTTGAAGAAGTCCCTTGGGTATCGCTTGTTAATTTCTTCGGAAAACTCAAGGCCCATGGCTTGTAAAGCTGCTTTGATCTCAGCGTATGTTGGATTGCTGACACAGAGATCCTTGTTGAATTTTCTGCCTTCAGAAATCGTCTTGTTTTGGTTTATATAAATTGGATACAGCAAGAACGAATCTCTATCCATTTTAGGGTATGGAAATTCATGAAGCTGTTGCACAAATCTTCTGGTATGAGTTTGAAGACCAAGATTCAATAATCTTACTGGAGGAACGTGTAGGGTTACTTAGTGTGTAATGAGGAAGCTTGAGATCTGCAGAAAATGTAAAAATGATAGAAAGTAAGCTTTGGGGAATAATTCACATTGTTAACCCGACAGGACAAGATGTTTTTCCGTAGTAGAAGTTCTTGTATACAGGATAAACAGAATGTAAGCCTACTTGTGTTTGGATAGACTATATTTTGGGAACCAGTGATTCTTTATCGATATCTCATTTCAAAATTATTTTATGCCTAATGTATCGAGCCTAATGCGCTAAAATTCACATGTTAATACACTATACATTCACATTTGATTTAATCCAATATATTTTACTGAATCTCCCATTCATTATATCAGCACTCGTTCTTGTGCCCGTAACTAGAATATCTTCCGTATCCACTATATAAGATATTTTCCTCGAGAGCGCTACACTTTTAGACGTACAGTTCTTGAGTTGCTAGGATCCACCTCGACCATCAATAAACTACCTAAAAAACTTCGTGTTTTTACTTAGCTTAATTCTAGGCACCGGATCGTGTAGAATGTACTATATATTATGTCTTGAAATTAGGTGAAACCCCATGATAGGAAACCACAGCACCATATTGTTCCAGGATCCTCACCAATCACTTTGATGATTAAGGATCACTAAAGACGTTATCTATGAACAAGAATTGTGAGTATAGCCTGTAAATATCATAAACCCATAATAAGAAATGGATAGCATAATTGCTATTGAATCGAATAACACTGAGGTGCTTGGTATGGTAGTCAAGGGCAATCAGAGTGTAAGAAAAACGCAAATTTGGTGCATTGTCTCCGTTGTTCTGCTTGTAACTGCAATGTATGCTACCGTATTCCTATTGCTAATTCATCATGCTTTACTTATAGACGATCATTTGTTATGCTAACGATCTTAATTTTAGTCAGTGACAATTCAAACTGCTTAGCATTTGCTATGTTCATAAATTCTGTTTGGTCTAGCATGCTATTGTCTATGAAAGCTTTCAAAGTATGTACACCATGAGTTAAATAAGGCTATGTAGCACTACAAAGTATGCTAGAAAGATTTATTGAGGCAGAAAAATGGAAGTTAGATGCAAAATTACAGGCAAAATTTTTATAATTATATGCCGATATGCTTTTTCCCAATGGTGATAAACTCTATTGTGGGTTCAATGTATATAATAACAATAAACTTTGCCGTAGATTTCCTCTGCATAAGCGGATTTATCCATATGTACACAATTTCTATCAACACATAGATACACACTTTTATGGCAGTGTACGCAATGGTTGATCTTAGTTAATCATGTTGTTATTTGTAGCGTAATTGAGTTTATATTACTCATCACCAGACACACAAATATATCTATGCTCAACGTTATGTTTCTTTCCAAAAGTTATAATCAATCAATAAAGTTTATTAAAGAATGTTCTTGCTAACTCGCAGCTTAACCCTATACATACTGCGCATTAGTTTTGGGTCCAAAACCATAACGCCTAATCTCGCTATTATCCGCTTTCTATCCATATCTCAGACGCATTCTTGTGCTAATATTAAGATTACCGATACCTACAACTATATCACCCCGCCAAACAATCTATGATCATCGCACATCAATTTGTTGATAGCTGTCAAATTTACAAGCATACTATTTATTGATTACATGTGGTACCGGAATGACCAAAATTATACCTGCTAGCATCATAATACCTATGTTAAGTTTTGATGAGCCTGATTTCAACGAACAGGAGGGCACAACCGATAATGATGCAGCCCCTCCATTAATGCTTATAGCTACTGGAATTACTTTGCTGCTTATATTTTCATTCATGTTCGCTTCGTACATTTTTCTGCCTATTTTAAGCAATTAGGGGAAGTGAATTACGTAGCGTATTTCGAGCTGCATGCCGCTGAGCTTCGTATTATCTCGAGACAATCAATAAACCGTCTTTCGCTCTTTTTTGACTGAATTCATAATTCATCCTTGCTGATGCATGGCTAGCGCTCATATGATCTTCAAAGATTGATCACTTGTCATCCAGGTAGATCACCGCAAAATTGTTCAAGTCTTTCAAATATAATACTTTAAGCTCGCAGCCCATTGACCACAGGGAGGTTGTATTATTACTATCAATAAACTTCTCGCTGCCACATATCTTAACCCTATGCGCATCGGTTTCAAAGAGCTCGTTTTAATCATGAGGTAAATCCACTTTACTTTGCCTTAAGCACACAGCTTGATTCATACGCCTCAAATTTTCTTTTAGAATAATATAACACGTAATCTCGTTATTGCCTGCTTCTGATCCACAAGGTAGACGCATTTGGCCGCCAATCTTGACACCTCTTATACATCCAGATTATATCAATCATCTTAACAGTATATAATCACCACGCATATATTTGTTGAAGGCTGTCAAATTTAGAAATTTACTATAAATTGATTACACGCGATACTGGGATGACCGATAATACCTCCAGAAATAGTATAATACCAGTACTAAATTTTGATGAAACTGAGATTGCAGAGCGGGAAGAAACATCCAATGGTGATACGGCTATTATGGAAATATTTATGACAGTTGAGATTTTTATCATCATCATATTTTTGTGCATCTTCGCCTCATACATTTTTATAGCCTTCTCTGGCAATTTGGGAAGATAAAAAACGTTGTACATTTCAAAATGTATGCCTCTAAACCAAGTATTTTTTTCGCAAAAATCTGAGTTTGTTTATTCAAATGTTGTTTTTTGCTTCTTATAAACGCTAATCTCTGGGATGAAGTATCTTAGAAGTCTTGGGCGGCCCCCTTTACGCGTGCTTTTGGGTTTTGTCTGAGTCCTATCAGTTCTGCACACTTCCTTTGATATCCATTGACTAATGCATCCTATGCTATTACAAACCAGACACACCTTACAATGTTAAGTTCTTTTAAGCTTCAGTGGACAGATCTTACTTCAGCTTGTAACAACCAATAAAGTGTAATTTATTAAACAAATCTACTTTACACAGCACTAAGCGTATATTTACTAATGCTTGCTGTTAGGCTTCTTTTCGAGCACCAAAACACCTAATATTGCATTACTTGCTATTAGTACATATATTAGACGCATTTATGTACCATCATTAACATCTTTTACATCTACAAAGTATATCAACCGTCTATCAGTTTTGATCATCACACACTTACTCGTCAAGAGCTGTTAAGTTGGAAATTTGCGATAAATTTATTACATGCGGATAGTGAGATGATCAAAATTGCGCCTATAAGTACCATAATACCTATACCAAGTTTTGAGGAGCCTGATGATAATGAGCAGGAAATAGCAGTCGACATCAGGGTAATCTTTTGGATATTATGCATGGGTCTGGATTTGCTTTATTGATTGCATCTGCATCAGTGTTCTTTTTATACATTTTGCTGATTAATGGTTACGGCTTGAGAGGAAAAATTATACTATACATTTTAATTATACATCTATGTCCTTATCCCTTTGTGCAAAATGTACACCATAATTTGTTAGATTATCATTATGTTGTTTTTGCTCCAGTACGATTACTCTATAGGTACCTAAACAGTGGACATATCAGTAATATTTATATACTATGCCATTAAATTTATTGAAAACTTCTCGCTGATGCACAGCTTAATCCTACTCGTGGTACGCATTGATTGTGAGATCTGTAATATTTGTGGTTACAAAACTAACCATATGGATACAAAGTAACTTGCGGCACCACTCTTAGTAAGCATAGATTACTATGCAGTGTGGCAGTGTACTCTATTTTAACAAATTAGTCTAATGGATGCTTATTCTAAGCATTAGATTTTATTACAAATTGTCGTATAGTATTAGATACTGAGGTCTGAATATACAAAGGTGGCACAAAAATTAGCCCATAAAATAAATAAGTGTATTAGATAACTCTTGTGCTATCACAAATCAATTATGTTCCACATTGGGCTTGGAATTGAGCCATGTAGTAGAGAGGCATTTAGTAAATAGGATAAGTACCATATGCATACTGCAGACCAGTAATGAGATATATCTAACTCTCCTCACTTCAAAATCTTTCTGTCATAACACTTTTTAGACAAAATACAACACCCTGTCGATCAACTGAACTGATGATATTCAAGAGTCCTAAATACCTATTTCTCACCTTTGTGGCCGGATGCAATATTCCCTGTGCTACATATTTAAACATTATTTGCCCTCCAAGCTTCTTAGTTGCAGCTTTGACAAAGTCATTAGACTCATTCTCCAAGGCACCCTCGAAGACATTTACCCATAGCATATTAAGTAGATGTATACAAACCTCTGTACTCTTGCTGGAAGCCTTTGTTGCAATTTATATGCCATACCTTCTGTATGCAATATCAGGCTCCATAAGTGCATCTTCTATTAATGGAATTAGTGTATGGATATAAGGATCAATATCTGTGTACATAGTAATAGCTTTCAGTATCCCCATCTGCAGCCTTAAATTGGGAGTTCCATACTCCATTATAAGAATAGGAAACACAAAAAACTCACCACATGCTTTAGCTAATAGAGATATTCCTATACATGTGTTGGTTCTAATATTTCTATCTTCAGCCACAAGATTGGTCATGAAGACATTGAGTACTTCTTGGGGACCTACTATTTTAGAAATTTCACTCAGGACTTAGCTTAGCTTATGCCTCAATAATTTGTTCCACGTGCCAATAAAATCGGTGATTTCGTACACAATTCTCATCCACTCACGCAAGCTTATTTTATTGCACTCCAATATGGAGTTCTTGCAAATTGTTGATATGAGCTCAAGAACCTGAAATAAAACAGTGTCGTCCTTGACCTTGAGAACTGATAAGAGGTTAGGAACAATTTCTTGAGCTGGCTTGAATTTAACAACATTATACAGCCGCACCATGGTCTCTATAATACATGCTAGTGTGCTTGTATCTGTTTCAGTGATGTTCTCGAGCAAAATATTGCCAAGATGCATTTGCTGGCTTTTATTCAGATATCTTGATATCTGACCTGCTACCTTCAGCCCTTTTATCCTTAACTCTCTCGTGTTCATGTACTCCATGCAGTCATTATAAAATATTGTGGCTTTTTCTGACTTGTAATTTTCGTCTATAATTATTTTTGGTGATGGGAGTATATGCGAAGTCAATTCATCCTTGACTCTTCTCGATTTTGATATAATAGCTCTAGAAGAAGGTAGACAAATATCCTCACAACTCCATGCATAGATGTCTGGTGATTTCGAAAACTCTTCATTGTGAGATTTGGCACTACCCTGATCTTCAACATCCCTGCCCTCAACCTGGAATAACCTCTCAAAGTTATTAATCGCATCCTGGCAGTCAAACTTTATAGCACTTCGCAAGGTATCCAAGTATCTCTCCACATCATAGAATCCAAGGGCTATGCGCGAATAAACACGTGCCACCACCTCCATCAACTCCTTTTCTGCAAAATATGGTAGAAGCACATCTGGATTTCCTTCACACATTTTAGCGCAGAGACTAACAAGTATGTCCTTATTGACCTTGGAATGCATAAGAGCATTTATATGACGTGTAAAATAGCTTACGCCTTCTTCTACATTATCGCAAATTTTATCAAGTATTTTCACAGTATCTCCATCAATCTTCTTTCTTCTCTTCAACACATCAAGAAGCAGTTCAGAGAATTCCGTATTTTCTTCACACAAATAAGCTAGAGCTCTCATTAAAGAAGGTATTGGGTACGTATTTCTAACTTCAAAAAGCATTATATTAAATAAGGTATCAGTCTCTGGTCCCCGGTAGGGATATATGGTAGTGAGGAGCATACTAACAGCATTGCCAGCATCTACTTTTAAGTAGCGGTTATGGTCCTTAATTACTGTTGTTAAACACATACAAATAAACTGTAGGTCCTCCAAAACTGCTTTTCCCTGCAAAACACAGATTTTAATGACGGCTTGGCAAAGTGTGCTTTTGACTTCCTAAAACTGGCTCACTGACAAAGCTTCTAGGAAGTCTCTCAACTCTGAAATTCCGTAAAATACTGCCATGGCAGATATTATTTGTGCAACTGCATCTCTTATAGTCGCATTCATTTGCATAATATCATCCTCTATAAGTTCTATAACATAGTCTTTACCTTTTACAAATATGGGCTCTAATGCCTGCAAACTTTGAGCTCTCAGCAATGTATCATCAATCCAGGATCCTATGATATAAAGCAATTCTTTTATAAACGACAGATTTTCAATATCTGAGCCATTCAGCAAAAAATACAAAAGATCTAAAAGCCGACGTTTGTCGTCTAGCTCCATGTTTAGCGACAAAATCATTGTAATGGCCTTCTCAAGTACCAAACTCTTATCGTGATATTCAACTTCTTTGTAAGCTTTTCTGTTTCCATTCTTGATTTGCAAAAGAAGCTTCAAAATTTCAACTTCTTCATTATCATTTGAATCATGTATAGCACCAAAAAATGCCTCTTCTTCAGGCTTGATAAACAAATCATCATTAGATGTCGTGTAAACATCTCTAAAAATGTGTATCTCATATCCTTCGGTGGGCAAACACATGTTTATCTCACGTATTGTCATGGTCTTCTCTAATTTGCTGCCCTTTTCGGTGTCCCATTCTCCTCTAATATCGTTAAATCCCTCATTGATCTTAACTATGCCTATCGGTGTCTGATCCCATTTTAGGGATGCAGATTGCGTAGCAGTTCGAGGTGTAATCTCCCACTTGCTACATGTCCTTTTGGGTTGTTCTTCTTCGTCCCATTCTGATAGATCTGTATTGCGATGTTTTTTGGCCATCAGGGCATAGAATATTCATTTTGTATACCACTTTATGAAAACCTCAAAGCCGGTACATATTTAGTGCCTGATTTGTACAAGAACTGAGCAGTAGGCCGGATCAAGAGAAATAATATGAAAAAAATCTTTGTGAGTCCATGATTTGTGGTATCAGAAGAATTATCTTAGAGCAAATCAGCTCCCTGTATAGCTAAAATGGGAATTGATGTTTAATGCCAATTTTAGCAATGCCTGATGTGGCTGTTAGCTACATCATAAATCTGCACTCTTTGTAATTCGCAAAATAAGTTTTAGGTATCTTTATAGCTGTGAGAGTTGTCAAGAATGGATGGTGTTTCGTGTTGCTATCAATTATTATAGGGTACCTAGTTTTGACTGGTAACTTAATAGATGAATTGGCAATACTATGTTCTAGTTGGTTTGCGTGAGTGGTATAATCGGTAGCTTCTTATAGTGGATGAATTGGTAACGCTACGTTCTAGCTAGTTTGTTTGACAGATAAAGTTACTAAAAGCCAAAGAGCATGCTTCATATTCTTTATTCAAAAATACCATTGCATACAGCATCCGTAGTTGAGCGTAATAGCCAAAAGCTAGGGTGTTAACAAAGGTAAAAATTTTATTCCCACCAATAAACTTTTCATATCAAAACCCCGACATACTTTTAATATGTCACTTTGCGATATAATTGATATCAATGCACTCATGATACTACTCCTGCTGCTGCCAACTACTAAGTCAAGCTTTTTTTGCCAAGAATGACTACATTCCTGCATAAATAGGCACGTCCCCGATTGCATGACAATCAAATCTTTGTATCAAAACACATCATACGGATGTGTACATTCGTGCGTATTCACATCCACAAGTGTTATATAAACCCTCTAATTCATTAAAAGTGTATCAAGCTCCAAATCATAGTTCTTGCAAGTATAAAGAACGTAGAATCAACAAATTGATAGTTCTTTGTTGGTTATGATTATAGTTTAAAAACTATTTTGTTTTGTTTACACAAACAGGAGTCAAATACCATGAATGCAGAAGAAATAAATCTATACGAGCATTCAAAAGAAATAGACTCTCTCATTAAGATCCTAGGAGGGCCTAATAACACATCTGAAGCTGATTTTCCCCATCTTGATACTATTGATGCAAATGAACATGAAACATTTACGCTTGAGGAGTTCAGGATGATTGTCCTAGACTGCAGACAGAAGAACAAAGACTTCATTATAGCCAGAGTTACAACACCTGATCCCTACAATCAAACAATATTCTACAACTTCTACTATGCCGCATCAGAAATAAATAGAGTCCTTTTCAGATTTGAATCTGACAGAAAGTTACTTCATAGGATGAAGGTACGGAATCCACTGAATAACATGTTCATACTTGGACAAGTATACTACTACAAAATCCCCTGCTATGATGTTGATACCGCCATTGTGGATTATTTCTTTACAGGACCAAAGGATGAGGAGAATGCGCCCACAAAAGCATTTTCTGCTGTTTTTAGAAGCCCTCACACACACCTAATAGAAGGACAAGAGGCTTTATCCAAATCTGTTGATTGCAAAGATTCTCTTTATCAGTTTAGCAAGCACAAGAATTTCGAGGATAAAGATCCAGGGGAGTTGATAGAAAATGTCAGCAAAGGTCTTATAAAACTGCCAGATATACCACTAGCAGGTAAGAAGGTTGAGTATAACGCAAAGTACTTTGCATCGGATGACGACTTTTTAATGCAGGCAGAAATAAGGGAGTATTTTAGAAAAAATACGCTGGATGCTGACGACGATTTTCTGTTTGAGATTGACAGAGCACAAAATGATTTCTTTGCTTTGTTAGACACGGCAAGCGAGGAGGAGAATGAAGAGGTTATGGGTTGGAAGCGCTTGCTAAGCGCACATGTAAGCATGTTAATTATCTTACTTGGTTTCTGCTTGCTTGTCGGGACTGGTCCTCAAATTGTGCTCCTGGCCTTGCCGATTGCAGCTTTGTTTTTGCTTATATCGTTTGTTGGCTCGATATTTTATATTTTATTCTGCCGTAGGGGAACTTTTGACACGCTTGCTGTTAATAGCGTTGAGGATGTGTAAATAAAAATTAGTATGATGGGTCAGTGTGTTGCTGTAAACTGTTTTAATAACAACTGTTAATCTACGTTTATAGGGGTTTGCCTAAGATGTAGCAACCTATCTTAGTAGATAGTTATGTAATTCAAAGTTTTATCATTCAAATCTAATTATCAGGCATCTTAAATACTTCCTATCGTCAACATTTGTCTCATTATTAGTGGGTTCTTGAAACATCTGGGGCTAGAGATTGCAACTATTCTTAAGTAGCAATCTTATATCAAGATATGCCTATGACATGTATAATTTCAGGAACCAACCTAGTGGCGGCACTTCACTATTTGCAGAATAAGACATTCAAAAGCTTATTGGTATAAGTTATGGCAATTTTGCTCTTTATCGGCACTGCAGATACAAGATATTGCAGTATTTTCAAGCCCTTAAATGGTATTTGATCCCTCAGTACAAGATAGTAGTGTTAGTCGGCACTTAAATAGCTACATACACAGAATAATAAATCATCTTAAGCAACATGATAGACCATTGAGCTTTGAGGAGATACTCAAGACCTTAGATATTGACCTATATAGCGATTATGAAATATTGCAGGCACTCAGAAAAAATCAAAGAATTGTAGCTACCTCTAGCACTCTCTTGTTCAAGCCGCTGTACTCTATCAGGTCATCAGAGGACCTGCTAGCAGTTGTACGAGGTCTCAAAAATCAAGAAGGTGTAGAGCTAAGCAAGCTAGCAGACTCTCCCGTAGATGTTCGTCCATTCATTAATGAGCTAAAAGAAAAAAAACATGATCATTATATTAAAGGACATTGATAACTCAGAGATAGTGTTTAACAACGACACGATGATTACTAATGTTGATGAGACTTTAGTTGCTTTGTGGAAGAGCATAAAAGTGCCCCAGTACCACGACTTGATAGTTGAGCTCAACAAAGCAGGTATAAAAGCTGAAAGAGAAGAAAACATTAAAAAGCGCATTATTGTGAGAAAAGGAAGGAACAGAAAGAATAGAAGAAAGATAAAGATTACAAACACACATGTTAAAGATTTAGACCTTGGGGGATTGGAAGATTAAGAGGTCTTGTGCATGATGGCAGATAATTTTGATTCCCATTGACGGATGTATACCCATACTCGCAGCTTAAAGGCCTACATGTGTCATGGTGCGCCGAGTAAAGACAGATATTTTCTATCTTATGATAGCAAAATATTGATTCTTAGTCAATAAACCCTGTCAATTATTTTTCCCGTTAAGGAGTACTACTTTGGGTAGAGTACAATTAGGGACTCCATATTTCTATGATTCCGTATCTTCCAATGACTCCAATCGCTGAGATTTTATATTTCCCTGTGTTTTCTAGTAGCTTCTTCCCGTCAAATCCTGTACGTTTTATTGCGAATTTTTTTTGGTCCTTAGAATGGAATCTAAGCTGCTGAAGTATTACAGAACAATTAATCAAATAACTTCTTTACACCCACTGCAGATTGAAATTGTAAACCGAAAGGTTCACCTACTATCTATCACACCAAGTACGTACCACATATACGACTGTGAAAAAATAAATCTTGTGTTTTGTGGAAGTCATGTTGGAAGAATTGATAGTGCATATTTTAGAACCGGTCATGTGTATTTGACATCTGGGATATATATCATGATCTATGTACGAGGCGAAATTGTAGCTAGGCATGCCATCAAACATCTACTATCCGAGAATGATAATGATAGCTCTAAAGGACAAAATGCTACAAAAGAATGTAACTTGGGGAGCCACACTGAATTAAAGAATAGTGAGATTATGTCTTGTGATATAGAGCAATCTTATCGCATGTTTGGATTTGGAGATATCTTAGTTCTCTTAGATTCTACTGCTCTCCATATACTTGAAGTTGAGAAGGATAAAATCACATACATATCGACTTATAGCAGCAAGAGCATCATAAGCTACGTTTTCCACCCAGCTAATTACGTGAACAAGATCATAATTGCCTACAATGATGGCTCATTTGAGCTTTATAACATCAGGAGAATGAAGAGTATACATAAATACGAGAAACTTCCATCCCCGATAACATGCATTGCGCAAAGCAAGATATTAGATGTTGTTGCGGTTGGATGTGCTGACGGATCGGCGTTTATCTATAATCTAGCAACCTCTGAGACCTTGTTTAGAATTTTCAAGGGGGACTCTACATATGTCAGAGAAATGAGCTTTAGTGAGTCTACACTGCTTATACTTCGAAACGATATATTGACAGCATACAATTTGGAAGAGGCAAAGCCATTTTACAGCATACAAGGTGTTTTAAGTTGCAAGTTTATTGATGATAAGACATTTGTTTGTTCTACAGAGAGTTCAATACAAATACACACCATAGACGGTTATACAGTTAGTTTGCTAAAACACCGTACTGTATACAACAGGAATGTGAGAGGGATAGATTTTATTACAAAAAGAGAGTTTTGTGTTTTTGGAGATTCTGAGGCTCATTGTGTTAATCTCTACAGGGATGAAGGCTGTTTCAAGTTTAGCTTTAGCAAGCCTATTGATTTTTACAGTGTCAAGGATAATATTGTATGTTATGGAGACAGAGAGCTGTGGAACCTAAACTATTTGAATAAGAACAGCAAGCATATTCTGAAGTCTGGGATAACAGCATGTGCTGTGTATAAAGACTTCTGCGCGTTTTACTCTACCAAGATATATTTGATCAATCTGAAGTCTGTTTTGGTCTACCAGAGTATTGATATAGAGGATGTTGTTTGCCTGGAGCTGGATATAAGGCATATATATGCTTGCAGCAAAGAAGGGTTGCGTATATACACGCACCAAGGTCAATTAGTCCAAGAACACAAAGTGACAGACATACACAAGATTTCTTTGATTGCCAATTTTGTTATTTTGAAAACCTCAAGCGCTATATTGTTCCTTGATAAGACAATAAGCAGAGAGTTTAGGCATAACTGCAATGACTTTACTGTATCTTCTGATTTGAGATGGATTTGTATCTTGGATCGCAAAACACTTCACCTATATGATATAACGTCTGGAATGAAGTTAGATGAGTTTGAGCTTTGTGAAGAAGCTAAATTTGTTAGGTTTTCACCGTTCAGAGACTTTTTAGTAGTTGTGTACACAAACAATAACATATCACTATTCTCTAACAAGATGTACTTTGCAGTGGAAAAGAAAGAGACAGCTACTTTATACAACGAAAACAAGATTCTTGGTGCATCCGAGAGTACATGGAGAAGAGAGAGGAGTGCTTTGTACAATGAGCTGTTAGTACTGAGAGGATTTGTAATTGAAAAGCAGAAGAAAAATGCAATCAAAGATTATTCCTCTGCTGGTGATATGACAAATGATGAGGAAAAAGCTATTTGCGATAAGAAAGGCGACATAGAGAATCACTCTAAGATTTTTGGTCCATCACAGGATAATACAGGTCTTTACGATCTCTCAGCAGATGTAGTTTCGAAGTTGTTTGATGATTACTGGATTAGAGCTCTAACGCGAGAAGAGATAAAGAAGCTACTCGAGCTTATTAAGCAGCACATCCATTCTTCTCTTCCTCTGATTCAGAAAATTCTTAACAAGATTTTGAGGCTGAAAGGACAGTTACTTCAGCCTAGCGATGTGCTAGATTTCTATGCTACTTTAGAAGGTAGTTGGTGTGACTACGAAGTTAATTGCCTCAAGACATTAGGCTATTTGGAGATGGAAAAGGAAAACGTTTTGAGGTAATGAAATATAATAAATTGCATTCCTACATTGATCTTGATATGCGTTGAATACTACTAACAAATTTATTGATGTGTAGTACGCAGATAACTTAACTCTTGCCTACGCCTTATGCTCATCAGCCTAGGTATATATTTACTTTCCAAATATGATCACTCATATATCTTTTATGCCTATGTGAATAGACGAGAAGGAAAAGGGTCAAAACATATGTGCTTATATAATTACGGTAATTATTTTCATCAAATGCTATATATTAGTTTTTTGCATCCTAAGTTCTTGAGTATCAAGAAGAGTCTTATTTGGAAGACTAGATATACTATGATCCTGGTGATTGATGCAAAGAAGAAATAAAATATATTGAGATGTAATACATCACCGTAATTGAAGATGATAATAATCAATCTATGACCCCAAATGCGCTATTTGGCTCCTATGAAGCAAATAATGTATAGCCCGTACAATACACCCATAAAGTATCCCAAATCCACCGTCATCCTTGTTCTGCTGTAGGTGTGGTTAAAGAATATAACCAAACAAGCGATCATTACGAACGAGAATGTGTTTAATATGACAGGCGAGAAGTATATCATTTTAGAATACCTAAGTCTGTTCCAACAAGCAACGCAAATGTATGAAAACAACATATTGCACACGCACTTGTAAAATACGGAGCACAAAGCTGAGTTTATTTCTCCAATCTTGGAGAAGTATATACAGGTCAGCAAATCTGTTGTACATATAAACCAACTGAAATACGTAGCATATAACACTTCTTTGTTGATTTCTAAAGCTGTCTCAGCAAATATGATGTAATCCATAGCCAGGCTACACAGTATTGTAAACCATAATATAGCAGCTACCAGTGAGTATAGGTGGATAGTGTCGTATAATAAGTTTTGCCTATAGAACACAAACATCATTGATCCGATGACTAGCATAACAACCAGTCCTCTCCAGAAATCCACGGATTTTATGTTCATTTGGAGATAGATTATGGTCACCAAATAATTCACCATAGGTGAGATAAGAAGCTTTACCTCGTATGGCAATATATGTGAATAGCCATAGTTATGGCTGAGTATCGATACGTCTAGAAATGTTTTAAAAGGATAGAAGAAGTAGTTCTTCACTCTTTCTACATGTTTGATTATTTCCCCAAAACTAGGTTGCTCTACTAAATTGAACTCTGAGGATGTCATTGGTGTCAATTTCCAGGTTGTAGCGATAAAGTTTAAAAGTAGAACTACAGCAGCGAAAGGGGCAATTTCTGATATGTCTTCGCTTGTTACGCAAAACAAGAATGTCATTAGTGATAACTGCATATACAGTAGATCCTTGTAGAAACTTGAGTTATTAATCCTGCAAACAATACTGCTTGCTAGTATACCTGAACCCAATACTATAGAAATATTGTACAGCGAGGATGCTGTAATTAGGATGCACGCCGTGGACTTGATACTGTCTTTCAGCATTAACAGTGAGATTATGATGGGTGTGTTGTTCATGAGTGCCAGTGCTAGGCCTCTTTTAAAGCAGGTGTTTAGCTCTAGCCTGGATAATATTCCGTTAACTAGCGGTAAATAGTAAGCAAAAGTAAATATTACGTTAGCAAACATCAGCGCTGTGCCCGATATTAACGTGTAGAGGATTGGCATTCTATTATAGAAGTCATTGAGTAGGCCATACATAAGGGCATTTTATTTTTTGCAATAACATGTTGAGTATAACTTTGGGTTCTTCAAAACATGATGAGGTATACCCTAAATGTACGGAAAAATATACCATTCTCTGCAAATATAAACCGTTGGATCGCATTCTTATGTATACTATATCCCTTAATTATACTCAAACCACACGCTCTAGACGAGCAAAATACACATCGGTGCCTCCAAAAACCGATATGCAGTATTCATAAGGTCAAGCTGTAATGCAACGAGAAGTTTACATGATAAATTTTATTGATTGACACATCCAAGTGTCTTACAAATATGACAACCGAATGTACAAGACTATTAAGAATACCCCCTGTTGTAATTTATTATCATCTATGGTTTGCCCATTATTGCCTTTGCAAAATTTCCTAATGCTTCCCAACTTTTACATTATTAATCAATACATTCATATACTCATCAACATTGATTGACTGTACATAACTTAGCTCTTCGCTTTCGGCTTCCTTTATGAATTTTTTGCTAATGGTTTGTATAACTTTGCTCTTCTTTTCCATTCCTGGAAGAAGCTTCGCCTTGTATTTGTATTTAGATATCACCTTCCAAGGAGCACATACAGGCATGGCATGCTTGATCTTCATTCCTTTAGGATTGCTTACAAAAAGTTGCGTCGCCGTATCTCCTCTGGGATAGTCCAAAGCGTCTGATATATCTTTTAGAGATATCCCAGATGTCTGACTCGGGGTGTTATCACCACAGTAAGTCCCTGCGGTGTGTGGAACTCCTCGTTTCTCGCTAACAGAGGTACCATTATTCCCAGGTATAATACTATTCAGTGTAACTCTTGTATCGATATTCTCATCCTTATTGTTGATATGGCCATTGTCTTCGTGCTCAGTGTTCTCGTGATCTATTCTAAATATCAATCCTAGACCATATTCTAGCTTGTAACTCTCAACATAATTTTTCTTTCCCCTGATCACAAAGGCACCTTTAGTCAAATATTCTCCTGTAGGAGCTGTCTTACTTACTTGATCAGCCTTTACAAACCACACCTTGTTGACTACATTATTATTCCAGCAATTTGACATACATAGTGCCATTGCTGCAGCCTCCTCTATAGTCTTGGGGGGTATTTGTATGGTGTTTAGAACATTACTACCCCCCTCAGCTTCCTGAGGTCCACTATCCATGTCTTCTGTTAATTCATTCTTTTCTACAGCTTCATGGCTTCCAGCATTCTCATCTAAAACGGTTTTACCAATTATGTCCTCTGTTAGATAGTCCTTCCTAAACAACGTATCACTCTTAACTATTACCGAAGATGCACCGTGTATATCACCGTGAAAATATAGGTCCAACGGTTCTAAATACTTCGTTAGCAAAATCTCATTCTGCTGTGCACTCTTACCGCCGATAACTAAGCAATTATCTGAAGAAAAAAAGAAATGAAACTTCTCAAACCAGTATGGTTGCCTTTTAACTTTCGTTACTACCTGCTTCGGAGCTATGCGATCTAGGACCCCTTCTAAAGCATTCTTAGACTTTGCAACTTTATCTAGCATTTTCTTCTTCTTTTGGTAATAATTTGTGACATTGGAGAACAAGGACTCGTTGAAATCAATTTCAACATTGTAGACATTCTCTTCCTCGTACTCATCCCTAAGCTGAATAATGCATTTTTCGTTGATAAAGTCTGTCTTGACAATGGCCATACTGACTTCATTTTCTTTTTCGTTTTCCTTTTCTTTGAATTTTTCGAAGTCCTCCCATTTCAATTTGTGCTTAGCAGCTGTTCTATGTATTTGTATAACATCATTAACCAAACCCTCATTATTCTGTATCAGAAGAGCTATATTCTCATACTCTTTTGCTTTCTCTTCCATTTCATCAATATACTGCAGCTGTCGCGCTTTAACCTTAGAAACCTTTGTATCTTTCGTCTTCACTGGCTTTTTAAGCGAATAAAATGCATCAACTGCTTCGTTGAAAGTATGAAAGTGGTTTATCGTGGACACGTTGACCTCCAAGCCCGCATCATGACGTTGTTTATCGCTTATATAAGCATTATCTTGCTCTTCATCTGTTGGGTCTATACTTGATGAGAATATTCTTGGATCAGACATCGGAGCAAATGGAAAGAAACTGTCAATCTTTTTTTTCTTATATGTTATATAGCCTCCACCTTGTATGTTATTTATGAAGTTTGCAAATTTTTCCATTATACCTTCAAACTTGTTTATCTTGTCTCTTTCATCGATACCTAAATGACAGATCATATCACTTGAGGCATTTTTCTTTGACTCCCCAACAGCAGTCCGATGCGTAGACCCCATGTTTTTTTGTCGTATGTTGTCTTCACATTCTTCCGTCTTTTCTAGTTTATACTCATTCGATGGCTCTAACATTCTTGTATCTACAGGTTCGATATTCTCAATAGTGCCCACACCACCTAGCTTCTCCTTGACAATGTTCTGTTGCGCATCATTTGTGAGCTGGGCAATTGTGTTTGCCATCCTATTTTTAAACTCAATGATATCTTCTCCAAGCTCATTTCTCAGCCTCAAAGCCACTTGTTTGACGAGTAAATCTTCAAAGGGTAAAAACTCCTCAAGAGTAGATCCCAAAAATCTTGGGAAAGAGAAGTCGAACGATACGGAATTGGTATAATATCGTTCGCCTTTAACTATGTTAAGATCCCTGACCATCCTAAAGACTTCTGTTATCACACCATCTTGTAATATCATTATGTTGCCACCTGAAAAGAACTCAATAACAATGGACTGTCTTGTGAGCTCCAAAACAACTATTCTATCAAATGTCATTTGGTATATCCTCTGCACCTTATCTCTTCGTGTATACTTGCGGAGTATCTTGCAGAAATGCGATATGTCCATATCGTGGGCGGAGGTCAAATGTATTCGAACGCCTGGTTCTATAAGAAGAATATCCTTTGAGCTAAACTTTATGTAAAATATACGTTGAGAGGTTGTGTATACATTTTGTATAAACTTATTAAGAAGCTTGCTGCTAAGCTCGTTCACTATTGCACGAATATCCAAGAATGTAAATCTCTCTTTCATGGGCTAAGAAATTAGGTAGCGCAAAAATGTGTGTCTTTAAGTATTGACAAGATCTCTAAATAAACGGTATTTAAATAGGGTAAGAATTGACATAGAGATCGCATTAAGTTTTTAGCAATAAAGTGGTTGTATACATCAATGCTCGAGCCCATTGACAAAGTAAAAACTGCCCTATAAACATACCCTTCACAAAACGGATCCTCAGATACATTATGAGTTAGAGTTAAATTTCTAAGATCTACGTTTCTTCGTGTATTAAGACTAAATATATGAAATAACCATGAAACAGAGTGCGGTAGCAATCAAAGACTGTATGATGGACATCAAATGCAGAAAATGCAATCTTGGTGCCCGATACTTCAGGAAACATCATTGTCTCTTTAATTTCGCTTCATGAAATCCCTGCAAAGTAGGAATAAGCGGTGTATCTCAGCAAAAAATAGTGCGTAATTGCATCTCCACCCAAGACCCATAACTGGAAACACCATGATAACAACACCTCGCATAAGGTAATTCAGGGTTACCGAGCAAAACCTAACCAATCAAGAGTATGGACGTAGCAGGCAGGCCTGCTCTGGAAAGCCCAGTATAAGTGCTAGTGGTACTTTTACAGTCTCTCTCATTGATATCTAATTGATTCATGCAGATAGTTGAATATACCTTACGAATATATAGTATGCAGTTGATTTAGGTATCCTTGTAGCCAATGCCCATACTAAAGGGATAGGCTAGAGATGATGGCCTAGGAGTTTAGTAAAGTATATGCAAATGAATTGATTCAAGATATGAATAGATTGCTTTATCATTTGATGCATCAGAGTAAGGGCAAATTGATCCGGATATTCCACTAATGCGAAATAAAAACGCCAATGACATCGTTTATCCTAATATGTGGCAGCTAATACATTGATTCCGATGTCACACATCCTGTATCAGATGCTGATAAGGCTATTGGTGGATAAATTATCCAAAACACATCGTAATCTGAAACAAATCTACACTTATAAAGAATCGCCTGCGTAAATACATGCCAGCACAGCAGGTCGAGATAAAAAATTACACATACAAGATGGTGGTGCTGGGGTATTATTCAGTAGGCAAAAGTTCATTAGTTCTAAAGTATGTGAAAGGTGAGTTCAATACAAACGAGGAAAGCACTATCGGCGCTTCATTCCTAACCAAAACGATATTTGTTGATGACTGCTGTATAAAGTTTGAGATATGGGACACTGCAGGACAGGAAAGGTACAATAGCCTTATACCTATGTATTACCGCGGAGCCCAAGTAGCACTAATTGTGTATGATATTACATCGAGAGAAAGCTTTGAAACAGCCAAGAGATGGGTCGAGGAATTGAAGTTTGAAAAACCGAAAGAGTTTATCAAGATACTTGTAGGCAACAAAACTGATCTAGAGGAAGAGCGTAGAGTTCAGTATAATGAGGGAATGGAATATGCAGAATCACAAAATCTGATGTTTTTCGAAGCAAGTGCCAAAACAGGCTCAAACGTATCGGCACTATTTAATAAAGTTGCCGAATTAGTTCCACGAGAAAACCAAAAACCTAAGAAGAGCTCATTGAAGTCAAAATGGAGGTTTAGGTCTTTTTTGTGCTGCTGAACTAAATTTTATTTAGCAAATAGTTGCCTAATCGGATAGAAATAAATTTGGCATCTTATTAACAGTTCCGCTATTGCATTTTCTATACGTGTCCCTTGTTCTCTTGTTTATCAAGAATTTAGAGCAAGTGTTTATATTACTTTGGCGTCCTATTACTGTTCAGCCTAGCAGTTGTGGTTGGATGTAGAACAATATTTCCATGACAACAAACGTTTATTTTAGATACTAACGGCGTAGAATAAAGCCATGTACTGGTAAGAAATTTTGTAAAGTAAATGTAACTGAAAAAGAAAACCTATATTTATTTGCAGTAATATGAAAATACTCAAACGAATGTAAATAAGAATGGCAGCATATTTCAATTCAGCAATTGATTGGCCCAACAAAGATAAGATATCGCTAACATGACAACCACGAATTATAAATATTTAATTCTACAGCAGAATAAAATCATAAGGTCATTTTATTTCTAAAGAAATTATATACAAGACTACCGTTTGTTTTTCCAATAATGTCTTCCAAACGCTCTAAATCCGAGAATGCAAGATCCTTTAAATTAGCAAAGTTCTTTGCAATCTTCCTAAAATTGAAATAATAAATTCCAGGCACAGATAATAGAATTTCCCGAAGAACAGGGTCTACTTCGTTCCTCTCAAACTCTTTCTTTGTATTTCCGGTCTTTTTTTGTAAATCTCGTATAATGCGTGTTGAAAATAATCTCGAATCAGACCAAATTAGCTTCATCTGTGGCATATTCACTAAGAACAAAGTAAATTTAGCAATAAGGCTATTTTTAAAAGTGTCCTCGTTGTACCTGTACAAATCTGATAAGCACGGTCTAGAGTCAAATTCTAGAAGAAGGTAAGTAGTAGAATACGAATAGCATAGTGACAATGCCTGATGATATAACCTTCCGGAAGATATAGAAGAAACGAAATCCAGTGTTGCCTTGCGTTCTATGGCTATGTTATTTCCTAGTATATAGTCTCCAATTTCTAAGGTTTCTATTCTCAATATGTTTTTCGCCCTATATAAGAAAAATGGGAGAGAAGATCGGAGTTCTCGGATGTCAACGGTTATTACATATTCCTCGATCTCCTCTTCGTGCTCCTCTAAGTCAAGATGTTCATCCTCGAGGTTTAGATTAAGTGGCATTTTACCTCTCTCATTTATTAGTTTTTCAAACGCATTCTTCTCATTTCGTATTTCAGTTAGATATTTTTGCTCTTCTAATGAGTTTTTGTATACCAGAAAATACAGGTTTATATCAGATGTTTGACCAGTAATTTCTAGTTTTCTCACAGTTCCAAGATCAGGGTTGAAGATAACAATGTTTTCATAACTCTCCTCATCATATAAAAATTCATCGTGTGTCATTACAGTTACTAATGTGCTTTTGAGGCCTATTAACATTATCATGTTTGAAACAATTCTTCTAACAAGTTCATTTGCAACCAAAACTAGGACTTTGGAATCAGAACTTTGTATTATTTCTATGGTTTTTCTAATCTTAGCATTTTTTGTATAGAACTTTAGATGCACAAGTTTCAATGAATCTGAATATTCTTCATTCTCCATGTCGTCAAACATAAGCTTTTTTTGTTTCAGCTCCTCCAACTCTTCGTCTGGTTCAGAATCATTTTCGATCAAATTCTCGGCAGTAAATATATTTTGCCTTTCCCATATTTTCTTAAACTCGTCATATTGAAGCTTTCTCGTAGACCTGAATTGATGTTCGTCGTCAATACCTTGCCTGTCTTTATCCTCAGAAGATAGTTCAATAATCTTGTATTCTTCTACGTCTTCAGTATCTAACTTATCATTAGATGAGTCTGTGGACTCTTCCAGCAAAAGGCTTTTACTATGTGCAGTATTATCCTCATCAGAGCCACTATTCTTATTACGGAATTCTAAGCTGCTCAGATCTTTTGCTTGCTGGAAGCCAACACTAAGCTCATCTTCATACCAATCCTTACACTTGTCGTACAGAAGGTGTGATGTAGGTAGATTTATCCATGTACTGTCGTTCCCTAGGTCCTGCTGCTCTTTGTACAAAGTCTTATACCAAGAGTAAAAACTGTAGCTATCGCAGCTAAACAACACAAATATCATGTTCTTTATACATTGTATCCCATAAGAAAGATGGTCACTTATGACGCCATCTCGCCTTAATATAGTACAGAAATTTGATAGCAGAGCAGTTTCGTAATCAATCTCATAATCCTTGGCTCTTCTGATAAATGTGTTAAGAAGGCCCTTTAGAATTTCTGTTAGACACAACTGCACCTCAAAAACCTTATTGGAAAGCTTAAACCTAACTTCTTCCATATTTAGATCTCTAAGAAGTGATTTCTTGATACTTTCGTGGAACCGTGGATAGAAGAAGACTTTGTCGACTTTTAGTATCCTAAGCTTTTTTTCCAATGTGTTAAATCCAAATGAAAGCGAATGAGCATTTTGCGAAAAAGCCTTAAGCAGCCCAGTTCTATTGTATTTCCGAAAAAGATGGATTATAAATGCTTCTGTAGAGTTCTCCCGGAGTTTCTCTACATTATTAACAATAACACAGCTTATTTTGTCGATTTTAATTACCTCATTTAACATGTCATTTAAGAATATTTGGCTGCTTGCTATAATTATACCTCCCTTACGGTAGCATATTTTTCGCTTCTCAGCCTGGTATGGCGTTATATCTAGAAAGTGGGTTTCCCATTTTTTACTGAAAAAAGCCTTATCATTTTTGCTAAAATTCAGAAGTAAGAGCAAACTTTCTGCATTCTGATAGCATCTAGCAGTCAAATTAATAATGCTGTACATGTTCAAGCCCTTTCCAAGAAGCAATAAAGAAGACTTACCATTCAATTCGTGCATAATTTCCTTTTCGAAATCTAGCATCTTAGGGTCTGTAATCAAAGAAAAAATGAACTGATTAATTTTTCCCGATAATGCAACGCAGAAGCATACTGACAAAGATGAAATACTCTTGAATCTTTTAGCCTCAAAGCATGCCGAAATCAATAGGTAGTGCTGTAAATTCTGTAGACGTAAATTATTTTATCTAAATATATAACAGATAATCTTCATTCATACATTTGAATGAATTGGGTATACATATCGGGTTGTGGCTAGAGCTTATGCGACCACATGTCAGACCCATTAATATATACGAGGTCTACATGTACTCACATTCTACAAAAGTCATCTTGTTCTCCTCTAGTGCACCAAAAACTCGATCCAAACCACTACATCTGTGGATCAAGATACAAAATTGCTGCTTACCACTTGTATGGCACAATTAGTGCACCCAAGGATACTTTATCGTTTATAAAATCAATTTCTTAATGGCTTCTGATAACACCTTATACGAATTAAGATCTCTATACCTATCAATTAGATCTCCATTGTCCATGAAATCAGAAACTAAAGGCTCAACAACTAGGGTGCATAAGAAAGGCACATCGTATTCAACTGCCATCAGCTGAACACTGTTTGCTCCAAACACATTGGTAACCTCGCCACAATGTACACACTTTTATCCACTCATGTTTTCTATCACACCTATTATTTTTAGGTTTGAGGACTTACAAAAGCTAATAGCTCTAGATACATCACTTAATGAAACATTTTGAGGAGATGCGACCACAATAATATTAACATCTTTGTCAATAAAAAATCCGTGCTCCTCGGATATTCCGGGCGGCGTGTCAATCACAACATACTCATAATCATCAATAGAGTCATAAAACAACTCCAATGTAGATATTTTCTTCGGCCCACGCCAAATTATAGAGTCTGTAGGCTTTATTAATGATGACATGGATATTACACCAAGATTATCTTTGGCTACAAGTGGAACTAATCCTTTTTTGCCTTTCACAATGGCGCCATTGCAATTTAGAGCAGTACCAATGCTTGGTCCACAGAGGTCAAAATCCAAAATGATCGTCTTTCCATGCTCTGATAGTATAAGCGAAACAAGTGACGCAATTGTTGACTTTCCAACACCTCCCTTACCGCTAATAATTGCATATTTTTTCATTGGGTATAAAAATTACAAACAAATTTATGTCAAGATAGATTATTTTTTAGGCAAACTCTTGTTCTCTGAGTAGATCTGTGATTCATTTGAGCTTATCAAATTTTTAGAAATCGCGTGGCTTTATCCTGCGCTGTGAGAGCAGAGATTACGAGATAAATATATCCCCTATGTTTTGGAGTTGTACCTCTCACTATCTACCTATGTCTTATCCGGAAAAGCATCAAACTGATGCTTACCTGCCACAACAGGTGATACTTTAGACTACCATAGCACCTTTGTGGATTCATAGGGCCCCACACAGGACGCTCTATGGTTTTTAGGGTGTTACATTCCAACGGGTCATATTTAGCCCAATTATATATTCTAATGTATGGACCTTGGAAGTTGTGTATCGTGACATGTCTCTTGTCATTATTGCAGGGCCTGATGGCAAGCACCCCCATACTTGCATGGTCATAAAACTTCATCCCACCCTCATGACGTGTTATTATCGTGAAATCTCTATCCGGCCAGAAATAGAGGCAGGATCAAGAATCATTCATGGCCGAAAAGAATTATATTTAACTACTTCACAAGCGTTTTAATGGATCTAGATTTACTAGCCCATCGGTCATTCATAGCTTCACGGATCGTAATCCAAGATTGCATCGTCTACTCGTGTTTCGTATTATATAGTGTTGAACCCTACCACACGATACCTCATAGCATCCTCTTCGCACTATTTCCCCTTCTTACTATTAGAGTTGTTTATAATAAACCACCTGCCAATCATAGCTTTACCCTATGTTAAGCCCGCTCTGACAACGATGCATTACTCCTCTTTATACGAAACCTTTCTGTAGGCTTGATTCGTATCTTATCCCCAAGCTAATGTTAAATTGACGGTTGCCCTATGAGATCATTTCCCGTTTTGGTAAATCACTAATATACTTAAAATAGTATATTTAAACATTATTTAATGCTGTAGGGTGAACCCGTAATATGTATTTCCAGTTTTTTTTACAGCTATTTAAGTCAAACAATACAGACGGTCATTTGACAAGAACAAATGAAGACAGAAGTATAGCTATTGCATCTGGAAGTATTAAGCAGCCCGAGACCGCACAATTTTTGCCAAATAAAAGGTACGCATGTACTAGCCGTACGAAAAGCCCAATATATATCGGTCCGGAAGCACTTGAAGGTAGTTCTGATTCTGAAAGCGAATATCAAGATTCAGAATATGATGCAGAAGAAGCAGAAGAGGCAGAAGTAAGTGAATGCAGTAACTCGGATCTCACCCCCGAATATAGTAGCGAAGTATCTTCGCTAAGCTCAGAAAACGATGAAGAATCCTCTCAAGAGTCATCGAATGATTCCTTGAGTTCAAATATACCGAATTTTGTGTTAACCGTCTCGGTGAAGAACTATAAACCTACACGTGAGCGTCAACCCAGTGGACCCGCTAAAATGAATGTAACTTTGCACTGTGCTGACAAATACGGAGTTGTTGAATCCTCGAGAAATATACCACTACAATATGGGACTGTCATGCTTGCCGGCCAATCATTTGATGTCAAGTTATATTTCACTCCCAAACAAATCAATAAGCTGAAGAAGGCAAAGTCATTTTATTTTGTGTTTGAGTATATTCTCGGGAGCACCAAAGTGCACTTGGAATCCTCGTATGCTAGATTCAAAAATTCCGGGTTTGAAATCTTGGAAAAATTGCAGTATAGAAATGACAGTGTTCTCGATAAGATGGATAAACTATACACATTCATAAGCAAAATTAGACGCAAGGAAGGAAGGTATCGTGAAAAAGCAATAAGTAGGTTTCTCAAGGGTCTTAGAAGGAACATTAAAGAGCTTCAAAGATTCAAAAAGTGGGGTTATATAAGATTAAACACGAAGTCTATAAAGGATTTAAATAAGTTATTTAAAGGTAGTTTAGACTCTCGTGATGACTCAAAGCATGCAGTACGGGAAAATCTAGAAAAGAATATAATTGGAGTTGCTGAAGCCCTCAATCCAAACATTCAAGGATTTTCATTCTTGGGGAAACGAGACCTTGGTGAGCGTGGTCCAGAAGAACTAGTGTCTGCTAATTACTATAAGGAGTTCCTCGAAGCACTTACGAGCATAGAAATTATTCTTAATCTTATTCCAAATGAGGAATATAAAAATAGTAATTTTAAAATTTACAAAGAGGGAGTTGTGGGGATAGCTGGAGTTCACATTCGGCTATCTAGAATAGAAGGCACTGGTGCATAATACGAATACTTTTCTGTTTACCACATTCACGTGGTCGTATGCATCTTCAAAATCAATGCGTACTAGGGAATATAGCTGTCTATCGGTGAGAGGTTTATTTCAATAAATTAAGTAGATGGTCTAAGTGTCCTGTATTTTATTTATAATATTCACAGTCGTCATTTATGGGTGCCGTATCTTGAGATGTAGCTGACGGGTATTTTCTAGCAAGCATCATAGTCTTTGAGGTACAATATTATAACCAGATGCATGGATAGGTTTCACCATCTTTCATTGTTTCCTAGGTCTACTCAATGAACTTTAGCAAACAGACTTCTCACTGGCTTACAGGTATGTTGCTTACTATATATCGATTTAGGGGCCCATTATCCATAGTTATGTTTGTATACTTCAATGAATTTATTGATCAAACTTCCCACAATGCATCGCCAAATCATACATCAAATACGTACTAATTGTAAGACTGACATACAGTAGAGTTTAATGCGCAGCTATTGTTAAACTAAGCTCATATAAACCTCCAGTAAAAACCAATCATCAAATGTATAAAAATTTCCATCTTCAGGGGTAAATAAGAATGTTTAACAATGAAAAGAATATACCTGATGAAAGGAATTCTGATGAGGAAGCATCTAATACTAAAGATACAACTGGGAAGGCCGATGTTCTAGTAGCACCTATGGATACCTCCTTGGATGACCAAAATAGCTCTTGTGTGGATGATGAGGGTTGTTTAGAACTTAAATGCATGCCATTGACAAATACCCAAGGTACTTCGCATACTTTTCCGTCAGAGTTCGCGAAGAATACAGAAACCAGAGAAGATCAGAACTTTGAAACTAATACCAGGACGCAAGAAACCAAAAGGCAATCTGTATCTGACCAAGCTTCAGTAAATGATTTGCGACCACACAGCAACCAATGTAAAAAAGCGTGGACGGGTCTACAGGTATACGAGACACATTGTGGGGCAAACTCATTTAGCATGGAGAATTTCAACGGTGAAGAAACTGACTTATGTACAGCCTTGATTAGATATTTTGTATATGAATTTTTATTGAAGAAGTTGGAGGGGATTAGAGATGGTTGTTTGCATCTGAAGATGTTAAGTAGGGAAGGAGTGGAGCATGATACAGATGTACCAAAATCACTTGTGGAGATCGAAGGAACGCAACCCGAGAAACTCGAGTATACAAAGAGTGATGAACACCAAGAAGTCTCTGAAAAGGGTGATCAGTGTACAAGCTCAGAAACGTGGAGGCACGCTCCACCATTATATATGAACTCTGCTACCATTCCAGAAGCTTCTACCGAAATGGGTAGCTACATTATAGAGCCCAAAGATTATAAAAGACATTTCATAGTTCAAGATGGGTCAAATGCACCTCAAAATATAGAAAATACCCCAGGACCAATGAAACGTGTATTGGCTGATATCCCTGACGATAAGAACATCCCGGGTGGTGACTATCCAGTGGAGCATATACCAATACGCACAAATTGCTATGAAAAAAGAAGCTCAATATCTAGTGATGAGTGCAATTTAAACCTTCAAAGAACCATAGAAAAGCTGCTTATGATCAACATAGGTGTATTACACAAAGAGGTCAATAAGGAAGATAAGTTATCAACAGAAGCTGATTTGTCAACTTCATCCAACAAACTCGACCACGAGTGTGAATATGCTGATATTCCGAATCCCATGGATGCCAAGTCTGAAGATAAACTAATTCTTATGAAAATGAATAGAGATATGGAAGATGACAAGGATGGACAATGCAGCAATGTACCGATAGAGGGCATAGATGACTGCTATACTTACACGGAGGATTTACTGGGAGAAGAAGGGAAAAATGATGAGGATCAAGATAGAGGATGTATGTACAATTTGAGTCCAGACACGGAAAGGGTTCAACCTGTGATTTCACGGAGATCTATCCATAAAAAAAAGAAATCTATAAGAAAGAGAATATATATGAGACCCAATCAAAAGAAAAAGCCCAGAATGAATGCAGCTATCCTGAAAGAACGTGGAGAATACATGGACCATGTGCTAAAATCTTTTGGAACGGCTCATGAATCCGAGCCTACCCCTAGGGTGGATAGGGGAGATACCTTAGAGCATATTTCCTCTTTTTTTGCTAAGCCTTCGTATAGTGAAGGAAATCGTATTGCAGATGGCTGTAAACAGCTTCCCTCATTGTTCGGGGCTTGCAGTGATACAGATCAGGCGTCAAGGTTTGCAGAATATAGTAGCCTGATGAGTGAGCCAAGTGATAATAATGGAAAGGAATGTAGTGTTGGGGAACCTATGGCTGACACACATAAGGTAGTAGACAGTACAGGTGAGGAGAGAGTTGGCACAGATAAACTAATTGGCAGCTTTGAAGAAGATAAAGATGGCAAGGATGAATTAACGAGTATCGTCATAAGAACTACACTCAACACAGACGAGAACGCTTACTCAGCTATACTACAGGAACCCTCGGACGCTGAAAAAAGGGGCAATATGCTTAGGAGAATAGAGGCGGAGCAACAAGATGATGATATAGTTTTGGTAAAGATGGATGTACGAGGACTGAAGAGGGCATTCGTTCCAATGTGTGCAGTTGTTATACCTACGAGAAGAAATGAAGAAGCCCAAGAAGCTGGGGCCTTAAATTTATGTGCCAGGGCATCCAATAGCCTGAATGCTAGGCTACCGATATCCCCTAATAATCCTAAAAACATCAACCAAAAAAACGATTCTCCAAAGATAGTGGATACTCATTTTGTCGACACCGATAGAAAGCTCTATCCATTAAAGTTAACTACCAGGGATATAAGTGATAAGAGAATGCAGGAGCCGCAAGATTCACAGAACAAAAAACTGGATTGTATCGGGAATAGCGAGACAGCGGATTTCCTGTTTAATCTGAATACGTCACTGCTGTGCAGCTCAGAAATGGAACCTAGTAAGGTGGATAAGAGCATATTGAATAATTCAAAGTGCGAATTTTATTTTGTGAATGGATATTTCACTGAGGCCCAAGACAAAAAAGCGCTTGTGTGCGACAAGGCAGCAAATATAAATGCATTTACACCGTGGGATGAAAACATAAACCTTTCAGAAGGTGAGACTGCTGTAGAGTCTATATTTGAGGAGAAAATTGAATCTTTAGACGAAAATATACTTTTTGACGGAAGATTGGGGGCGGAAAAGAACGTTTTGTGCTCAATGAAATTACAAGCTCAAACAGGGAGATCGTCGCTGGATTGTAGCAAAAAAGACCTGGAAGTAGCACCTGAATTTCCTTCGGAAGTTTTATCAAAGAATAATGAACGCTCGAAGAGAAATCTTACACCTTGTAGCGTCGCAATGCGCAAGAGGCGGCGTTATTTTACCAGCTTGAATCAAGATAAATGTAAAGATTGCGAGGCCGGGATCATTTCTGGGGAAGACTTGCATAAAGTTTTCAGTAAAAGTGAAAAGAGACCAAAATTATCAAAAGAGATTATGCAAGATGCAAATACAACACAGCAATCAAGTGTTGATGGCCTTGTCCCTGCTACTGAGCCCCAGAATAAGCACATTGGGTCTCAAAAGATTGAGGCCAAGGGCATTGAGGATATAAAACGAAAGATAGCGTGTACGGCTAGAGAATTGAAGAACGTAGCATCTTACGTCAGCAAGATCGAGTCACAGAACTTGGACTTCCCTATATGTATCACCAAAATACCTGCTGTCTCTACAGACAGGCCCATGTGTGATATATCAAAGATTATTAAGAATTCGCCAATGAAATTACTTTCTGATATTGCAACAAAAAAGGATCACAAATCAGTTCGTAAAGGGGTGACTGCTACGCCATCAGGATCATGTATTTATGCCAGTAGAAGGGTAGGGAGACAGATGAGAAAGATTAAAGTCACAGAAAGCTTTATATCTGAGAAACCAACAGAGAGGAAGGCAAAGTTATTGAGAAAAATCAAGAAAATCGGGAAAGACGGCAGTATAACTGACGATGAATCTCTGTCCTTGGATTTTTACGACAAGGAGCAGATACCGTCCGTACCCGAAGATACTAGCTCTGCTAAGGGAGGTGACTCTACCGATATTATATCCATGCCAAAACTTCCTAGATCGACAGCCAAAAAGTCTCGTAAAAGCAGAATAGCCTCAATGACGACATCTGAAGACAAGAATGTGAAAAACAGAAATCTCGTCGATCTCTCAACCACCCTTAATGAAACAAGGGGATCTTCCAGTTCTGTCCAGGTGAGCATTACATCAGACGTATTGTCGAGATCTGGTAATACAGAGACGATGTTAGATAATGATATAGAATATTTTCCCTGTAATATAAAATTGAGGAACAGGTATAGACACAAAAGACGCATCAGTGAAGAATTTGATACAGTTACTGTGCCTAGAGGCAATATACCTTCCCAAGGAGTGGATATAGAAAAACTATGCAACGTCAAAACGAATTCGAGTAAGAAGCCATTATGTGATAGGAAAAAGAAAAAGAAAGATGCTGATATACTCTCTAATATTACCAATAAGGATGCTATATACCTTTCTGACACTAAATCCTATAGGCCTGTACGGAAAACATCTGTAACTTATAGCTCGGTGTTATCTCAAGATTCTGAGTCTGAAGAGGAATCCAATGATAACGTGCTTCTCAGAAATACCAAGCTTAACTCCGGATATAAATTTGTGAGGCTTTCATACAAGCGAAGAGTAGATTTTGAAGATCAAAATAATGCCACAGAGGACTTCAAAGGTCATGCAAGGCGAGTGCAATTTGTTGATGAACCGAGTGCAATTCTTCATAATACAGAAAAGCTTGTTCCAATACTTCGTAAATCAACACCACCCAAAAAGGAGAGAGTAAGTGGTAGAGCCAAAAAGGAGGTCATCTATCTTTGGACCTGTATCTTGGAGATAGGTAATGAAAAGTCCCTGGATGTGGCCTATGATAAGGTAAGATGATCTCGTTTTCTATATAAGTAAAGTATTTATGCTCTTTCTAGTGATATTAGCAAAAATATAAAACTACTAGGATCTACGAAGCATGGTGTTTAGCGCCAAATATGAAATAGTAATAAAGCTTAGATGTACCAAGTCCCTCTTAGGCGTGTCTCTTGTAAGCTCTATAAAGAGGATGAAACGTATTGTGGAGCTATTTGAGGTTCCATAAGCCTGAGCATCCATGTCCTTTGATGAAAATAAATATACACCTAGAGTTAGTAAATTTATTTTATGAGCTAATTTTTGTGCCATCTTTGTGTATTCATACCTCAGTCTGCACCTCCAACAAGCTTCACTAAGTCTCTCCACTGCTTGCTGGATAGCCTCATCCTTCTCATATCCGTCTTCGATCCCTCTGCGGTACTGATATGGCCTCTAGAGTCTTCTTATATATCTGTATGTATGCCTCTATGATAGGTGTGACCTACAACTGCTTTAGGTACTTCTTGTGGTATGTTGTCACCACTCCATCCCATATCATGACGTATGTGATGATCACTGTCCTTTTAGCCTCATATAACATCTCAAGCTCATTAGCCAGGATATCATACTTCCTAGTCTTCTACAGCTCCACTTGCTGAAGGTTGTCTTGGCAAGACTTATTTATGAAATAAGATTTATTGCAAAGTCTGGTATTAGATAGTCGAAATTACAAAGCAAATGACCAGGAATAGCACACATTGCGATACTAAAAGATGAATACAAAATGTTCATGTGTGCACGTATTCACAGTAGGTTAGTTTGAGCGGCCGAGGATAAATAAATCTAAATTCGTATCAACCAGGCTTTTGATTATTCTCTGGCACTATTGAAGACATCAGACCTATCTTCTTCAAACTACTAATTACTTCGATTGATACGTATATAGAGAAGAAAATAATGAATATACTACACTGGTAGGCCTTCACTCTCCCCACAGATATACTTAAGGTTCTAACAAACTAATCTTATGTTCTTAGAGTGGTATAATACTATCATGTTTGCTGAAATTTAGTCATTATGACCCTCAAACAATAGAATAAATTACAAATCTCGCTTTGCCTCACAACTCTGCTCTTCGCATATTAAGCATTGAAAACAAAGCACCCATATCCCTACCAGGGTCACATTATTTTAGGGCTTTAGTCTCACAGCCCCTATTTTAGACGGAAATTAGGTCTTTATATATATTTGTGACGCTTTTGCTTGTCAATTGAGTCTTTAAATAGAAATTTCTCGGCAATTCCTGCAAACGGCCCGTATTTGTTTACAAACATTTGTTGTATCAAAGCATACGTTTGCCTGTTCAAGTTTTTATAATCGTGGTTGAAAATATTCTTGGAGACCTTAAAGATATGCGTATCTATTGGCACAACAATCCACATCCCCATGCCAATTAAGCAAATACAGTCTGCTACCTTTTCACCTACTCCATGAAGCTTTAGCAGCTGATGTTTGGCTTCGGAATAATCTTTTGGGGAAAAGTCTATCATACTTCTCATAATTCTTGCTGTTTTGCATATATACTTTGCTCTATACCCAAACATGTTTGCCACAAGCTCATCTTCTATATTTTCAAGTTTTGCTGGCTCTGGAAAATAGTAAAAGCTAAACCCTTTGTACTCCATAATGTAAGTTCCTTTCTGCTGTAGAAAGCTTACCATTCGGGTAATTCTAGCAATATTATTGTTAGATGAGCATATGAAGGAGAAGATAGTGGGATAAAGGTCATAGTGCAAGGCCCGCAATCCATGGTTCTCTTCAAAATTTATGTAATCCCAACTGTGTATAGCATTCTTGTAATCTATATCAAGGGTAAAGAACTTAGATAGGATATCTGCTGGATCCTTATCTGCTATTGCCTGAAGCACATTATACAGCACGCCCTTGTCACTTTGTTTCAGCGAAAAAAGGACATTGCTAATAACACCACAGTACTCATTTGAGTCAACAGCCCTAAAAGTAAATACTTGACCGCTGAATAGAGTTCGCTTGAGATCTATGTATGTTTCAGTATTCAGCTGGTTCCATGTCATATGGGTTAAAAATCTATATATGATATCCAGGGAATAATGGAAGCACATAATATTATAATAAATTTCAATTCCTACTACTTTTGGAATATGAGGTTCTACAGTAAACGAACACCATAATCTCAAATACGTTGGCAAATAGAGATTAGGCATAGTCAATACAATTTATTATTGTGTTACATTCAGCTTCGCAACTTTACCCAAGGTGGAGGAACGCAATGTGTTAAATCCTATGATGAATGATGATTTCTATTGCACACTATCTCACCATCCATCCAACAAGCGACAAAGAACAGCTCAACTTACTGATTTAGCATCCAGGACGACCTTACTCCTAATAAATTTATAGGTTATCCTGTTTTCTATAATTGTTTGAGAACAGAATAATTCTGTATGTATCGTCAAAATATTTAATCTTTGTAATAGTCTTTAGCCTGGAAGAATGGGTTGTATTTGTATTTCTTCATGTGCAGGTAAAGACATCTGCAGGTGTATATTACCATAAAGAAGAAGTAGAATATAAGAATTGGTGTGAATACAGGAATGTCTAAAATATCAAAAAACGTCGCAAAAAATAATGCCAATATTATCTTCAGCGTGAATTGCCAAAAATCGAACTCTGGCATGTTTCGTATAAACGGACGAAATTCATTATCAATAGCAGGCGGCACGTACTCACTAGCCTCTTCGTAGTTCTCGAACGAATCTGATATGTTATCTCCTTTAGGAGTCAAGAATAAAATAAGGCCGTGTATAAGATATATTCCCAGACAGTACGTTATAAGATAAAAGGACTGAATGTATATCACCCTTAAAGCGTATAATAAAAGCAACGATGCGGTTATTCCCCACCTAAGAATCGGTCTAGGTGCTAATTTGTCCAAATAGACTTGCTGTATTGTTGAGAAATCCCTAGTGGGGGCTAAAAAAACCAAAATTTAACTGGGGCTTGCTATTTGGGCAACCAATCATACGCTATAACAGGAAACGGGAATTGTAGCAGCAGAAAAACGTATGAGAGCATAATATCTCAGCTATGTCTCTAAGGGTATTCTTCAACAATCAACGTGCAGGTGACGCGGTTGACTTGGTGCACACATAGGTGCGAATAGGTTCAATTTCACCAATATAGTTATATTGCTTATGTAAATTAACAATTAATGACATTCAAAGGTACGTTTTTTATTTTAGTTGTCTTTAACATCTAAAAGTCAGCTAGTCGATATGTATTGTGCCCAGGAGGAAGATATGCGTCAGCAAAATATTCATTTATGTATGATATTTTAGTGGTAATCAAGTAAATACATAGCCATGATTCAGGCATTCAGTACAACTGGATTATACATACACTGTCATACACCTGTGATGGTCTGTGTATGAGCATATCTTGACGTCAATATAGCACAGCATTAATCGTGTTTGCTTTCTGGGCCACGTTTTATGCAGCTAATTGCATTTAAACAGCTATCCCTACCTCAAAGTTCATCTCTAACCCTAGATTACTGCATGAGTGAAAAAAAGTTTTGTAGTCAATACATTGTAGGCCTTTGCTTGAAGGAAAGTTTCGAGCTAAAAGATTTAACTGGTGAATGCCAACTGCACCACGATAAGAAATTGAGAGAGGAATCTAAAGTTGCCCCACATAAGTGTGTTGATTATACGAAAACGGCACTGGTTTCGTATCAGAAAGTAATATCTGAATTGAACGCTAAGATACGAATGAACAATGAGCTAATCAAAAATGGCTTAGTTGATGACATTGGAATAAAACATCTTGAGGTTGCTGAACGTATTGAGACGGGAATACAAGATTTGTACCATAAATTGCCGCCTGAGAAGATATTGAGGGCTTTTAGAGTATATGGGCAACTTATCACAAATTATGAAGCTCATTTGAAGAAGCCGGATACAAAAGTTGATGTTTGTCAAAATTGCTCAGCTTTCTGTAAAAAAGGGGAGGTCTGTAAGCATCCTCGTTGTGATTTGTATAAGAGGATACGAAAGCTCGCAAAGAGACACGAAACATATAAGAAATGACGAGGTGCTATACACAATTAGTAGTGCGCCCCCTTAAGCATACTTAAACGCTTTTGCTGAATATGTCTCTTTTGTATGGACACTTTTTATTTTGCATAAGATGATTTTCACTAAATAAGGTAAGCTGGACTACCTTATTTAGCACATAACCACCACATTTGGTATTTTATTTTGGTGAAGAAGTAGAATGTAGGTAAATCCCCAAGAAGTGCAATATAGAGTACTGAGTTTAGTGATAAAAGACATTTCATATGGCCAAAGTATTTATGTATAGGTTGCTAAAAGCAAAAAATTTAATTACTGTGCAAAATCCGAGATATTCTCTACAACAACATTTAATATGTTCTCATCTAATCTTCGGGTAGAGGGTACTAAGGACACAAGCTCGTCCACGGATGTTGGAAGAAGAGATCCGACAATTGCAATCTCATCCTCATCTAACGATAACGCCGACAATGAGCTTCGTAAGTCATCAAGAACAGACCTTTCGTGGATTCTACAAAACGAATTTGCGTAAGCGAGGGTAGAATGAAAAATTTTCGCTGATGGGCTCCTTGACTTTTGTTTGTATTTATCTTTCCGTGCCTCCAAAATGTACTTAACCTCAGGTAGCATTACTGGATGGGAATTGCTCGAGTCGCTTGTGTCATTAAAAGTCATAGACTAAAGGGCTAAAAAAATTTCATAACTTGTATGTTTTGGGCGCTGAAACAAGTGCGCTAGAATTGCCAGCTCGTAACACATATCAAGCTATTTTGTACAGGGGATTTAGATTACGCTCATACTAATAGAGTATTTGTTTATTGTATATAGTGCCCTGAATAGTCACGTTCGCCAACGAGTCATACACCTGATATGAGAGTGATGGTGACCTCAAAAGAAGGCTATGCACCAAGAGCTGAGAAGACTGGTCGCAACCCAACAAATGATGTAGAATACGCCATAAAAGATCAATCTACTGTGGATTAGAGTATATAGATTATTTGACTGACTACCGACAAACCTAGGCATACAGATATATTGTGAAAAAATAGAGCGTTACTTGCAGGATTAATAGACTCAGTAGCGTACCATCTGATGCAGTAAGATAGACTTGGTGGTGATGTAGGTGAAAATTACTTTCCAAACACTTTCAAAGCAAAATTGATAATCACCCTGTAAACAAAGAAAATAATCGCTGTATATTCTATGACACATTGAGCCTTCCTATTTGTTTTATAGGCAAATGTAGACGGTATTCATCCAATTTAATTTTTTTGACTAAATTTCCTTTCATTACAAGAGGCCTACTTTTAATCTTATTTGTTTGTAGATGATCAATCCGTAGAAGCCTCCATGAATTGGTATGAGAATGGCGTGATAAATAGACTCAAAGTAGGTTATTTTGTTTACCTTGCATTTTGAACCCTTATGGCGTCTTTAAACGAGGACAAAATAGGAATAGAGTTGTTTGCCTTGTTCTATGGCTCAGTAGTGCGAAAGACATTGGGCGAGGAGAAAGACTTACAGAAATTGCGGGATTTGGGGCAAACAATAGGTACTAGGATGGCTGACGATTACTTTTGCCGTACTCAGCCAACCAAAGGTCAAACAATACCGTGGATTGTAGAAAATATCTGCACCGTGTTTTTCCCTACTTATTTCCAGTTTACTCCATGTGTCAATAATGGTGAGATATGCTTAGACGAGTTTGAGGTATTTAAGTATTTTAATGGTGATAGTTCTTGTGTTGAGCTATTTTGCGGGCTAATAGAAGCTATATATGTCTATATAAATCCTAATTTTACGTGTGATAGAGGGACTGACGGATATAGGATTATAATTAGAGATTCGACAACACCTGATAGTGATAAAGAAACCAATACACAGGCAGATGAAGGTGGCAATAGGATATCAGAGGATGCCCATACCAATGAAGGGAGGAATGACCTTGACGGGACACTGGAGAGTAAGGATAATGCCCTTCCAAAAAATGACACGAGAAAATTAGGATGATTAAGCGGCACGCTGGACAGCTAATGGAATCGGGCATTTCCATGGAGTTTACGCTTATATCGTAAGTTTGGTGTGTGTGGTTATATTTTCAAGGATAATGTTAACATGAGCCAAAGAACGATCAAGAATACTTGTCAGAAGAATATAGGAGTTAATAACATAACCAGGATAGATAACAACATGAAGGTGATAATACATTATTAAGAGCTGATGTTTATTGGGTAAAGCAAAAGTATTCCTTCTGTCTTATCAGATATAACGAAGGTGCAAAATGGCAATAAATAATAAACCGTAGTATAATTGTCATTTTCATCTGTAATATTTGATTAAGCATACTGTAATATAGATCTGTGGTGAATAACCACGATTTGGTACAATACTCCTGTTCGTATCTTGTAAATAATAGATTTCTCCTCCTGTATCTTGATAATAGATATATACCCGACTGTTTCTCTCCTCATTGTATTCATGATAATTCCGTCATCTTTCACCACATAAATTATCCATTAACAAACCGGGGGAGCAAATCTAAATACACGGCAGTGGGTTTACAAATCATCTTCATAGCGAAATTGCGCAGTGTGTTTCTTTTAATCCGATGTTTAACAAAGACTGTTCTTATAATCTGTTTAATTTTCTACCCTAAATGAAAGTTATAAGGCTTCCCCTGAAAAGGATTAGCCCTAGAGATGATATTCCTAAACTCCCATCAACAAGTCTGCAAACTTTATCCCACTCATTTATAAGTACTCTGCTTCTTGAGCTAAAGTCAAACTTGTCCCAATACCACTCTATCGCAGAAATATCCGGACGCAAAGACTTGACAGGATTTTTTAGCAAAAAAGCGGCCGACGTTTCTGCTTACTATCTTCTCCTTAGAAGTGTTGAGTACTTAGACAATTCTGAGGTAAATCGTAAATATGTATTTGCTTATGAAGAAGAGGGCAGAAGTTTGATTTCTATTGCAGATAAGCTTGCTGTTATATACGAAGCACAAAAAAGCTATGTTTCACCTAGGATGGAGATAAAGGATGCACTACGGTTAGTAGCCGATTATAAATTGTGCATGCCTGCTGATGTAGAACACGAGGGCCCCAAGTTTACGGAGATTGAGAGGCTAATGAGAATTTACTTGCTCAAAGAAAGCAAAATGAACATTAAGAAGGTAGAAGTTACAGATGATAGGGGCTTAGCGGTAGAAGCTCAACATAAACTCCACGGTAAATCAACAAGTACTGGTGGATCTGGATTCATTGAAATTCAAGAAAACGACATCGAGTCACAGCATACAGTTGAGGAAAAAGGTTTGAGCAGTTCATACGAGACTAATCATAAAGATTCAAATGTTACACCTTACATGGACAGCCATTTCCAAGATCTGGAAGAGAATAAGAAAGCTTGTCTTAAAAGAGATGTAGCATCTTGGAATGATGATAATCTAAATGAAGCACACAAATCCTTAGAGAGCAAACATGACAACACGCTATACTTGCACAATAATCAAGAATTACACAAAAGCATTAGAGATTTAACAAATATCAAATTATTGCACACTAAACCTGGCAATTTGGTAGCTTATAAACATCTATCATCCCATACACTAGAATATAGAGATGAGAACAGTCTAATATAAGAAATAATGACTTTTGTCAAGAGTAAGACTAATGACTTGAGGCAGGTAGACTATGAAATAAGCCGAGGGATGCTATCATTGAAGTCGAAAATGCTAAAATTTGAATTGGCCTTATGTGGGTCTATTCAAACTCCAAAGTGGCAATTAATAAAGATTGCGTCGCCTAACAATGCAGAAATACCTCTCGATATGCCTTCAGGTATCACATATATAACCGAATTTGCAAGGTTCTATGATTCTAGCTATATTGCAAAACAGCTTTACGATGAGTTAAAAAACTTTGAAGCTATAGACATTCAGGTTTCAGGAACTTACAAAGAGTTTGAGGCTAATTTTGATGGCTTCAAATTACATGTCAAAAGGGGTAGGTCGCTGTCCTATAGAATAGACATTCCTGCTACCAAAGAGCCTGAATATAATAGGAAGATAACCCCAAGCTTGTCATCACATTCTCATCAAGTATATCAGCATAATTTATCGATTAACGTCGATGAGGAAATATCCAGCCTACACATAAAGAAAGAAATAGATAGTGACTCTGCAAATAGAATAAAAAATCATATCATGGCAGAGTACGAAAGCACAATAGAGCAATTCGTTAAACGAATTTGTCATGAAGCAAGGTTTTCACTTCAAGATGGTATAATATTATATACCAAGCAGTTTAAAAGAATAGACCTGCTAGTTGAGTATATGAAAAACGAGGAAATGGAGGATAGGTTCTATAGATACTTTAAGGATGGATATTGCTGCTATCGAAACGTTACGTTCGAGGGCTTTGGTGAAAGGAACGTCTTTCTGGTAAAAGGCAAAGACACTTTTTTTTGTATAAGATTATTTGATATCAAAGAAAATAGAATTACAGCCAGGTGCTTTATAGGGAATCAAGAGTACATAAAGATATCTACTTATAGAGAAATTGAGCTATTCAGATGTGATATGGAATGTGATATAGATCCGTATGTTTTTGATACAGATGAGGATACTACAATATGCAGAGATAGCCTACGTGAAAAGAATGTATACACTGATAAAAGGAAGATGTATGCAGATGAGTATACAGGATCAGATGCACTGGAAGAAATAAACAGTAATAGAGATAAATACACAGAGTCTAATGATCACGAAAACACGAATAGAGTGGGCAGGATTGACAGAAATATAGATAAGCTAGCTGCCGAGGAAACAGGTGTCAAGTATAACAATGCAGAGCGCCAAGATTCTATCGAAACAATGTCTAACATTCCCGGTGAAAAGCATAATGAAGAGCAGGCCATAAACCACAGATATGTAGGGGAAAGTGGAAGGTTTTCGAAAATTGAGAAAGACAAAACACCGCATTCTAGACACATGAAAGCTACGATAAACAAAACAACACCTAAAGAATATGCAATGGACGAGTTTTATAATTTTCTTCGAACAAATTCCGATGTTCTTTTTTTTGTGCCTCAAGTTCTCCCATATGCTAGCATAAAAAGTATCTGCAGGGTTGTAGCTATATTACAATTGCAAGAGCGCATTTATGGAGTAAAGCCTGATAGCAATGGATATTCAGTGGTTCAGATGCACAATGATAAATCCAATCTGATACCTAAACGTCGTCATTTTGGCGCCCTTAATGCCCTAATAGCCTTTCTAAAATTTTGCAAATTTGTAGGGAACATGGAGGAGAGCGAAATCCTGATGAGCGCTGTTAAGACAAAAGGAGATTTCAGTGCATTCTATATATTGCTAGACAAAACCCTAATTTTTACAGAGGAGGGTAAAATCACATGTACGGCAGAGTACAATGGAGAAGAGAACAATATAGATACACTAGAGTGTAACAAAAATGATGCATTTAACAAACTGTATGGGAAGCCCATGACAATTCAACTGCTTAATCTGATCGGTGCATTTAGAGCCTTTTATCACAAAAGGCTTGCCCCTTCAATTGCAACCTCTCTTATTATGAATCTAAGTAGATCTGTTACTTTAAAAGCTCTGGACATTAACAGGTATGTTATATTGAAGAACGATGTAGTTTGTAGACATCTAGAGCCATACTTCAATGATCTCAGCAAATATAGCATTCCAATACACTTTTCAGATCCAAATGCCATGGAATGTATATTTCAAATCATCAAAAGTGAAGAAATATGAGGTATTAGCAAGGTGCACCTACTCGGATAATAAAAGACGACTGGTGTGCAAAAATACTTACCCTGTATCCTGTGCATATGTTCTCGTCATCTTGCTACCTTATGGGGTTCTTATCAATGCTGAAATAACTATTTAAACACTATAAATCACTTACTATGTAGTTGTTTTCGTACACAAGGGCTTAGTTTGCTCTAAAGCATTATTTAATTTAAGAGCAAAATGTTAGTTTTGCTGCCCAAAATATATTTCAAAGCCTAGCAAGTTTATCAAACACCTTGTGAAAAGATGCTTTGCCTATTGTAGGCAAACCGTAATGTTTCGGTTTCCTCATAGGTTTTCTGATATATTCCTATAAAATTCAAAAGATTTTTTTGCCCAGTATGTGGGATGTAGAAGACAATGAATATACTGATCAGCCACCACCAATTGAGTACTCAAAAGGCAGTCATGATGACCAGGCACAAAAAGTCTTAGAGACTCCAACTAACGCACGAACCAGTATACTAGAACTATATGAGATCAATAGCGCGCTGCAGAGAAAGCAAAGGGTGAAGAACTATAAGTTTATGAAGAGAATGGATCTGGGTAGCGCAAAGTTTCCATACTTCATATCTAGAAACAGAGTGTTAATGTTGTTGGATGAAATCTTATGCTCAGAGATCATATTTGATAGTTTATACGACCCAACAAGGCCTATGGCGATAGACATCTATGCTCCATCTATTGAACTTCTAGAAAGGGCGTGTGAATTCATTTCCAAGGTTATGATGCAGGGCCCTGAATTTCTTCCACTATCCTCGAATCACACATATACTGTTGATAACAGAAGTACGCAATGCATTGCTCTTACGGACTTTCCTGTAGATAAAATACAGGAGCTGAAGAATATTATTGAAGAAAGAAGGGGTGTCAGAGTAAGGGGTAGAAACAGTGGATATGTGGAGCCATGTTTTGGCTGTGAATCTATGCAACCTACGTACGTTCAAATTACAGCTCCAAGCAATGAGTTTAAGGCCATCAGGGAGTTTTGCATCAAATCAATTGAGAACCTCAAAAGTAGCTAGATTATACAGCTAATATCTTTGATTATTGCATAACATACATATCTAAGATAGGTGACCAGCGTAGGTAAAAGCAACCACATTCTACCTTAGGTAAAGAAGCCCTTATGATTTTAAAAGGGCACAATTTATTTGATATTTTCTATTTTATAGAGCAATCTAAGTATCTCGGATTACAAATATCTGGCAATGCATTTTGCCTTGGGATCAAGTCGACCCTAATGATGTCCTGGTATATTCTACCTGGAACACGCAATAAAGGCTAGTACGCTTGAAATTTCATATGAGGGCTGGCATCTACAGAAAAGAATGCAAAATACTTCACACAATAAGCCCTCCATTTTACAATCTAATTGCAGCAATTCATATAAACTTCTATGCTATGTTTAAACAACACTTACTCCAAATGATCTTTATTAGTTCAACCTGAATGACTTTGTGGCCTTATTTATCAATGATACAAACCCTTTTGGCACTTTCATAGCCTCGACACTCTCAAAAGAGCGCTTAGATACTTTCTCTGCCAAAGCCTTAGCGTTTATTTCCAATATTATTCCCTCGTATATGAAAGCATCAATCAGTAAGACAACCTGATCGTACTTCTTCCACAGAGCCTCGGCGGTAGGATTCTTGAGCATTCTAAGGAGCGCGTCACTAAATCCACTAAGCGCTTCATACAACAGAATCTCGTTTGCATCCTTGGATGCGTATATAATTACAAAAATTTCATCCATTTTTCTTTGGAAGACTAAGTGATTGTCAAGTAATAGTATTGGGTCATTGGTGTTTGATACGCTGCTTACTATAGCCTCTGTTATGTCAATGTCGACGTACCTCTTTTGGTACAATAGCTTAGAGTGGTCGTTTGCAATTACAATTCCCTGAATGTCATAGATATCCATGGAGGGTCTCAAATATTTACCAAACAATAGACAAACAAGTTCGACGCCGATGCGCAGAATGAAAATATAAAAGTTATTATGTCAATCCATGTATATTTACCAGAAATGCTCGAGGCAGCATATGATGGCATAGATCTGTACCGGGGTTCTTTGTCAATCACCATGAGTATGTATGCTGATATATATCTATATGGCTAGTGTATGAATGCTAGAAAGTAAACATCAAAATTTCCAGACTATGAAGACAAAATAAGAATACCCATTTTACTGAAATTCTAGAAACGATTACTAGAAGTTCTTAATATGCTGTTTGCCACCAAATCACCCATCAAATACAAGAAAGGCATCTGTACCATCATACATCAGGCTTTTCTACGTTTCTACCGTATGATGGGAGCTCACATTTGTAATATTCATCAATAACCATCCTAACATTCTCGTTAGCCTCGTCAAACATAGAGTCATCTACATTAAATTTTCGATAAGTGTCGATAAATGCTTTTTGCTTCTTTAATATTTCGTATTGACGACATATCTTCTCCAATACACCTGTTATTCCAGATGTATTGCACAAAGACAAGCCACTGATCCTATTTATCTGATTTCTTGTTTTGATGGGTCTTGATATAGCTACGTTAAATGACTCTGGCATCCACGGAACAAAGTTAACCTGCCTCTTATCTATCAGGCGCATTATAGTTTTAGAAACATCAGCTGCATTCTCAACTCCATGTAAAATATTCATTAACGAGAGTATAGAGTGACCTTTAGACGATTCAAATGTGGCCAGTCTAGTCTTTGGAAGCATTAAACGCCTCATCACATCATCACAATTAGTTTTACGTACAACCCTAGTAAACGCTTCACAAATAAAGGGTGTGTATGAGGGAACAACAAACTTGTGGGTATCAAAGGGTACAAGACAGCTATTTATGGACTGCTGGGTGCTGTACATATAATTTGGAAATCTGATAGTACTTGTAGCTGATGATATGACTGTTGATATCAATGAATTAATATGCTCAAACGTAGGTGTTTCAATACGCAGTGAATCAGAGGTTATTCTTCCCAGAGCAGAATTATCCATCACTAATATACTATCACAGCATCTTGCTATCCTCTCCAAGGTCAGGATGGAATTATAAGGCTGCACAACAACATCACTAGATTCCTGGTTATTTGGAAATATGGAATACGATTGTAATATCTTCTTAGGGAAGCTGTTGGCAATACTTTCAATTATTAGTGATCCAACTCCAGATCCTGTTCCACCTGCAATAGAGTGCATCAACGAAAATGTCTCATGGCAGTCACAGCCTTCTACCTCTCGTCTAACAATCTCCATAATATCTTCCACGTACTTTCCCCCAACATAATATCCATGTGTCCAATTGTTACCTGCTCCTCCACCCTCATTGGGAACAAAGACATTTTCCGGGTTAAATAGCCCGGCATATTGGGATATAACTCTAGGTTCTAAATCTACCAGAATTGACCTGGGAATGTAACGACTATCGTCAGCCTCATAGAAGAAGATGTCTTTCCTATCCCCAAGATCTTCGGTGGTCTTAAGAACTCCTTGGTTAGACAACCCATGCTCTTTGCATATGGCTTTCCAGAATTCTCCGCCCATTTGGTTCCCACATTGTCCAACCTGTATTGTTATAACTTCTCTCATAAGGGTCAAATGAAAATTATAATTGGGAAGTAGAAACACTTGGTCAATAAGAAATAATGCTTTTGGGTCTTACCTCAAGCACAGCCTTGTTAATAAGACTTTATTTATCGATAGTTTCTGTAATCATTATTTGCTTGCATGTGCTATCACGTGTACGTCTTTCAGTTTTTGCAGTGAATAATAAGTAATTTATTTTTTTCTTATTTTATATCATAAAAATGCCCCTATTTTGCATGTGTGAAAGTTTACTAATCCTTTACTAACAGTAGAATGTTTGGGTATCGATAAGTGAGAGAAGTATGTCTGATTGTTGGGTTAGATATGGCAGTTTTTCACAAATATTATATAATATTTATTGATGGGTTTGACATGCTCCGATAGCGTAATGGCTAACGCGTCTGCCTTCTAAGCAGAAGATTGCGGGTTCGAGTCCCGCTCGGAGCGTTTTTTTACCACACCCGTACTTTTCAATCATAAGGGTTTATTTTATCTAGATATATAGCATTCCTGATATAAATTTTATTTTCTGAGCCTATTTTCCGCCATCTTCGTATATTTAAGCCTTAGTATGTATCTCCATCGGGAAAGCTTCACTCAGTCTCTCCACTACTTGTCGGATAGCCTCCTCCTTCTCATACCCGTCTTCGATCCTTCTGCCGTACTGATATGGTCTCTAGGGTCTTCTTATATGCCTGTATGTATGCCTCGATATTGGGCGTATCATTCCTGATTATAAAGATTTTCCAGTACTAGATAAGAAGAACATTTAAATCCAAAACTCTGGCTAGCGAGTATTTAGACAGCTATTTGTACATCAAATCCCGAGAATTTTATATTCTGGAGATGTAGCTTATCATAGGCATATATACCCATCAATCTCAGCTGTTGCTTGAATAATAACTTTATAACCTTTTAGAGTAGTAAGATAAAATTCCAAATATCGTAGCTGGTTGCATCAGTTGGTTGCTAAAACTTTTGATTCTGACCATTATGCCCTTGATATTGATAGGTTTGTTGAGCCCTAATGTTCCTGTACTTGAAAAAAGTAGTAGAGACGATTCTCCTGACTACTTCTATACTTCATCAAATTGTCCTCGTTTTGCTAACAAATCTGGGCCAAATGGCTACAGCAGCTTATATTGCGGAAATAGTAAGCGGGACAAATGAATTTTGAACGAAAATGTTATATACCTGTATTTTGCACACCTGGCGTCTATTTTAGAAGATATTATGCGCTTTATTCTTCAATACATTGTACAATAGATTACAAACAACTTTATTCCAATTAAACTATTTCCAATGGTCAAATAACCTTTTAATCCATTAACATGATTTATTAAATAGCCTTTGCGCTGTCTCACAACTTGACACTGAGGTGTCAGCTAACATTTTTTCCATATACATCCTTAAAATAACATCAGAATTGCGTATTTATGTTTTAAATAAAGAAAGTAAACATTTTATATTGTCACATTCGAACAAATCAATTCCCTTAGGATGATTTGATCTTACTATAGTCGTACATCTGAACTCCAAAATAGACAAGAAGACAACTGAAGATGGAAACTGGCTTTACAGTATTAAGAAGGCATTTGTCTGCCACAATGCTAGAAGAAACTGAGTACAGGTTGTTGAGAACACTCTTTTCTACTGCGTCAAACTTTAGAGATAGTATAACACCCATCTGTGCGTAGACAACATCCGTTATTATGGCAAGTATAAATATAGGTGAGTACAGCATTTCTCTGTCCTTTCGCTCCATCTTACAGAACTCGTATACACCTCCAATGAAGTAAAAGGGAAATGATAAGAATCCGCAGCAAAACGAATACGACCACATATCTACTACAGTATCCTTGATGCACCAAACAAACAATATTGAAGCAAGGGCGCTCAAGAAGGCGAAGAGTAGCACTACAGCGCATATCATGTTTATTTCGACTTTATCGCTAACAAAAACCTCAAGTATTGTTCCAATGAAGATGATAGCCTTTCCTAGATACTGAAAGAATGTAAACTCCGATTTCAAGATAATCCTGGAGAGCAAGCTCAGGAATACTATCCTTAAGTTGTAGAATACTGTGAATGTGATGGATGAAACTCCAATATAAAAAGCGTAGTTCACCAGAGCAGCCAGAATGAAGTGAAGTGACACAAGCATTAATATGTTAGCATCGAAAAATACTAATTTGCTTGATAGAGAAAGTGCCAAGAGCATACGTATAAAGTTTGATACAAATGATATTATCAGCCCAGATCGACTCTGGTTGTATATCTTTCTTCGTACAATCGTATATATTGCGGTGTTTAGGAAGCAAGCAAAAACAATCAAGAGTTTAGTTTGATCCATAATGGGGAAGATTGAATTTTGATTTAAAACATTCACAAGCCCATTATGTTGTGGTGGGGGTATTTTACAGAAAATAGGTCTTGTTCATTGACCTGAGTCTCAGCAATACTGTATCATAATTCGTATTTTTGCCAGGTGTAAACGAATGATTCTTGAAGTATTACACAAATATGAATCAACAGAATTCATTCTCATAGACTCGAACATTCTATATTTGGTAGTATTAAACCCAACATAGAGAGTTAAAAGTCTCTAGCTTTGTAGGCTTGCCGTCTTTTCAATCTCATATTGAGGATAAGTGAATTCTAGAAACACCTGCAAGTAGGCATTTTCAAAGAGCCATTGAATCATTTGCCAAATATAGCATCAACATAGTCCAAAACAGTTAAATGACGAAGAAGCTTGTCACAATCATGTGCATTTTACATTCTCCACTTCCCACCAGGGGTCCGATATATTTTAACAAAATCTGTTGGTGATCTAGTAAGCTCGTAGATCACTACTACAAAGCTAACAGGTACGTTGGCGCCATTTTACTTTAATATATCCCGAGACAAGAGGTTACACAATTTATAAATATTTACATAATGCAATAAACTACGAGCACAAATTTCTTGCTGTAGCTTTAAACTACGTATATAGAGGAATTATACAACAATACGTAATTGTTCTATGTCTGCAACAAGAAAATATTCGCATCATGACTAATTTTGATACAAAACAGTGTCTTACTGAGTGTATAAAATGCATTTAGTTCAATGTTATCAGGCTTCATATTTATTAAAAATAAGCATCTTTATCGTAACCTATATCACGATACGCAAATATGAACGCTATCAGGAGAACTTCATCTAGCTATTTTTCTAAACGAATTAGAGCTTGCTTGCTGTACGTTATCCATTGTTTTTGACTAGCTTGGCCCATTCACGTATAGCATTTGAGTGCTTACCCTCTTGTAGTTTTCTTACCCCATGGAGGATGAGACCTATCATCTTAGACGATTATATTACAAAAACTACTTTCCAAAAGAAAAAATCTGGAGCTGGCTTAAGCTCAATGAGCTGCGAGAGCTCTCATTTTGCAAGGACAGTAAACGATACCTTAGATTCCTTACCTTTTCGACTGTAACCGAGTTTGAAGCAGAACTACTTTCCATTGTCCCTACCAAGATAGATGTTGGTGGAATATACAAATACAGGCCCATAAAGCACAATGCACCCAAACCCGCACGGAAAGAGCTTATATTTGATATTGATCTTACGGATTACACACGAGAGTGCTGCTCTGAGAAGTCTGTGTGTGAAAATTGCTTCGTAATTATTGAGGCAGCAGTGAAGATATTAAATTACTCACTGAAAGAGGAATTTGGATTCAAGAACGTACGATTTATCTTTTCAGGTAGGCGTGGATGTCATTGCTGGGTGACCGATGAATCAGTGCTTGATCTTAGCGATGCTGAGAGGGCAAGTATCGTTAACTACTACCAAATAGTGTTAGAGAAGAAAATTTATCCCGAAGAATATAGGGAGATATTGGAAGAGTATCGGTACTTTGTTGGAAATCGTGCTAGTACCGAGGAGTTATTTAACAGCCTGTACATTAGAATTGATGACAACGTCACTCGATCAAAAGGTCACTTGATAAAGATGCCTTTCTGCGTTCATCCTGATTCTGGGTTGTTATCCCTGCCTATAGATATAAATGGAATAGATGATCTTAAGCTAAAAAGCTTTCCAAGTCTCAACTCTGTAATTGAAACTCCAGATTTGTTGATGCCGTACGTTAAAATTCTAGATCAGTGGATATAATTGGATGATTATATTTTGAGGGAATCAAAGCTCACAGATCGAAATAAACAGAGCTAATCACTTAGGAAATCTTGGCCTTTAATTATACTTAATGATTTATCGAAATCTCGAACCTCTTGAGAGCCTTGAAATTTTCATCCTTGCAATACTTGATACAGCAGCCGCTAGAATAGCTTTGTTGCATATCGATGTTGAAAGACTCAGGATTAGCTTTGTTGCACAAAAAATCTCAACTCTTATATATTTGACTATACGATCCCTGATTATACTTGAAATACGATAACTAATGTATTTGCTCTATCTGGTGCAGGATCAGCTTGTCGTCAACAACCTACCTCTTTTTACAAATAAAAAAGCAATGTGTTCGAGCGCAAAACCATGATTTGAAGTATTGTTTGGTATGCGTAGAATTAATCTTTGTGACAGCAAGAAGTTTATTTAATAAATTTATTTGATTGATTGACGTATTGTTTGACTATCAAGGGTAGTACTTGACGAGTACAACCATCATAAACACGTGTTTTTTGGTAAAAATAAGTTATATAAGCCTTCTTATCGTGTATTACTAAGATCTATACTATTTAGAAATTAATGGGCAGTATGTTGGATTTGAGAAAGCACTCATCGTAATAACAGGATTGACTCGTCAACCCTGTATGCTAACGAAAAAATACATAGAAACGCATTATACCTAAGAGTTGAGTACATGACAATCCTTGTTCATACGCTAAATCATATGGATCTTTAGCTTAAAAATTTGTTGAGCCATCAAAATGAGAGTGAAAATTGCAGGAAATGCCAAGAAAGCACTAGGTATAGCAGAAAAGGCATGGTGTTTCTCAACCAAGTATATCTTAAGTTTCTCATCTATACGAACCTATTTTATCCCCCAAACATGAATGAGGGAAATTCTGATAAAGAAAAAAGACTTGACGAGATAATCTGCAGTTTGAAAGATTTCTCAGAGGATCTTGACAGGTTAATAGACTTGAGTGCAGATATTTTCAACGTAGACCATAGCTTAAAGAAATTTAGTAGCAGTAATCGAGGGACAAACGATGCCCGCAGCAATGCTCAGTGACTTGTTAGATCACTAATACACAACTCTGCTAATGCGCTCGTTTTAGCACCTATAGCTGCCTTTACTCAAATTTTCTAGTTAATTCAGTAATTTAATTTTTCGAGCTGACATGCATGTACATCATCCATTAATTCTCATGCTTGTAATGGATAGAGCGTATTTGGGCTACATATCATAAACTTCGTAGCATGTACTCTGCCAGACTAGGTATGAGTTTATTTGTAGCTTTGTTTTACTAAATCGGACATTGGTGCATCTGGCCATATAATTTATGCCTATGATCTGCGGTATAGTCGAGTATCCTCAATCATTCTATATTGATGATAAAGGATTTCTATGTTTTGGCGTGAATGTAAAAACTAAGCCAAAAAAGCAAACCCTCATGAACCCAAAAATACAAAAAACTATAGATTTAATAAAAAAATCGTACAAACAGCCTATAATATTTCATCGGCTACATAGCCATCTAACACACCTTCTGATCGGCAGCAACCCAGTATATGAAATTACAGATGACTGGTCAAAAGTACTAGTTTATAGTGCGTCGTTCAACAAGATACCAAATCAAGGAATAGAGAGCAAAATCATTGGACTTCTAAAGAGTATAAGGCCGCCGATAACTAATCCAGAAACCCGGGTGAAGATATGGATATGCCTATATTACTTGATTAATAGACCTTCGGATCTCATTAACAACATCATACTATTCGAGCTTGTAACTCATTTTATGGGAGATTGCCAATTTATTGATTCGCTTGTTTTAAAAGCGCTTTCTAATGCTTTGCTATCCAACATATTCGCGCAAAATGGAAATAAGAAGCTTAGGGACGATAGTGTAATTCACATGCTTAAGATCGTAGCATCCAAGGCACTGCCATGTTACATAAACTATCATGTGAAGCCTCCCGCGCTCTGCAATTTCGACATACAAAATGATGCATACACATTCTTCTTGATGGAGAGCGTATGCCTGTATGCTAAGTTTACATCGCATCCAATGTACATCAAGGAAATACTTCCTGATTCTCCGATGTTCATTAGTACGCTCTCTAATTTCATTAACAAGTCGTTTAATGTTGAGACGAATGTAAATATGCACTGCAGTGTAAAGGAATCGCTAATGGAGGATAGGGAAATATTTGCGCATATATTGAATGCTTATGCAAATAGTGATGATAAGAAGAAGTTTATAGCAGATGTTTTGGACTTTGTTAGCAATTTGAATTAGTAGAATATTACAGTGTAAGGCCATAGTCTTTTTTGTACTTCAATATACTATATATGTTTAATTATTATGCCTGTCATTTAATGTTTTGTTCGTCCCACTAAGGCTTGTAAGTCTGCAGAGGAACTGAAGCTACATAATAAATATTTGGGGAAATTCCTACCACAATGTGTCTTAAATATAATGAGGCCACACCTACGAGGATAACTCATTGCCAGATGAAAGTCACTTCTATAAATTTTTTATTATTGTCACTCCTGCCGAGCACAGCCCTGTTGAAGCCTATCAGCACCCTGGAGGATACTTAGAAGCACTTTGACTATAAGTCCGGCTCTGACAATTAGCAATACTACTGAATGTAATTTATAGGCCAACTGTTACATGACATGAGTTTTTAGCATCATTAGATACATAGCGTTGCATTACAAACATAAATGCTGAGGTCTTCATAGCCACCAGCTCATAGGTCCTAGACCACTATCATTAATCTTTCCTGTAACCAATAAGTTATTCCATTCAACTCTATCAATCTTGAGTCGTATAGTTTCACCATCATTATAAAATAGCTTGCTTCCCTTATATATCCACACCCAGCACATTTTGCGCTGATTGTTTTCCATAATAACTGTTTCTTGACATCCGTCAGGGAGACTGTCTTTCAAAACTTTGAATCTTCTAAAAAAAGGAATTCCTACGTTTATGCCTTGGCTTGTTTGGTTCAATATTTTTCCAATGACAATCTCCGATCTATAGAACCTGAAGAAGACCAATTGAAAGGTAGCCTCTGCAACCAGGTAATCGTCTATCAGCCTGTATGCTTTTATATCTACAAGTTTATACAGAAAAACTGCTTGTCCAAGGGGATCGATCAAGTTTCCTATGTACTTTTCTTTTATTAATCTGATTACCTCTGACTCCTTATTCTCAGCATTTGACTCCACTCTTATCTTATCAAATAGCTCGCTAACTACAAACATGTAAGGGTGTACACCTAAAATAAAGAATTTTGTTGAATGCTGATAGGTTCACGGGAAATTTACAGGCATATTAACTTGTCATTGTAACGTTCGATCAGTGTGCGAAGATAGGAAAAGAGATATGGTAGATTAGAAACCTTGCTAAGATGTAGAAAACATAAAGATAAAAAAGGGATTAAGTGAAGACTTAGGCAAGACATTAGGTGTTAAACAGGAAATTTGCGGATGAGGATACCCGTGTGATCTTGTAAATATAAAACAAAGATTTTATTAACAATCTAGAATTTAGAAATTTATATCAATAAGGCGCCTCGGCATTATCTCAAATGACTTGTTACAATAATGCTTTGCAAGATACTGTACGTCAATCTTCTACTGTTAGTATATATCTGCATTGCAAAGTATTTTATCGCCAAAGTCATGCATATCGAATACTATCGTGTTTTTGCCAAGATAATTGTTGCCCGCAGCTTTTCTGGTACAACTACTATTGGCGAATCCATTAAACAAAATGCCTGCTGGTCTAAAAAAAATTTTGCCTCAGCCTTTTTGGTACACGAAACCCCACGTGTATTCTAGAAATGCAAAAAAAACATCTATAAATGTTAATGCCTTGGTATAAATCCAAACACAATACCATGTAATGCGATCAAAGGGATTGCGAAATTTTAGACACCTGATTATGTATTTGTATCTGTTTATATACTAATTGAGTTGCCTCTTTTGCTATAATTGAAACAATACATCAAATAAACTATTAGCCTATAATCTTAAACAGGATCTTGCACCAATACATCGAAGACCAGCTTACATTGTATATTTAAAAACCATTGGATGTTTCTACTCTTCTCTTATTCATTTGCTATGCCTAAAAGTTATACTAGTGATGTTTTTTGCTTTTCTTGATACGTGCTTTTAGTACACTGATTTTTGGTGCATAGGATAAAAAAAGCTATGATGTTACAAATAATGCAGGATCGTTTTCTAGTGCACAATGATGTGTATAAAAGTTAACCGTCCAATAAATTAACTTTGATTGATTTCCAATTTAGATCAAAAATGTAAGACCTCTGATATACATCAAGAATTGTAGGCTGAGATATAAGGCTGATAGAAGCTAAAACTGATGTTAATTGTGTTGTGAGAGTCTAAGAGCTATAATTATGTGTCTGTTTGTATCTAAGAAAGGCATATGATGGCCCAAATGAGCTGTCAAAATCTGCGATCAGATATTTTGTTTGGAGGAACATTCTTAGATCAAAAAGATCTTCTGTTTGTTTACTCGGGATGTGTGGAGCAACGGTAGGATTTCTCAAGAAAACTATGCCATAAATTCCATTAACAGTATCAAACACAGCAGAAACTTTTGCACATTTCAAACTTACAGTAAAGATGTAATAAATTTCAAGTAAATAAACTTTGTATTTTTGTTTTGTCCCTCAGTTTGATAACGCGAAAAGTAATACGTCATAATTTAATAGATGATTAAACATTTGATATCAACAAACAAATCGAAGAGCCCGAAGGCTTAAAGTGTCATGTGAACCATGATATTTCCTGCTAAGTTATCAATAATATATCGAAAAATTTGAATTTAATTAAACTTAGTCTGATTAAATATATTAATGTAAAACTTTTGGACTCCATATGGTATCAATCCGAGGCCCGAGAAGTGCACTAACAGATTTTATTGAGGAGCACGATATAAAGATACAGAAGAGCCCATCAAAGCTCAGAATATCAAACGTGGTTACAAAGAGGAAGAGAGTGTGTGTTAGATCACCAAAAAAAGAACAGCCGCTAGAGATTAGCAATTTAGACAATGAAGCATCCCTTGAGGATTTTCTTCTTACACAAATTAAAAATAAGATAGACAAATACGACATGACTGACCGGCACTTGAAGCTTCTGTCTGCATATTTGAGTCGCAATAGATTAATGGATGTGGCATACTTTGAGTATTTAGTCTCAAAATGTACTGATGAACTAGTAATTTACGATTGCTCGATGATCCCAGAGAAGCTATTTGTAATAGATAAGAGTTTGAAGCGTTTGGAACTTTATTATGCAGGCCAGTTAACAAACGAACGTGCTAATGAAATGCTGAGAGTTATGGAGAATTTGGAATACTTGAAGATTACCGGTGCATATTTATTGGAGGATATAGAGTTGCCGAAAAAGCTAAAAGTTCTTGACGTATCATATTGCTCTAGATTGACAAATAAGTTTATTGATAGAATTAACTTGTCTTATAAGCATTTGGACGAGCTTAGACTTTCATACTGCTACTCTTTGAGTGAAGATTGCTATTTACAAATTTCTGTAGATAGACTTTATGTTTGTGAAACAAAGATAACAAAGGAGTTTTTGAGGAGCATCAAAAATTTGTCGCAAATTAGGGAATTGAGTTTGAAGAGATGCATCAACATTTTTGATCTATCGGATTTTGATTTCAAGAGGATTGAGTATTTAGATGTGGAGGGCATTACAACTATACAAGATTTGAAACTTCCTGACACCATTAGAGTTCTTAACGTGGCCTTTTGCTATGACCTGAAATACTTCAATTTTCCAAATTTAGAAGAATTGAACGTGTCCCATATTAGCCTTGAGAAAGAAAGCTTAGTGGAGTTGGCTAAGCTTAAGAAGCTGGATATACTTAATGTATCTTGGAACGAAAACGTGACCGATGATATTGTTAATATGTTGCTTACTGACACAAACGTATCTACAATCTTTGTTTTTGGATGCTTTGAGCTTACTACTGTGACAGCTAAGAAGGCTTGGAAAATACGAAATAGAGTCAAGATCATTGGAAATCCAGCTGAAACATGCTATTTGCTTAATGAGTGAGCACAGTCAAATATATGTATTCTAGCTTTCTATGCTTCTTTTCTCCTGCAATTTTGCCTTTTTCCCACATATGTACTTTTTGAAAATACATATGTCATCGATCTATCTTGCATAAGATTGGCCCAAATATCTAATACATATGAATATTCCGCTTCAGCGCGTGGAGTCAATTTGCAACTATGGACTTTATAATGTAAACACTAGTATGCCATACATTAGATTGTGCATCAATAAACTTTAGAACATAACGCAAATCTCACTTTATTTATTTTCTATTGAATATATTATGTAATCTCCTTTTCACTATAACTAGCATCGTAGATTAGTTGCCAACATTAATCAAAGCCAATTAGCTATAAATGAATGCAAGGTTACAGCACCAGGCGGCTTATTACCAGAGACAATGGTGGATTAGTTTGCATAATTCGATAGGCTGTCACATGTCAATCTGCTGCAGAGATGCCACAATTCTGCCTTTTTTTCACTTCATAAACTGCTATACATGGACAAAATAGACTTCATGATTTAAACTGTGGCAACAATTACAACTTAGAAGCCCTGGAGCTGACGTGAACTATGGATAGGGTTAAGACATGAGTAGTAAAAGGTACATTTAGTAAATTTTATTGATCAATACAATTTAGAGAAATTTGTAAGAAGGGTTGTGGAATGAGAGAATATTTGTACAATTAGCGATATAGATCTCATATCTAGTATATTTGAGCTACGCGTTTGTTTAGGATCCTGCGGTATACTTTTTTATAGGTGCCGTCTGGATAAACTTTGTGATACCCTGCAGCTCACACTGCGCATAAGTTTTAAAGATAATCTCGCACAAAGAACAACATTTATTGGATCAGCTTTGTAATGCCACTCAGCTTATCATCCGCATTAGTTTCAATGCCTTTATTTCAATCAATAAGATTGTTTGATATCCACTATTATTGCAATGCTATATGCCAAGCTCTGCCCGAAGACTCGCTAGGTCATCTTTTGCAATAGGCTCACCGTCGTCAATGTTCATTAACTTGCTGATTATATCACCAATGCATGTTTTCCCATCCGTTCTCCGAGCTAATGTTGAGCACATAAATAGTATCCTCTTGGTAGATAGAACATCCCAGCAGCTAGAAACTTCAATTTTATCCAGTACAGAAAGGAATAACTTACATTTCTCTGTTTTTGTCACTATCAAATGAGCACAAATGTTGTAAAAAAGCTGCTGCAGCCCATTAAGCCTTTTGCTGTTGCCTATCCAGAATATAGCCTGATCTGAAAACACTTTGTAGTCACTTTCTAGTTGCTCAAATACATTTGCAAACACCTCGAGGAGGAGCGAGCTGTCCTCTTTAAAAATTTCGTGAAAAAATACAGTACAATATTGCTTGAAATGATCATCATTAAATTTGTAGTATGAGACTAACATGTACGTATACCACTCGTGTAGCCTCCTGGATTCAAGATCACATTCAGATATCAGCAGTTTGCTTATTGGAATGACAACTTTAGTATCTTGACGCGCAATCCTCTCTTCAATAGCTGGAAGATTTTCTCCAACAGGCTTGGCCGAACAATCGTTAGGTCAATGCACATTGCAAGGATCAAGTTATTGCCTGTCTCCGCAAACAAGAGGTCAATCAAGTATGAATTTTCATTTTGTAGCGAATAATAAAAAATTATTTCCTTGATTTCCACTTCAATTTCTTTGATGCTGCTATTGGGTAGAACAATCTCTTCAATGATAGCCTTGTGCATAGCCCCGAATGGAGTTACGTGTTTCATAGCATATTTGCATATCAGAAGACACATTCTGGTATTTCGTTCTAAATTTTTCTTGATTATGCTTCCAATGAATCTCTCTAGATCCACTTCACAGACCCTTTTTGCTAGAATTATTGCTTCTTCTACTATCTCCTCTGCTGAGTTGTTTAGGAGTAGCTTGTATATGGCACTGGTAATATACTTCCTTGGCTCACTATTAAACAAATCGTAAAATTTGAGAGTATGGAACAAATTCTTCACTAGCTCCATAGTTTTTGATGGGTCTGTGGCTGTTTGGTAGACCAAAGTAACAAACTCTTGAAGATCAGGTAGCAACAAGCTATCCCTGCCCTCATTCTCCTCTACATATTCATAGTATGTATTTAGAAGAAACGTTGACGCCTCGGTAATATCTGATAATATAGCATTTGGATCAAGAGTATAATTGATTCTTCTAAATACTACAATCAAAACCTCGGCCAGGGCTTTGTATGTATTATGATTCATAAACAAGCTCACAAACTTATCCATTTCTGTGTTTAAATCCCAAGTAGCTAGACATTTATCCACAAACATTTGCTTTCCATCAAACTCTCTCTCTCTGAGACTGCTTTGTTCAAGAGGATGTATCTGTTTTCTTCCGATACTCCATCCAATGAAATATTGGGCAAACAGTTGGTATAAAAATTTTTCCTAATCTGCAGATTACAGTCCATACATCTCTCTACCATACAATTGTATGTTGTTTCGTCTTGTACAATTAGTTGTAGAGCCAGTTTTCTAATTTCATGGCTTGGATCATGACGAATAATGTTTTTGAATAGATTCACAACCTTCGCTTTCTTGTTCAAACTCACGCTTTGATGACCGCAAAGTATTCTCAATGCCTCTTTTCTGACAATCTTTTCCTTGTCAAATAGTCTCTCACTGATTTTGGTCAAGAGCTCTAATGTAATCAGCGAATTCTCAACGTCAAAAACTATTTTTAGAAGAAAGAGTGCATTCTTCCTGACCCTAGGAGTTTTTGAGTCTATGCACAAGGAAAGGTACTCAACACAGTTGCTATAGAAGCTTTTAGCCTCAGGGTGCGCTTTGCAGTTCTCCAATAACCTTCTAATAAAGTTTATAATCCTTGAAGGTATAACTTGTCTTTTGCAGAGTAAGACGGTATTCAGTATTGTGGAAAATTCATCAAACGTTAGAGTGGCCATGAACTGGTTGCTCGTTTCCTGAAGAAGATCTGAGTATGTTCTGGTCTCACAGGTCTGTATTTTGTTCATTGTTTGCTGTAGCCTCAGTAAACTTAGTCCTTGGTTTATTTCTGTTGTCATTTTAGGGTATGTTAGGATTACAGAATTGAATAGAGCGCACAACAGTGAGCCTGGGGCATTATGCAGGTTTTTGAGATAAAAATTAGGGGTGTTATGTGATTGGCGGACAAAGATTATGGGGAAATGAAAAACGAATAAATATACCTACGATTTTGATGAGGAGGTGTATGGCGGAGCGAAAAAAAAGAATAGATACACCTATGATATTGATATGTAACGTATATTGATAGGGATTGACGAAACCGATGCGCATAGGGCGTAGGGTTAAGTCGTGTATTAGCCAAAAGTTTATTTAAGCAATAAATTTACTAGTAGTACTTGATAGGGAACGATGGTTATAAACAGAACTATAATATTAGTTATAAGGCTTATGATGAATTGGACAAAGGAAATAAACTGGAATACACTTTAGCAATATTGATGATATAGGAGTATACCCCCTTGAATTATCCCTGGTAAATGCAGAGCTCAATAGATGTTTGTTCTCTCAGCCCAACTTAAATTGAAGCATTGGGTTGATAGTGTCATAATTTGTTAACGATCTTAGATTTAGATTCCTAATTTTATAATCTCCTTCTATTTTATATATTTAATTATATTGCAAAAAAATGTGGCAATTATCTCTCATGGTACAGTGGTAGCATGTCAGCCTGTCACGCTGGAGGCCCGGGTTCGAGTCCCGGTGAGAGAGCTTTTTTTACTGCAAAGTAGAAAGCCGGTTTATTCTGTACGCTAAATATATTTTATGAAGCTATGTTCAGGTGAATGCCTATTAGAATATTTTTCTGAATATTACAGGTGAATGCAAGAGCAGAGTGTTTTTCTGCGTACAACAGGTGTAACCAGAAAGTCTCTATTGTATTACGATGTCAATCAGATCTATCATTATGGGATATATACATGATGATGGTAAGTATCATACATACCTGACAATTGTGACCCTATAATCAACTGACTTGCATGCACTATTCTTTCTGGACAGTATTCTGGAAGACGCTTCTCGTATTCTTAGAAAAAATTTTACCCTCAAATGAGATTTGCCAGAGGTAATCTAACAATCCCAAAGACCAAGGAGTACAGAATCCATGGTTCAGCAGCACCAACTGAGGCTAACCCACAGCCACAGATATTTGCTTCGACCTTGTATGCCGTTAATGACATTCTAGCTCGTGGGATGTTTTTGAGACTTATGAAGAGACAGCACAGGATAAAGTCATCCGATGTTGTGATTTTAAGGTGTGAGGAGATTAAGGAGGAGTACGACGGTGTGGTTAAGAATTATGGAATTAAGTTCGTTTATAAGAGCAGGAAATCAACTCATAACTCGTACCAGGAGCTTAGACACATTACCAAGATGAATGCGCTCGATGCTTTTTTCAATTTTATGAAGAAGGTACATGCAACTACCCCGGATCGTATCTTTATTTTTAGTGTTGAAGAACTCCCACTTGACAAAGTTAAGAGAGCTGTTACTGTTGATCTTGCTAGAGAGGATATTGCATTTCCTATATTTAAGAAGACCCTTAACTGTATCGACAACCACGTTCCAGTTGAGTTTGATCTTAGCGACTAAAATAATAAATTTGCTTTCTTGGTATTTTGTGTAGATATTTTGGGCATCTTTACTTTATTGATGCAGGATATGCGAATATTAGTTGAACATATTATATCAAGTAAATCAATTGAGGCTTGATACATTTTAGCTGACTATAATGAATAGATGTAAGCACGAACAGAAGTAAGCAAGTTATACAGCAGACAGAAAGAAGCGATTCATCGGACAATGAAATGTATTCCAAGGTGTTTTACAATATTGTTTAGCAGGATGAACTAAAAGGCCTTACAGCACTTTATTATCGAGACAAGTCAGGATGTATTAAAACGATCTGTTTGAAAGATAACTTAAGTGCCTGTTGTGCAGTATAAATCAGGATGCCTTTCAACGTTGTTTATGGTGGAGTGCTATGCTAAAGCATAGGTTGTCATATCAACATAAGCACAGAAAGAGATTGCATCAGTCTGTATATCAAATACTCACCTACAAATACCATTGGCAATCAGCCGCTGTCCGCACTACATGTTTGCTGTAAATATCCGATAGAATCTTTAATTTGCCTGGATAAATTTACGTTTTTTCCCAGAGCCCCCGATGAACAATCTGCTAAGACAGAAGAACCTATTAGAAGAAAAACTCACCAAGTACAAACTACAAGAGAATGATTTACGCCAGCGGCTATCTAAGTTAAGTGAGCACAAAAAGGATCTTCAAGAAAAAATAGGAGATTTAGAGAATGAAAAAAACAAACTAATGTCAGAGATACAAACCAGAATATCAAGAGCTAAACACCTGAAAACACTCGTTGGGGAGTACAGGGCCTCACTATTAAGTCAGGTAACATCTCAAATACGAAAGGACTACATGTTGAAGGTAAAGGCAATCGAGGATTTGAATTTTACATTTACATACAATACTTTTGAAGAGTTTTCTAAGATGCAAGCCATATTGGATACATTGTCATATATAAATCTGAAGGAGAGAGCATTTAGGTACTACAAAGATAGTAAGAATGCACTAAAAGCGGGTATCCTCGACAATATCAGAAATACTCTGCATGATCCTAAGAAGATGCACCAACTGGTCTTCAATATAAGATTCCTCTGTAGGTATGAAGAATTTTTTGGGGATCAGGTGTTTTGCAATTTCCTGTATACACAAATCGAAGAAGGATTCAAATATCATTTCTGTACAGATAAAGAGTCAAATAGATTGGATAAACCCGAGTGGATGTTTGACTTTTTGGTGCTAAAATACACAGAGTACTCTAAGGTACATAGAATTTATGAGATCTCTAAAAAAACTTTGAATTAGTCTATAGCACTCAGCCCTGTGCCCAAAAAGTCTAAAATATTAAGCAGGCCAAACACTTTAACATTTGAGCATATCGTTCATGAATCTTCAAATCTCATCCTCATAAAGTACTCTGAGATAATGAAGAGCAAACAAAAAAGAAATCTGCTTCTGCATTTCGCAAGTGAGTTCCTGAAATACTGCAAAGCAGTGCACAAGTCCTTTGGTGTGTGGCCAAGCATTACAGACATTGGTGAAGATCTTTACATCTCCCAAGTCATACATTCTTGATAAGTTGGACACAATACATAGAATGAAATATATACAATGGTTTGATGGGTATCACGAGCTCTCCAAAGAAAGCTTCTACTACTATGCCACGTATAGTTCATTGGATACTAAGTTTAATATGAGAACACTCATTGACCCTATTTTGAGGTACAACTATACGTTTGTTGATAGTTTGAGATATATAAATAGGGAGGAGATCAGAGCATTAGCTTTTATATTTACCAAGTTCGAGGACTATAAGATTTTCTTGTGTGAACAGGAGAATGAGATGCTTTTTGAGACTAACCTGACCCTCCACAATCCCTATCGTCGGGCACCGGATTCTAGTTATGTTGCGGAGGCTAGCAAAGGAAATGAATCCGACATAGAGAAGACCTTGTATGGGCGTGCATCCGCAGAAGAGTTAGATTCCAAAAATAATCAGGGGACTTCTACAGTTAAAGATATCTTCAGTGATGACACCAGTGGTATTGATAAGCAAATCTTAAATGAGGGAGTAGGAGTGGCAAATGATAGCACCTTGTCTGTAGACAAAGTAAACGCAGATTCTTTTGTCACAGACATCCTTTCAGCTTCACTAGAAAGCATATCTTCATTTAATCACGAAAATCTAAAGCTCCTAAAGTCCTTAGCTCTAAACGATGCGACCAACCATCTTAGGATGATCAAAAACTTCAAATACAAATCTCAGGAAACAACTAGGAACTTTATTATTGAGATCACAAAGAGTTTGTCTGACTATCAAGTTTGCTCATCGTACAACATAATCGAAAACGTGGTTAAAGACAAAGTTGATACGTTTTTACTAGATGAGATTCTCCTTAAGAGCAGATTTGAGACTGATGAGTATTTCGAGTTTCGTGACTTTTTGAGTTTGCTCAAGAAGAAGTTTGGTGATAAGGAGTGGAAAAGTGACACTGGCTGTAAGTGTGTTGAATATATCTTTGAGGGTAAGGCATGCAAAGGAACACTGTTTAAGATTATCAGGACTCTATATGAGTGAAGAAATAGCTCTGTTGTTGGAATGTAAATTGTTTATTTCTGTAGGAGAATACTGTCTGTAAATACATACCGGCGATCTTTGTAGGAGCAATTAGCTGTACATATGATTATCGCCAGAGCTTTAAAACCGCATTCATTATCTCGTTTAGAAAAAATCAGCCGCATAAAAATTCAATACAAGTCTTGCACACGAATACAGGCTGTTTGTTAGATAACCCTGCACATAAAAATGCAGCTGTATAGAGGGCTATCTCGCAGCTGAGAGAGGTACTGAAAGAATCAGGATCGTGGAAATAAGTCCTAAGCTACTTTGTATTTATTCGCATCCACAATTTCTGTAATTTACCATGCCACCAAGCATTAAAGCTCAAAATAAATTTATTAAGGTATTAAAATTTGACAAGTCTTTTATGTAGGACCGTGTGACTGTGGATTTTGTGAGATAAGGTCACACCAACCACTTGTGTTGTTAACTCTATCAGCTGAAGTAAATGCACGCTTCATAAACCCCACACGACAAAAATGAAAGTAAATTAGATATGAAGAACTTGTAGATTACATGTGCGGGTACCAATGCAATAGCCTTATGCATAGCATCCTTTAACCTCAGAATCTGCATCGACGTGTATATGTCAAATGCCCGTATATGGTTCTTCTTGAAACATTTTTTTCGACTGAGGCTTGGGTATAGAATTTCTCCAAACGAAGTAATTTGGAGCTTACTTGCCAAAATTGCACTCTGGTACGAGTCTATGTATAATATAGCAACATTCATATATCTAAGAAAATGATCAATTGCCTTTCTCTGAATTGGTCTTACCTTATAATCGACTAAAATGATGCAAGATCTTCTGTACACCTCGTCAATGTTTGCTTCAGAAAGAAGTATGAGTTCACACTCTCTAGTGTTTAGTTGAGCTGTGTCATCTTCTTCTCTGTGAAAAAATAGGATGAGAGTGGTTACCAAGCATCCAATTATGTTATTCCTAAAGTTCTTTGATTTAAGCCTCATTTTAGGGCTAAGTGATGCAAATTATTATGGGGCTATTCCCCTGAAGAAGAGTTACTTAAAATAGGGACTATCTGGATGTTAGGTATACTGAGATGGTAAATATGGAACTAGGCACAAAAGTTAATTACATTTGTGGAGTAATATGATGAAAGGACGGCCTCAACCATGCTGTGGAGTGAAGACTCCATGTTATATACTGATCTAGAAAAAGATTACACCTTTGCATATTATACGATTGCACCTTTTCATATTGAACTGATCCGAGAATGTAATGAGACTGTGTGGCTCAGTATAACCCGTAAAATGAGTTTTATAAATTGTACAATAATTCAACAGATATGGAAAATGCAACTGATCTTATTGATAGACACAAAATTCCATGAAGGCAGTTGAACGAGAGAAATGATCAATGGACGTGGCGTCCTCCTAATAGGTGTGCAAGACCAGCTGTATGTTAGCTATAACTACAGGTGATAGATTTAATAATGAGTGTATAAGCAATAACTATTAGCTCTCATTTATCTTACATAGATTGTGGTACTTAAAGGAGTAAAATGTAGTAGATCACGTTTTAAAAGGGGTCATGATATATCTTATAACGCTTGTAGCTTATACGAGAAGTCTAAGTATGCACTAGGAAGAGGTATGGAGATCTGTAGGAGGAAACCATGCGTTACTGCGATGGCCAACCTCATTGTATTTCATAGTTTAAGTTTAGAAACTCAGCGTAAAGTGGCTACAGGCCAAGGCAGTATAGTATAATTTCTTCACAAAGTTAAAACATTTGGGACTAGTTGATTCAATAAATCCATATATCTGTTTCACTAATCATATTTTACTATATATCTCATCAGCCAATCAATATTTTGTCCATTCACCAAGCTGTTATATATAGATCGTCCACTAGTCTATTGTAAGTTATACCCACTAATCCGCAAATAATTCATTAATCAACCTGCAGTCTAAGATACTGCGATATATAACATAATGGTGCAAAAACAGTACAACACCCGACAAACATATATTAAACTTAGAAAATAGAGTATAACATTTAACAAACACTTATAAACTCAAACAAAACCATTATAGCATTTGACAAACATTTACACGCCTAACAAAATGAGACAAAAACAGTACAGCATTAGACCGCTGATAAATATCCATCAACCTCAACGAAAAAAATATAATGCTCAAGATACTTCCCAAATACATCAATACAAACCTATTTATTCCTTACATCACGCATTATCCCACCTATGACCTCACTCATAGAGACCACTACATCTTCTCTCTTGCTACGGATTCTACACTCAAAATTCAGCACACTCTTCTTCTCCAAAATCACGTTTATAAGAATATCAGTGCCCTGGAATGTACTACAAACAAGATTAGCCACACAGAACGTTTCACTTGACTCCTGCACAATCACACATGCCTTGATCTTCGCGGCCACCCACTCCAGCACCTCTGGGACACTTCTCTGCGTAGCCACCTTTATGTTGTATATATTCTCCCACTCCAGGGACCTCCATATATCCTTGAATGATTGGTTGTCCATAAATTTTTGCTCAAGGAAATCAGAAATACATGTCTGTACCTCAGAGAGATTAAGCGTGTAAGCAGCTCCAGAGTACTCTCCAGACTCAGTGGGATACTTGAAGGTGACTGCACCGCTAATGAATCCATTGGAGTTGTCAGAGGCTCTGAATGAAACAGACTTGGAGATCGCAGATCTAGCTGGGAGATTCTCAGCGGGGTTTACAGAAATGGGCTTGAGGTTTTTGCTTGTAGTGAAGTCAAACTGAATATTCTGCAGGTAGAGGCTCGTTTGGTTGAGGATTAGGAGGTCCAAAGTGATCTCAAGTCTGTTATGATTCACAGAGGCCTCAATGTATATTGGGTCAGAAAGGCCAGTGAGCTGAACAACGTTGTTTAGGCTCGAGGAAACAAAGTCATTCTCCAAATATAACTTCAGGCTGTCGAGATTCTCTGTCCTGGAAATGGGAACACAGTCAAATTTGAGCGGAGCTAGTACTGAAACAGAAACTGGGACGGTTGACGAGGAGAATCCAGTCTCCTTAACAGTGGAGCCGTGAACGACGCTCCTTATACAGGAGATGATGGTCATGTGAGAGCTGTTGTCCAGCAAATCATTGTCCTTCCCGTAGTTTATAAACTTAATCATCACAGCTATAATCCGTGCCTTGATATCTTCGCTGTTGCTCCTGTTTATGCTGCATAAACCAATGCAAACAAATGGACCAAGGAAGTTGGATTTGGATGCAAGAAAAACAGGCTTCTCCTCTAGATCAAACGCTCTCTCTACAATACTGAGTATTTCACACAGCGTGCTCTCAGACCCAAACTTACTGAACACCTCGAGGCATAGCCTAATGATCTTTCCGTATTTGATCTCTGAAAAGCTGATAGCTAGCTTCTTAATGATTTCAGTGCCTTGACTCTGATGTGGCTCCGACTGGCAGTAAGACTTATTCGCTTGAAAATTGTCATCTACCTTTTTATCTATGCTGTCACCTATAAAAACGCTGTGCTCTTCTCCTCGCGTCTCCTCTTTCAGCAGTCCAGCTGCTCCCTTCTTCCGGTCCATAATCTCAAGACACGCATACAGGAACTGCAGAGAGGCATAAGCGAGCCCTGGGCACTCATGCACGACCCCCTCTATACACACATCAATCATCTCCTCACAGTACACACCGTAGGCTCTACAGAACTCTGTTAGACTCTCAAGAATTTGTATCCTGAAATCTAGTTTATGCACACCAAATTCCCGAAACTTGCAGAGCAGATTCCTGAAAATTTCTGTTAACTCATGGACATTAGCAATCTTGAAAGCAAATCTCAAACAACTCCTGGTAAACGATATATTGTAGGGGTCTATGAGGTCAACGAATAAGTTTGCATACCCAGCAAATGAGAATGTCCGTGAGGTATCCTGTAGAATATCAAGAATGTACTCTTTATAATCAGGGAACTCTGCAATGGAGTCTAACATCTTATCAACTGCCACCTTTGGGTTTTGCATTATACCAGCAAGAGATATTGCTGCAAACAAATTAACCTTCTTGCTTGGAAAGTCCAACATCCTCATTAGAAACTTCTCTGTGGAAATGTGCTCCACCATAATCTCTGCAAGCTCCTCTGGGATAGACATACTCACCTCATTCGAAAACTTGAGTGCCAATCTAGCATCTGTCTCAGCTAAGCTTGCAAATGCCTGCCTCATACAAAGTGGGTCATTATCCCTGGACAGTGCATTATATAGCAACTCTGGCACTTCAGCGTAGTCATTCTGCTTGCTTATTACACCTAGAGTGTAGTATGCATTTCTACGAACATAGCTATTCGAGCATCCCATGCTCTCCCTAACCAGCTTATAGAAATTGTCAATCAACTCTGGATCCTCCAGAGTGCTTACAAACCTTATGGCCATCCCACGAACAAACTCATTAGGGTGCTGCAGATCCTTTCTTATTTGATTGCAGAGGATCAGGAATTCAGTATACGATGCATCGTCCTTGCTTTTTGGCAAGAGTTCCATGTAATAATAAACATACCTCTTTAGATCATTACTTTTTGCCATCTGCGTTTCTTTTATTACCGAGTGTAGGAAGCTAGCACCCCTTCCTTGCGCCATCTGGGATATTATTTGTAGCATCGCCTCCTTCTTGTCTTCCTCTTTAGGTGACCTGAGCCTTTCCATTATCTCGTCTTTCGATAGAAAGGCTGCTGTTGACACAAAAATCGAGGCAGAGGTCATTGGGGTAGAAATTCTAAGACTAGATGAGGTGCAAAGGATATTGGAGAATGACATCCAGAAATATGGTGGACAGGATAGGTACTGAGAGATATCCACACTTCATATAATCATTAAAGCCCAGATCCCTGGGATGGAATGGTAGCTAGATAGTAGATTGGATAACTAGTGAACCCCTGTCATGTCGTTATTCAATCTTGGGACAGAAAACGATGCCAAAAAAGAGAAGGAAATGCGTATCATGGATGACTTCCAGCGCGATAACTGTAAGCTTGTCCTTGTTTCTGTAAGCAACCCAGATACGGACTTTTCTGAGCTATGTGATTTAAAAGTAATATTTCAGACACAATTATCTAAGATGCCTAAGGACTACATAGTAAGACAAGTGTTTGACCCGCATCATTTCAATTTGATACTATACAATGCAAATAGAATTGCTGGCGGAATATGCTATAGACCATTTTTCGGTAAAAATTTTGTGGAGATAGTTTTTTGTGCAATAGACTATGAGTTTCAAGTGAAGGGCGTAGGAAGCTTCTTAATGAGCTGTTTTAAGGAACTTGTAAAAATGCAGATGTACAGCAATCCAAAGGTAGTGGATCACATTCTGGGACACATAAAGATAGACAACCTTGTTATTACAGATCTAAAATTGCTAGCTGATAAAGAGTATGGTCATGAAAACCATCCACTGTATTTGATGACGTATGCAGACAATTTTGCAGTAGGGTACTTCAAGAAGCAAGGATTTACAACGAAAGTGAAGTTTAAGAACTGGATAGGGCATATTAAGGACTATGAAGGGGGCACACTTGTCCAATGCAAACTATATTGGGAGATAAATTACCTGAAAAAGTCACAGATTATTGAGAAACAACGTGCAAAGCTGTTTGAGGATATGAAGAAAGTCAATGAATGCCACCTTATACGAGAGGTTACTGATTATAGCACTATAAACAAATCAAGTGATATTCCTGGGGTAGAGGAAGATATCCCGATTCTTAAGCCTACAAGGGAAACATGCCTCAGGAATTTTATTTCATTTTTACTCATAGACATAAAAAACAATCCGTCATCCTGGCCGTTCCACGAGCCTGTAAATCCACAAGAAGTTTCCGACTACTACACATTCACCAAAAATCCCATTGATCTACTTACGATGAGTGAAAAACACGATCGAGGAGAATACAAAGATTTGGAGTCTTTTAAGCTTGACATTGAGCTTATGGTGAACAACTGTTTTGCATTTAATGGTGTGGAAACACAATATTACAAGTGTGCTGCTATAATTAAGGAATATTTTGAGAAGAAACTCGATTTTTATAGAGCTGTGATAAAATCATGGAACCTCTGAGAGAAGGGCCTCTGAAATTTATCAGAATACATGATTGTGTCTATGCCTGAATTAACCTAAAGGGCTAGCTATTTTGTTTTGAAACTCTGACTTGTAGCGTCTGGTTTTTTTTGCTATTTGTAAACCCACTTTTGTAACGTCAATTGCTATATTTCAAATGGAAAAAGAATACTCATAACAGCCTGGTTGTATTAGTATAACAGTACCCGCAATATTGCAAAACTACAAATGCTGTTTTTAAGCTGTGTGTCAGCCTAAGGTTTATCATTTTAATAAGCTGTTGTTATGAGTTGTGATCTTTTTTAATCATAATAAATTTATTTGATATAAACTTATAACAATAGTTGAAAGTGCTATTCTTAATCAATAGGGTAGCATGTGTAAGATCAAGATGCGTAGAAGAGAGGAGTATAGCTGAAAATGTGCTGGCTGTGAAGTTAAGCAGTTTGTCTGCTACCTAATCGACTATAATTATAGTTTTTAACATTCTTCAGGAGAATCAGTAATAGATGATCTGTTGATTACGAGAGATATTGCGAGATAGAAGTGGATCTTGGCGGTGAATTTATAAAGATGTGTACCAATGCAGAGGGCATATAGTGCAACTATATGCATGCTGCTAAGATGATGTTAGGACTGGAAGCACATATATTGTAGTGATTTACGAGATAATCAGGCTATAGATAGATCAACCATACCTTTTTAGACTGATCCAACTAGGGTACATAGGGCAGGTAACTAGTGGGGGAATGAAATACACAACCAACAAGCATAATTACTGCAAGATAAATAGCATTCCACATCTATTTTTTCTCAATTGCTCCCACAAAATATTACATCTGGTAATCTCCAAATTAGTATCAAATGTCATATATTCGAAGCAAATAAACCTTCATGCTTACAAATGGGCACATCAAATATGTGTTATGCTCGGATTTATAAATATATATGGTTGTCTAATTCTAGCATGATTGTTGCGTACCTATTATATCAAACCTATCATGATATGAAATTTAATTTAGAATGACATCATCATCCATAATTGGACATATCACTACAAACAATAACACAAACACAGATGTTATGGTGTATCAACACATGACATTTAGTTATACGTGTATATTTTATGACGTTTCAATATATCATATGCTGACAGGCAACTCTGATCACACATGAGTTTTGATGATATACATTTGATGTGCAAGCCCCTCAATGAGAATGGATCCAGGCATAGCACCGCTTATGCTTATAGCAATGACTACAGAAAACCTGAAGATGTTTGATAGTAGGGTTCCGAAAGTTGGACTATCGAAGGTTATGATCTTTGATATTGATGATTGTCTGTATGATGTGAACACTAAACTTTCTGAGCATGAAAAGAACCTACAAAGAGAGCTTTATACTACCTTGGGTAAAGACAAGGATGTACCACGGTTTGAAGATGCTATAGATAAATATGGGACATATTACGAGGTGTTTTATAGGTTATTTGGGATATCCATCGAAGAGTACCGAAATATGATTCCAAAAGTCAACTATAGTAAGTTTATTTCTGATAAACCTGAGCTTAAGGAATACCTGAATTCGATTGACATTGATAAATGGTGTTTTACAAATACTCATGCTGAACGAGCAGCTAAGATCATTCATATCTTGGGTCTCGAGGAATGTTTTAAAGGGGTGATATGTGTTGAGCATGGCCACAAGGATTTTATTTCTAAGCCCAAGACTGAGGCATATCAATTTGTCGAAAAGCTACTAGGGATAAGAAATCCCAAGAATGTTTATTTCTTTGATGACAGGCAAGAAAACATAGCCGGTGCTAGGCTCAGAGGATGGAAGGGGTTCCTTGCTGAGCCTGGAGACGACATTATAGGCCTGGCTCAATCAGCGCTTGCAGAAGATACAATTCATTTGGGTGCAGAAAGGTAATAAACTTATACGATGTTTTGGGTTTATTAGAATATGACAGACTTGAAGGAGCTAGAAGTTTTGACCAGTATTTCAACGGTAGTAAAAGCTCAAAAGGCTGAAAAATCTTAGCTAGCCTCTTAGCAGTAGAGAAAAGCTTGAAAGGGTGCAAAGTTTAACCAAGCTTTTGGCGACAGCAAGATCTTTGAAAATACCTATACATAGAACATGCGCAAAGTAATATGTGTCGAATAGTAAAGCCCGAATAAGTTTTGTGCTGTAGAATTAGCCTTACGCGTACAGCACATAGGTTTTGCACCGTATGGAATGTGTGGTTTAACAAATCTCCTTTGTTCTGCCTGAAGAGCACTCAATTGCTTCATGAGCAAGCTTCTGATACATGCAAGAATATGCACAGAGATACAAAATACGATTGGCGTGTTTGAAGATTATTGTATAGGCTTTAGACCGCTCAACAATAGTTATAGGATTATACTATCTAACAGGGTGCAAAATAGATGGTGTTGTGAGTAATAGCTACTATATAATCCATCAACAAAGGGGAGTCTAATGCAACTCGCTATTCCATGATATATTATAATTTTATATCAGCAATCCAGCAAGCATTATATGTACAAAGTGAGGTGTTTTCCCTGTGTATCAACGGATTAGAGCTTAAATGTAGAAAGCTTGCAAAAAGGTATACCAGGGGGCTATTCTCACACGCCACACTCTGGTGTGACAAGCTTGACCATAGATTGCTATTCTATAGTATGCCATACAGAATTGAGATATGCAATGGGCGAGTATATTAACAAAACATACGTACTGATAATTACAATCTTCTAACTATTAGAATTGATTTCACAAATAATGAATAATTTGCCTGGCACAGATACATATGACGTTGAAACGAGAAATGTGTAATGAGATTGTATGTATGAGATGCAAACTGTTTATGGACTGGGATGCAAACTATCTACACAGCGACATGGAACGTACATAATTTATTTTGATAAATTTATTGATGATGCTAGCGTCTTCTAGTTAATTGAATGGACTTCTTGGCCATCACATGGCTTATCCTACACTTCTGTGGATTGAATACGAAGATAGACCGTACACAACATGTATAAACCCTAAATGCTATTTTGTTTACTTATTTACCAGGATGAAATATTTTGTTTGATATTTTAACACCCTCATGTCACTAGAAGAACTCAAGAAACTGCATCCAGATATATTAGAACAAGATATAAACCATATCAAGGAAAGAACTCGTATGATAAATTCTGAGACACGCATTCTACAGAATAGAATTAACAACATCAAGCACGACATAGCTACAATGAGCAATGGGGTTGCCGAGAAGACTGAGATAACACAGAACGACTTCATGGATGGCATCCAGGAGGTCTTAGCTAAAAAGAAGTCTAAAATAACCTATTTTACATAAACTTTGTTTCTTGAATGTGCTGTGCGTTCTTTACAAGATTTTTCTGTGTTTCCTTTGCGGTTTATACCTTTTTCTTATATGTAGTGGGTTATATATCTCCTGTATCATATGTTTTTTGTAATTCATGTGTCTCGTAGCTTACGTATACTTATATATCCCGAGCTACATATATCCTGTAGCTTATACTTTTTAATATGTCTTGGGTCTATTGATTGAAAAGGCTTATTTAAAAGCCGTTGTTCTCTCGATAAGTTTTTTGGGTGCAATACACTATCGCTATATGGATTAGTACTCGTCAGCGTGAAATGTTTTGGGAGTTCTGCAATGTAGGTGAATGACCACAGATACTCTTATAGAAACTCTAGTTAAAGTCCTATGACCTCCTTATCATTGACTTATACTACAGTTTTGCAATCAATACAGTGGTATAGGATACGTATGCTACGATTAATAGACCTAATATAGATTTACAACTTGATAGAGTGTCAACAACTAAATAGCACAAAAATATACAAGAATAACACAGATTTAAAGAAAATAAAGCCCCATGTCTGAGAACAACTATGCCAAATGGTATTTCACTTTTATTACAGTACTTTATTACCAGTATATACGTATCTTTTGACCTCGTCCTCCGTAATGGAAGCTAACCTGACACATCCTCCAGAAGAATTATCCCTAGCAATAGCAGACCCGACAGCCTTGCCAACAAAATCAATAGCCTCTTCTAAGGTCATATTAGGCTTGTAATGTCTATCGCAATATCCATAAATGTATGCAGATCCCGATCCACCAATAACCCAGTCAGATTCAACCAACGTTCCCCCAAGCGATATATTAAATACCCTCGGATGAGTATCAAACCCGGCAATAATGAGCCCAGCTAGCAAGGTAGGATACTTGTAGATAATATTCTTGGCCATCGTAGCTGCTCTATGAACAGAGGGCTTCGCATTCTCCAGATATGCATACCTCATTAGATAGTTGGCCACATAATCAGATATCATTTGCGTGTCTGCTGAGCTTCCAGATCGGCAGCAGTAGATGTTGTCAGAAAGTTTAGTTAGCTTGTCAGTAAACCTGCTGGGGATGTACGTACCCATAGATGTTCGTGTATCTGCACCTATCAGCACGCCCTTATCGTACTTGACGGCCATTATGGTGGTGCCTGTAGTTTCTTCTTCTTGCATCATGGGCAAAAATATTTTTGTTTTGTATACAGCAACAAGGCAAGGTCACTAAAATTACAATCTATACAGTCAAACTAAATCTTCAAGAAGCTAATATACTAATTGGCTACACATTGAATGCAATGGCAGATACAATACAAGGGGTCACAAAGAAACCCATATGCTGCTTCACTTTACACCCGATATCTGGAACATTATAATCCTAGCCGTAGTAATTTATAGTGTGTTTCCATTATAATTCTCGGCATATGAAATGCGAACCAAGTGAACCAACGTAACCAAGAAGTAGACAGCTTAAAGATTCACACGCACACTAACTGGCTTTTTTTGCTTTCCTAATTTCAACTAGTTTGTTGATTTGCTCTCTTTATACGACTCCGACCTTCTTAGAGATAACAATGCTCCGCACAGCCTTATGGATGTTTATAACATTATTTGAAAGCTATCAATCAGACTGTCACTTGATCAAGAAATGATCACTTGATTTCAATTGTACAGAAGAATCACAAAGAATAGGGCATATACCACATGCCTTTATCAGAGCTTTGAGGTACAAGTACCAAATTGGATTTGAAAACTGAAAATTAGACTTTCTTTATCCTGTCAATACAATGTTTCCATTAATCTATGACCTTTATTGTAACTCATTACACTATAATATGAGGCTTCCTTCTACAGTAAAACCCATTACATCATCAAGTGAAGTTGTTGTCTGTATTAAAACTCATTACATTATGATAGCTTTGCTGTATATTTTTTAATTCAACTGCAAGCCAATATATTATAGCATAGCCTTGCCAAATTATATTTCCCAACCCAGTATATTATGATGTGCTTATACACTTCACACTAGCTGTTCTCTAACATACCATGCATATGTGCTAGATTTACTTTGCTCTTTTTACCAATTTCCAGAAGTAAAATTTTTATTTTAATCAAATTACAAAAGCTTATAGTTAAGCGAAACAACATCAAGAGTAACCGAATTTGCAAGTACAAAGTGTGGATATCCACAAACACCAGAAAGGTCAAATCAATAAATTAAAGAATAGATTGATATTTTCGATGTTAAATATAAAAATAATCCATCCGTGAATTTATGATTGATGGCGTCGAATTTGTGAGAAAACTGGTAGATCCCAAATTTGTGACTAAAACATCCTCCAAAACGGCTGTAAATAGTAGGAAGGCATTACCAGGGAAGCTTTCACTCGCATTTTATGATGAGACACATAGGATTCTGATGAAGCATATGAGATACTTTGTCAAGGAGAAATGCTCGCTGGCGCAGCAGCTAACAAAGTATATACAGATTTGTGATTCACCTAATCTATTTGAAAGACGGTTGGCCTTACTTGGTGAATTGAGGGAGCTTGTTTTGTTTCATTTAGATAAAATGGATAACCAGAGCTACAAAGCATTGAGCTACAACCATGCAGTATTGCACATGATTGAGGTCATGCAGAAGACGTCATTGCCATACTTCGCCAGGATTAGTGAGTGGCTGAACACAAACTTTGAGATTGATGAGGATGATCTTTTGATGAATGCCTATCGTGGAAATTTTGAGATTTTGAGGATAAAGTATCCTGGGATGAGAAGTGCATTGGATAGCTACATTAGTATCGAGAAACTTGCGTCATGTGGGATAGTAGATAATTACACAGAGCAATACACCTTATGGAAGAGTAGGTATTCAGATAGTATTCCAAGCGATCTACACGAGTTTTTTGATGGGAATGCCATCCTAAACGTGAATTGGATAGAGGAGCTTTGCTATAGACTTCTGTATTCAGAAAGGAAGAATGGGGCATTTATTATTGATGCCCCCGACTTTCTACCTCTCATTGATAATGAGACTGATGAATTTGCGGCAATCATGAGAGGAGATTTTTGCAGCGTTAGGAAAGCATCCTCAGGGTGGCTAGGATTAGTGCTACACTTTGTACTAAACCCTGGATCCCTTTCAGAGATTCACAATGCATTCAGAGAGGTAGCCATGAATTTAGTAGACCGAGATAAGTTTATAGCTCTCGAGTTTATGGCCTATACGAGCGAATCCGAGGTGTATTACAACAAAGTTGCTTCCACCATACCCCTTAATCCTGTGACTGCTGAAGTTATGATCCGGTATGCCTACAGATACAAGATCTCGCCGAATTCCTTCCTCGCTTTGTATAGTAACAAACTGAGAGAAGAGAACGATTTAGCCAACCTTGTGAATCTGGTGTGTCACTATGGGACTGGGTGTTTGGGGGCAGAGATCACAGACAGGATGGTGGATTTCTTCATCACGAACTTTATGGACATCAAGGACAAGTTCACAGATGTTTTTGTGGAGTCATCTCTGGGTATATTTCTGATGACGTATATGGAAGTTTTAGGATCTGGCGTAATAACAGAAGAGCAGGGCAAGAAGTTGCTGAGCTCTAAGTTTGCGCATAGCAAGCTCTCCTCGATATTCGATGTTATACTCCGTATGCCTGATCCATCGCCCTGTCTGGTAGGGAGATGCGTAGAGATTATACTTAGTGCTGAGAAGACTGATGTAAATTTGAACTTTGATCACGAGAAATACAAGCGGAAGATTCTCGGTCTAATGGGTTTAGCGAAATAAGAGCCTCGCAGATATGGTACGTGCATAAGACGAGTCTCATAGGTTGCTTAATGCTCATAGGGTTAAGCTGTGCGATCAGTGCAAAGTTTATTTATTATTCCATTTATTAGTAGCAAAGTCTTATGAGCAACTGCATAGATTCTTGGTAGCTTTATAATGCAAATCTATGATACAAATTCCACGGATACACTTAATGGTCAAATTTCATGATACATAAGGACGCTTAGTGAAGCTAAACTTTTTAAGACCTATGTTATTAAGCTGTGTGTAACAGAGATTATGCGGGTTTTATTTACACTGCAGAGGCGAAACTTTGTTGTAGAATAGGAAGGGATGATACAGGGTTAGCTTCTTTATATTGTAATGTATGCTGTAGTAATAGCATAATATGAGTTATCATAATATGACTCGCTGTCTGGCTGTAATGTGGCTTACCATTCAACCATAATGTGATTGATTATTTGAATATAATGTGACTTGATAGCTAAGGAATAACATGACTTATCATCCTCATCGCTAAATCTACGCAACCTGATCCACGCCACTAAATCCCCATCACTAAATCCACGGTGCTATTGATAATAAAGTTATTGTGAGAAGAGACAAACAAACCTTGAATAACGCCTCATACTTCGGGCGCAATACATTTATCATCAATGGCCATCAACCATTTGTGTCTCTAAGACCCGTCAAAACTGATGCAGCAACTCACTAATAGAGGTAATGACCCAGTTTATTAAACAGACATAATTCTCGACTAATAAATGCATTTAATGAAAAGCACATTGCTCAACTTTTCTTATCTTCCTACTTTTAGTGTGAACAATAAGCTTAGATATGAACTTTCCAAGGATAATGGCTCCCATAATATAAACATTCGACGTCATACTGACCATCATAATCATCCACGACGCTATAAAGATAATTGTCTCACAGAGACTGAGAACCAGAGGGTTGTATCCGTACACCTTCTGCATTGCCATGTCGTTCAATAGGGTAAGGAGAAAGACAAAGAACGCCAAGATATAGAAGTGTGTTCCGCTTACTTTCTCAATGAAGAACAGTCGAGATATGGATTTCTCAGTGTTTATGGCCATGGACATCCCACAACAGCCATCTGTGCATACCTCACTGCATTTGACTTTAGACATATAAGCTCATATTTCATTTATGTGTTATATAGTCATCAATCATATATTAGAGTTATCCTTGTTTCATTGCAAAATGGATTCGGTATGTCAGTCTATGTAACCAGAGAGGTGTACGAATAATATAGAATAAGCTTAAGCATCATGCTGGGGATGTGAGGTTTAATAGATGTGACTATATACCTGAATGTGAGGTTGAATAGATGAGGCTATATAAGGGGATTTGAGGTTTAATAGATGTGACTATATAGGGGGATGTTAGGTTCAATAGATTCAAATAATTATCATATGTGCGATGGAAAATAAACTAAATGTTGGCAATATGAGTTACTACATCTCAATCAACAAACCTTCAGATACTCATTTTTCTTGAGCCTTGGGACGAAATCCCCAAATTCTAAACTATAGATGAATTTGTTGTCAAACTTTCCGGTAATATAGCTGGACCCCACACCAATCTAGATGTATTCCTGGTGCCTGTTTATTTATACTAATTTGGACGCTTTTAATTAGTATCTTAGTGGGTTCTGAGATAGTACTATTTGATAAATATATTCTCGATCAAATGGGACCATGGAGGTCGAGAGCTGAAAAGTTGTTCCATGATGCTTATCAGTGTACACTTCCTCGTAGCCAACTGCCTCTTTCAATGTGCAACTCTTTATTTGTGTCATTCATAGGTATCAATCATACAGCACAATCTACTAGGGCTACTTTCCATTGGTACACATATTTATCGTGCCACTACGGTCAATTATGTTACTTTCTGTCAATCCATTCGATATTTAGTGCTATACACGATCCTAGTATTCATAGTTCAATTATTTAATATATAGTAATATGTACTCATCATTTGGTGTTATACATACTCAAAATTCACTGGCATATTCATTTAATGTGTAGTTCTATATTCAACATGTAATGCTATATTCATTAGACATGTAGCGTTATATATTTAACATTTATTGGTATATTTATTGGACGCTTAGCGTTATACATTCAATATATACTGATATACGCTCAATATGTCCTGGTATATATCTAGCATGCACTGATATATTCATTTGCAGCTCCACCATTTAACGCTAGTCTTATAACAAACGGTTTATAAATACATCTACCACCCATTAATAAAAGTATACCATGTTCTGATCCAATATACATCTAAAATGACTAGACAAGGTCAATCTACCATCATATTAAATATTAATATGCCTCGTTATACTCTAATAACCCCTATACATTTAAATACCTCAGCTGGGTGTCTCCATGACACAGCGCTCCGAAATGATAAAGAAGCAGTACATGATTAAAATTGGGTTTGCAGCCAGCGCATCAGTACTCCTCCTTATAGCAGCTATCTACTTGTACGTCATTCCACCCTACGTCCAACCATCCAAAAACCCAGAGACATTCCAAACCGAAGTATATCTTAACGCCACACCAGCTCAAAAGAAGGAGCTTACCCTGGATACTAGCGATATATACCATAACTCATTCAGGATAGCAATATGTGGCATCTCGCCCTCACACCTTCTAGTTGTATATAACCAGACGCTTCTAAAGGTTGTAAAGATACAAGATGCTCTGGATAAAATTTCCTTAGCCATTCAATATCAAGGATCACCGATATATGGCATTATCTTGAACTTTTTGATATTTTCGCAAGCTATACCTGACATGTCATTGGCTTTTGAGTACGGAGGCAAGGAGGTTGTGATGAATGGGAATGTACTTCTTGAGGATAACTATTTAATGTTTCCTAAACTTATTGCTAAAATTATCCAAGATAAGGAGAAAATTGTTGATAAAAAAGATGTTGCTACACCGCTAAAAGAGACTGCCGAGGCAGAATAATAAACTACTGTATCTTTGTATAAATATTGTATTATAACTCTTGACTGGCTAGTTTGGAAAATAATGCGCTGAGTCAATTGTATAGTTTCTATAGTCAATTATAAATAAGAAGTGGCAGATCAATACGACCTGGCTATTATAGTAGGATGATCCAGAAGACGTATGCTTTTAAAGAGTATAACTGCCACATCTCATGATCCGTAGCCCTAAGATACTCTACACTTATCCTGGGGCTTTAGGCCATTCCACAATTACAATATAACTTTAAGTCACTCTTTATTTATCCCATAGTCGAAATATAGCTTGGTAACATCTACTACTGTGATATATTCCTAATCTCTCTACGTCTAATACTTTCGACAAAAAGTTTATATAAAAATCATGACGATAAATTTTTCAATAAATTCATTAGTAACGGTGCTCCACACTCATTCTACTGCCAAATTACTCCATAAATCCATCTAACACTTATCCCACTGTCAAATTACTTCACAAACACATTTCAGTACAAATTTGCCTTGTGACAATCCTGAATTAAAAATGCAATAGCGAGTTATTGACTATAAAGCCACACTTACGGCAAAAGCCTGCAATGACTTGTTTACTGAGTTTAGTAAAAATAATAAAATGCATTAGGTTTATTGCAATAGAGCACTACAGCTGCAAGATCATTCATGGCATGCTATCGCGAACCTCCATCATCCTGTGTTCTAGTTTTCTACAATAATTGTTTCATTTCAGCTAAGCTTATAACATCCTATGTCGTTTATTCTTAACGTTGGGTTTTATTTCATCTGAACTTATAACAACCTATATCAAATCCACAAACTCCTTGTACAGCTTGAATACTGCTTTCACTCTCATCGACACGTCACACAAGCTCCGTACCAAGTCCTCGCAGTTAGTGATCAACTGGTTTGTCTCTTTTAGACTGCTATCCAGGATCCTGGCTTGTTCATTAAACTCTCTGAGCCTCATGAGGTATTTACTGTTGGTCATGAGGGTTAACAGGGGCCTAAGGACTAAAAGCATTCATAGTGGCTAAGCGTAGTCATGGGAGTTGACGTGGATTGTGGCAGTTAACACAGCCATAAGGTGTTAATGTAGTCACAAGTACTTAGCGTAATCATGGGGGTTAGCGTTATTATAGTGGCTAAGCTTAGATATAACCATAATCCCAAACTATGGGAATTATCTTGGGTCTGTAGGCCACCGTAGACCATATAGAACTATTTTGTAGCAAAGTTTAGACCATCAAACATAACTGCAGTGTTCAGTAGATTACTGAATGCCATTCAGTATTCGATGAGATCTAGTGGTAAACCAATAATTTTGATATCTAGACATCCATAATCACAGAATTATCCGATACCCAGCCATACAAACCACTTTGTATAATATCCATAATGTACCCATAAGCCAAGCATCGCTTTTAAATCTATTTTATTGGTGTTATTGAGTAAACTTCTTGCTGACTCATGTCTTGATCCTACGCTAAGTGCACATTAATTGTGGCCCCAGCACTTGAAATGCAAAATCGCTTGGACCCCCATGGCAATATTCCCAAAAAAGCGCTTGAGTGCCAAATCGAAGTTTGATGCTCATGCTGTACGTTTTGCGATGCCGTTCACCATAAAATGCCAAGCTTGCAACGAGTACATCTATAAGAACAAGCGGTTCAATGCGATAAAAGAAACAGTCGTAGGAGAGGATTACTTAGGAGTTGAGATATACAGATTTTACTTAAAGTGCACTGGATGCAAAGTCACGCTGACACTGAAGACAGACCCTAAGAATGGAACTTACATAACGGAGCTTGGATGTACAAGATCAGTTACTGAGACTCAAACAAGATCTGCTGCTGAGCCTCGGAGGGAGAAGCAGGATGGCGGGACAGATGCCTTAGCGCCTACACCCACATCCGAGGATCGATCTCGTGAGATAATCAAGGAGGGCTTGAGGAATAGAGAAATTGAAGCGCTGAGGAGTGATGCAGTGCAGCTGAATGCGGTGGCTGAGCTTAAGAGTCGAGAAGTGATAAGGGCAATGCGTGGGGCATATCGGGCGCTTGTAAAAGAGCAACCACGATGTTTGAGCCAGGATGTGGAGCTACATATGGATCTAAGTCAAGGTGATAAATCTGAGCCCAAACGATAAATCTAAGTTTTAACGTGGATACTTGAAAGGCGATAGACACCTTTATATCGTTAATTTATGAGTTTTGACGAGTGCAAAATAACGATAAGCAGTCTATACGTAAATGGTGCCACATTATGCATGTATTTAGAAAGTGCCAATATTCTTTGCATATGCCAAAGAACAGCCGCAGATATTTTCATTGTGTAGAATAGCTGCAGCATCCTACAGCTGTACAATAAATAGATAAGTGAAGCTTTATTTACCAAAACACAGCATAGTTCGGTACCTTAATAGCTAATTAAACTTCAAACCACAGCCTAGCCAGCAGTATAATTTGAACTCCAATCAACCACATAATTCGGTACTTATCACAGTCTAATGACCATCAAGCCACAGCCTAATCAGCAGCCCAATGACTACCGGCTAGGGTCAATATTCCTTGTTTCTGAAGTTAAATGACTTGTAGCTTTGATACGTAGCATCCTTCGGTGAGGCGTGGATCTTAAAGTGCTGTGAGAGGTTATCTGATCTGGAGAATGCCTTCATACACCCAGGATACTTGCATTTAAATGGCCTCTCGCCAGTGTGCATCTTGTTATGACGCTTGAGGTGCTCAAACCTCTTAAATGCCCGCATGCAGTTTCCGTATTCGCATACAAAGGGCCTCTCCTTAATGTTCATATTCCTGTATCTACTCTTACATCTACCAGTGCCTTCCTTTGTGAAAAAGAGGTTCGGCGCTTTGTACATTGCCCCAAACATCTTGTCCACTGTGTCATTTCCCCACTGCCCCTCAAACGGATACATATCTAGTGCTGTGTCTAGTGGGTTTAGGCCTACAAAACAACTTTGCTCGGCAACAGGCCCTTTCACTGAAATTTCATCAAAAAGCTTGCTGTCAGTCGTGGAGTTAAACAGCTTACTGTGCTCCGGGGAGTTAAACAGATTGCTTTCATTTGAGGGGTTAAACAGCTTACTATGCTCCGGGGAGTGAGCACTGTAAGTAGAGTACATCTTACTGTCATCCAAGCCTACATGTCTATTCACCTTATCATACAGCTCCCCGTTAACGAGCCTTGTATCACAAACCTCTGTTACATAATCACTCGTCCCCGGATCTATGCTGGACAGCGGATACGTCTCCACATTCAGCTTTACAAAATCTATTACTGTATAGTGGAGTTTCTTCTCCATGAAGTAGTCTAAAACATCTATAAGGCTATCAAGAGATATATACACGCCTCCTTCTGTACAAAACAGATGGATCTCCTTAGAGGTATCGAATAGCGCTACTTTCACCTGTCCGGTACTTTTTCTATATTTCTCAAACAATGTAGCAGTTTCTTTAATGAAGCACTGTTTCGACCTCTGTTTCATAACCAGTAAGGTTAGGTATCTTTTAACCCAAAAGCAGTTTTCAGGTGACCAACTGAATTTATCTAATAAGGGGGGAATATTGGCTTATTGGACGAGGGATTAAGATGGCTGACATACAGCTCATCGAGAGATGGTGATGCGAAATACGTGGCTATGAAGAGGTACACCGTGGATATTAAAGAGCGTAGGTAAGGAAATCCACATGATCATAATCGTCGATATAGGTAAGGGAAGGGGCTTGAGTATGAAAAGGTGCAATTGGATGAATTTATTGGTCAATACAATGATGATAAACACAAATGGCTGATTATGATGATCTGTGGTCCACATAAAGTGCCACTATCTGACAAGTGCATTACTGATATCCATGAGTAATTACTCGGTCACTGTGCCTAGCGCCAGCCTGATTTCCTTAGAGCGTTTCCTGAATTTTCATTAAAGCCCTGCTAATTAAAATCCATGCACTGTTAATTACAATCTATGTCCTACTATTTGCCATCCATATCAAACATCTTCTTATCATTAACACTTATTTCCACCATTATCATCTATATATTCACCATTAGCATTTATATATTCACCATTAGCACTTACTTCTATCATCAGCATTTATATCTCTATTATTAGCATTTATATTTCTATTATCAGCATTTATTTCCACTTCTATTCTTCTCCATTTTTTCGGGTATAAATAAAAAAAATACCCCCAGGGGTGTGATTCTTCACGCTACTGATTTGGAACAACACAGAGAAGATTAGCATGATCCCTGCGCAAGGACGACATGTACTTCCTGAGAGCTTAGCAATCGGGCGTAGGCCTGGTTCTTTTTAATGCAAATATTTTTTATTCTATGTATATTTTGTGTGTTATATGTGTTTTGTAAGCAACGATGGACGCTTTATGTGTTAATGTGTGCTGTGTGTCTTAAACTGTAAGTGGATGTCATTGCTTGCTAGTGTCAGACATTGTCTGTGGATGAAATTTTATAACAGCTATGCGTGTTTTATTACTTTGTTTATATCTTTTTGTGCTGTGCCTCTGTATTTTGAATCAGCATGTTCCTGGCCGGTGGTTTGCTCGTTCTATTTCCTGGCAATAAATTTTTCATTACTTTGCCGAGTGTATCCTGTTCTACTATATCTTATGTCAGCGTTCTGCTGCATTTAAATACATCTGATGATTGCATTATCTTTGTTCTGGTCTGTTATATACCACCTAGCAGCCTCATATACCATCTATCGTTCCCCTATTCTATGCCACTTTGTCCTACTATATATCACCTATCGTTCCTCTATTCTATACCATCCAAAATTCCTTTGTATCACCTAGCACTGTATGCCACTTATCATCATCTCACTATACCACGAAAATTTTCACCCTCAATAATGCTAATCGAGATAATCTTCGACAAAATCATATCAGAGATAAGCAAACTCTCCAACATCCCACCCACCACCATAAGAACTGCCCTAGAACGCTCATGCGACCCCAGGAAGCCCAACTGCACCCTCTTCATGCTGAAACTCCAGAAGCCCGAGTTCACCGAGGAGCTGTGCCTGAGAATGCAAAATGCAAATATCCCAGAGATCTCGGATATTACGACTAGGGGGCCGTCTATAACCTTTAATCTCAACAAGAGAGCGCTGTATCGACGTATATTCTCCACTATTCTGTCTCAGAGGGAGAAGTATGGTAGTTGTAGTGTCGGTGAGGGTCGTACTGTAGTTGTTGAGTACAGTAGTCCCAATATAGCGAAGGTATTCCATGTAGGACATCTTAGAACCACCATCCTCGGGAATTTTGTGGCTAACTTGTACAAGGCTTGTGGGTACAAGACGGTGCGTATCAACTACCTTGGAGACTGGGGTAAGCAGTTTGGGCTGGTGCTCCTTGGATACACGAGGTATGGGAACAGTGAGGAGCTTAAGAAGAACCCCCTAAAGCACCTGTTTGACGTGTATGTGAGGATCAACAATGAGAAGGACAGTGCTGTAGACGCCGAGGCCCGAGAAATATTCAGGAAGATGGAGGAGGAGAAGAACGAGCACTACCTTTCCATCTGGGCTCAGTTCCGGGAATTGAGCATTAAGAAGTACGAGGGGCTTTACAGGAGGATCAATGTCGAGTTTGACGTGTATTCTGGTGAGAGCCTGTATAATGAGAAGGGGCGACAGCTTGTAGATAGTCTCCCGTATAAGGATGAGTCAACTGAGAATGGATATGGGTCTGTGGAACTTAAAGAAAGGTCTAAGGCCTCTGAGAATGGTCAAGTGAGTGCAGGTCAGACGAGTAAGGTGGATAGCCAAATAAGTACAATGGACAGCCGGAAGAGTAAGATGACTAATAGCAAACCACCAATAGATAAGACGAGTAGTACCATCACGTATAAGAGTGCCAACGACAATAAAAACACCAACAATGATAAGATAAACAACAAATTAGCTGATATGAGCTTATCAGCACACCCAAAAGCCCTTTATAAGAAAGTAGACGACGACGGCTCCGTAGTCCTAGACCTAGGGACCCTCGGGAATGCCCTTGTGCTCAAGAACGATGGCACCACCCTCTACCTCACACGAGACTTGGGAGCCGCAGTCGAGAGGCTTGAGGCCTATAACCCCCACCGGATGATCTACGTTGTCTCCAGCGAGCAGAACCTCTACTTCCAGCAGCTCTTCAGGGCCCTCGGCCTGATGGGCTACGACGAGACGAAGTTGCTCCACATAAGCTACGGCATGGTTCGGGGTATGTCGACCAGGAAGGGGAAAGTGGAGTTCCTGGAGGATATAATTGACACTGCCACGTCGGTGATGAAGGAGGTCACACTTTCTGGGGAGAAGAGTGCGCATATAGCCGATGTGGAGGCCACTGCGCTCACGCTGGCTGTCTCCACGCTTGTCGTGATGGATTTCACTGCTAAGAGGATCAAGGGGTATGAGTTTGATATAGAGAAGAGGGCCAAGAACACTTCTGGGACAGGCGTGTATCTCCAGTATGCCCACTGCCGTCTGATGAGTATTGAGCGGAAGAACTCTCACCTCATTGGTGATGGTAACTGTGGAGCTAAGGGTGATAACGAATTTGAAAATAATGAGCCTCTAGGAGCTAGGAATGATGAGCCCATGGAAAGTCATTTAATAGGAACCTGGGATTTAGAGAGCATAAAATGGGAGCTTATAGATTCCCCCGTAGTCCTCGAATTCGCATACAAGCTGCTGTGGTACGAGTACTGCGTCCTAAGATGCCTCGATGACCACGAGCCGTCGAGGATCGTCACGTATCTCCAGGATCTGGTAAGCAGCATAAACTTCCTGGTTGACAATTTGAAGGTGAAGGGGGCCGAGAGAGAGCTGGCGAGAGCCCGACTGGTTGTGATCTCTGCTGCCCGTGTTGTTCTCCACAATGGGCTTAGGCTGCTTGGCATTGTTCCTCTTGAGCGGATGTGATAAGCTAGAGTTTTGTGAGTCAGGATGTGATATCCTCTGATGTTCCCCGCTCTCTCAGTCGTCTGGGGAAGTATAATAAACAGTTATGTCAGTTTGTTTGTATCTCATTTATGCTTTAATTTATTGTTGGTGTGCATAAACAGCGTGAATATATAAACGCCTCTGTGCCAAATTTCATCACCTCCATGGCTACTAAATTATGCTTACATACATCTATACCGAGTCATACGCCTATGCATCACCTACTCATCATGCAATCCATCTATTATCCATCACCTTACCCACAGCTTATATATTACTCTTTTCATTAAGCCCAAGAACACAAACTCTGTTGACATACATCAACACACATACACAGATAACGACCACACCCCCCATGAGGATCATATACATTTCCACGAGGTTGAAGCTCTTATCGAGCGCCACCAGCGACGCAACGAGAACGGGGGAGAAAGTGAATGCAAGATTCAGAACACCGTATATCAGTGCGAAGCCTGATGCGAGGTACTCCTCGGAGACGAGTGCTGGGACACAAGCCCAATAGCACGAGACGAATGGCCCGGCTACGCCCAGTATGGCCACGGGAGCATAGGGGGTGGTGATGTTTAGGAGGAGGAGGATGTGGGCTGCGAGGATGCATAAACCACCGAAGCACACGAAGAGGAGCTTGTGGCCGAATTTGTCCGAGAGGTAGCCTACGACGAGGATTAGGACGAGCGTCATGCCCTCGATGATGGCGAGCATATTGGAGGAGGAGACGAGGGAGAGGTTATAGCGCTTCTGGAAGAGGAGGGGGGCGATATTGTAGAAGGGGGCCCAGATGATGGCGAAGAGGAATGCGATGGCCACTAGGAGGATGAAGGAAGAGTGAAAGGAGTCGGGGCCCTCGATCCTCGGCTCGTAGAAGAGCGTCCCAGACTCCTCGAAGAGGACCTTTGGGCTGCTCCTTCTGAGGAGTTGCTTGGTGTTGAATTTGTACTCTCCCTGCTCCACGATCCACGGAGTGTAGGGGTTCTCATCAGACGGCTGGTGGCCGAAGGGCCTGCAGGCCAGGCTTTGTCCCAGGACGGAGCTAGGCTCAGTCAGGGGGTTGTGGGTCATTAGGTTATTGATTGAATTACTGATTGAGCTATGATTGATTGAGCTATGATTGATTGAATTGTAAGGCATCGCATTATTAGATAAATTGTGATTCAACAAACTATTAGACGAATTGTGATTGATTGCATTGCTCGTTGGATTGTGACTGATTGAGCTATTCGTAGAGTCCCAATGGGGAATATCACCCCCACTAGAAATATCCACAGCTCCCTCACGAGAAATATTTAGACCTTCATCCCCAGAAAACTTAATGCTCTCAGATCCACCGTATAGCATCGACAGATTTCGTGCAAAGGTATTTGTGGATTGACTATTCAGGCTCGAGAAGGGGTTTACACCGTACATATTTGCATTTTTCATAATAGCGAAGGCGGAGAGGCCCATGGGTCGAATATCGTCCTCGTGGGGGCCATTATGGCATTCTGCAGTGGATTCCCTGCTGATTATGCATCCTCCGTCTGTATTTATGCATTCTCTGCTGTTTATGCCTCTGCCTGAAGTGTCATCTGTAAAGATTTTGTGGAATGAGTCACCATTCCTAGCACTCCGACGTATATCATCTACCAGACCATATTTGGAACCGCAGTGATCACTATTCATGGATAGCTTATCCCTGCATCCTTGTTTATCCCCACATTCGTGCTTGTCTCCAAATTTAAGGCTCTCATCCCCGAAATTAATATTTCCTTGCTCACACTTGACGCCCTCAAACTTAGCGCTCTTATTCCCACATTTAAAACTCTCATCCCCACCACATGACATATGACCACATTGGCTCTCAAGATTGGCACTCCTGTGGATCCCCGAGCCTCTCTGGACTACATCCCCAGAGTTCTCACGCCCAGAGGCCATCAGATATGTGTTAGCCCCGGTGCTGTTTATGCGCAGCCCCACTTTGTTTGTTTTCTGCAGCTCTAGGAGTTTGTTTCTAAAGTATTCATGCTCCTTAGTTCGCTTATTAAGGTACATGCATATGCCCAGGCCCAGGAGGGTGAGGACGACGCCCAGGGCACAGGGCGTGACTGCACCGAAGGATGCTGCTAGCAGTGGGGTCATGACGAAGCACGCGACTGTTCCGAGGCGTGCTATGCTGGAGAAGAGGCTCAGTGCGAAGGCGAGCTCCTTGCCCCTGAACTCGTGAGAGATCTGCCTGTTTTGGATGACTGCGAAGCTCTCGCCTCCCATGCCAAAGAGGAATCTTCCGAGGAGCATCACCGTGAAGCTGGGGATGACGACTCCCAGGGTGAATGTCAGGTGCCCCAGGAAGACGAAGATGCAGAGGGCCTTGGCCATGGAGGACTTCCTGGCGTGGGTGAACAGCTTGAAGAGGAGGGGAACGAGGACGTTTGGGAGCGCGTAGATGGAGTAGAGGAGGGTGATTTTGTACTCTCTGGACCCCCCAAAGGGTATATTGCGGTTCAGGGCCGAGGGGATATCGTATGCGAAGTAAAAGGCGAAGAGGATGGAGCTTGAGAGGAGAAGGTTTTTGTATCTCTCTTTCATGGAGCGAGGTGTTTGGTTGTTTATATAGGGCTTTGTTTCAGATGCTTTGTTTCGTATAATGCTTATCTATCTAGAATGAGGAGACGATTGTAGATATTTATAGTTATTGATGGGTACTCATAGTTATTGATGAGAGCTGTGGGTAAATGATAAATCTTACATCTCCATATCAATCTATGCCATGCAGTCCATACGGTGTATATTTATAGATACTCAATCTGTGCCATTCAGTATATACTGCTCAATTTAGGTCACCCAATTAGGCCACATATCTCTATGGATACTCAATCTACTCCTATCAGTTTATACAGAATCGACGCCTGTTAATTTATATGAAATCTACGCCTATCAGTTTATACTCAATCCATGCCACTTATCCCCATATCCACAATGTAGCTGTGCTGCCCCCAGCAGGTCATAACTCCCAGAGGCTCACATTTCCCTCGCTGTCCCCAAAGGCCACGGCAGAGGCATCAACACTCGACCAGTCTGCCGAGACGATGCGGCCTCCCACGCCTATCCCAGAGGCCTCTCCGGCCCCCAGGGATCTGAAGCAGCATATGCCTCCGGCACAGAGGTATACCACGTCCTCGTACGGGGACATCCCCAGAATCTCCGTCTCACGGGTCAATTTGACTGTATTCTCCACCACTGACTTATATGTGGGTGGACTGTCCTTAGATCTACCATTACTGTGGGATAAATTGTCCTTAAATCTATCACAGTCATTGAATCTATCATTGCTGTGAGATATATCACCAAATTCAATCTGACTGGCAGTGCATAAACCAAAATTCATTCCATCACTGCCTAGGGAGCCCGAGGATTTGACATCACTGCTCGAAGAGCCTTGGGCCCCAAAGCTAGATGCCTCGACCCCCACGTGCAGCCGGTGCCGTCCAATGATGCCTCTGAATCCCCCGTTTATCCTCTCCACTAGCTCCCCTTCCATGAGGTGGTAAACCCCGAATACCCCTCCGTAGGTCGTGAACGCCACCTTGCCTCCGTCCAAGAGCCTGACGTCTCGGATAGCCCACTGCTCGTACACCGAGGCACTCTCCAGTCTACCATCGCCCAGGATTCTGGCCATGTTTATAGCCACTGCATCGTCTACGTTACTGGTTGCTGATTTATGTGGCTCCGTGCTTGCATTTACATTGGGTACTGATTTACGTGGCCCTATACTTGCATTCATATTAACAAATTTGTTTGTATTCACATTTACACTCTGCATATCACCTGGCTCTAATCTACTCGGCTCACCAGTCCCATCTACACCACTAAGCCCACTGCTCATGTCTCCTAGACCAAGAATCATAATATCACCATTCGAGCACCCAATAGCCCTCACCCCCTCATACTCATCCATACAGAGGGGAAAGGATGCAAGGGTCACAGACCTCAGACACCTGCCAGTCTCCAGGCTCCACAGCTTGTAGGACATGTCATACGAAGCTGTGCTCAGCAGCTTGTCGTCTTCTGAGACAGTGAATGCAGACACAGCCTTACTGTGGCCCAGAAATGTCTTCCAGATGCTCCATCCTCCTGACGTTCCAGGCAAAAAATTGCCTTGTTCTATTGGATGCATATTTGCTCGCCCACCTTGTGGAAGTGAGAAGTTTGTTTGCTTGTCTTTCATGCTTGGCTCATTTGTTTGTCTACGTCCCATGATGGGGCCGCCTCTGTCTTCTCTCGCCCCCCTTTCTCCTCTATAGTCAACAAGATGAACCTTTCCATCCGCCCCAGAGCTGCAGAGCAAATTATGGCTTCGTAGGAATCTCAGGCAGGTTACTGGCCCCTTATGGAGCCGCTGCGCCCCACTGAGCCTCCTGGGGATAACCCCCTCCTCCTTGTAGAAGACATTCGAGCCGTACTGCGCCATTTTATCCCTACAGGCAGTTCTACACATCTCGTTTCCCGGCTCCATGCAGTGCTTATTGACTATTCTGCGCTGCTTCAGTATCTCCTGGTTGTCCTCTGGCGTAGACACCCTCTTGGGCCTGTCGGTGTATCTCGCCCATGGCCCCCTGAAGCTTTCAAGGGACGATGGGTCTCCGAAATCTTCCCTCTGGAGTCTTTTGTTCCTCCGAGGAGTGAATGTTTCTTCTTTTGGCCTCTGTTCTTCTGCAGCATAGTTATTTGTTGTTTCTTCTGATGACTTCTGCTTTGTCTCTTGAATTGACCTTTGTTTTGTTTCTTCTGATGACTTCTGCTCTACCCCTTCACCTATCTGTGCCTCTTCACTTGCTTGCTTCAGCTTATTTAGCTGCACCTTCTCACCTATCTGTGTATCATCGCCTGGCTGTTCACCTACTTGTGTCTCTTCAGCCATCTGTGTATCCTCGCCTAATTGCATCTCCTTGGCTATCTGTGGCTCTTCTTTATCATCGTTTGAAGTGTTCAATACCATGGGCAAAATTATAGCTCGAGGCATATGGCTCCAAGCAAGCACCAATTAGCAAGGACTCCCCAAGCCCTCGGCCCCCCTCCATAAAAATAATAAAAATTATGCCCTGCATGACTGAATATCTACACCTCGATTCGGAAAGACTCACAGAGGGGTTCAACGCATTCATCAGCACCCTAGCCTCCACCGAGGACCCACGTGCCCTTGAGGCATACCTCGTGGATTGGCCTTTCAAGGACATACCACGCCATTACTGGAAATGCCCTCTGACACGCATAACCAGGCAACTCAGGCTAGTCTACAAGCGACAATTCAAGCAGAAGAAGCAGTGCAAAGAGATGAGCGAGCTGAGTCGTCGCCAGGCCATGGCACTGCTACGTGTCATGCAGCGCATAGTTATGTACAACAGTGACAGCAACTGGTTCACTGAGCACGAGGCTGTTCTGGACTTCGTTTACTCCACGGACCCCGCTGTTGTCATCGAAGCACTTAAGTGCTTGGTTATTGAGCGAGCTTTCTTCTTCGGGGGCATCAGGACGTCGTGGAGTGTACTGAAGGAGAAGTTTGTTCTGGTTGATATGCTTGCCAGCCGGTTTCTGTGCAACGAGGGAGAGACGAGTGGTGTATTTGGGTTTTACACTGGTGATAAGCCAATGAGCCCCAAGAGCGTTGATAGACAAAGCATTCATGAAAGCGTTGATAGATCAATAAGCCACGAGAGAGTTGATAGATTAATGAGTCACGAGAACACTGATAAACAAAGCATTCATGAAAGCGTGGATAGACGAAGCATTTACGAGGAGATTGATACAAAGATGACACACAATGTAGAGAATGAATATTCAAAGGCTAGTGACCACAATGGGCGCATAAATGAAACACAAACAAACTACAAGGATGCCGTTGAATACAGTGAGATGAAGCACAAGGGCGTCTACCAGGCCCAGGTGTACGAGTACATGCTACGCAGCTTCCACCCTGACTACCTGAGGGTGATCATCACCCTGGCATACTTGGCATCCCAGACGTACAAGAAGGAGGGCTCGAAGGAGATACCCTCGTTCGAGTTTCTGGATATGCGCCTCCTCTTCAATCTCGTGCAGAGCGCCTCGACGCCCAACGAGGTCTTTGCTGTGAGCGCTCTCCTGTCCATCTACTCGCAGAAGGTGCTGCACTTCCACGAGTTCGAGGCGCTGCTCAGCCTTGGGAATAGAGATGGGTTTCTTTATGCGATGCTGCGTGAGGCCATCTGCATGGGGACGATGGAGATGCTCAGTGTGGTGTATGTAGTCGACAGCATCGTGTACGAGGAGAAGGAGGCTTGCCTGGATGCAGATCTTCTTATTAGAATGCTGCTAATGAATGGGGATAACAGAATAGAAGGCCCTCAGGCTAAAGTAATCCAGAATGCACTCTCTGATGGATCTACGGTTCCACTTGGGGATAAATTTTCGTCATCCACTAATTCATTGTCTGGTAACTTATCTACTAGCCCATCAGTCACTAATTCATTGCCTGCTAGCTCATTGTCTAATAATTTATCAGCTTTATACACACCACTCAATGACCCAAATTCCAAGCTCCACGGAAAAAATGACGCTAGGCCCTCCAATCTATACCTCAACGCAGAGCTATTCAGAAGAGACGAGCACACTGTCTCCAGCCAGAAGCTGAGGCACAGGAGCCTGCCTCTCTCGAGCGAAGCCTCCTATTTCATCTCCAAGCTGTTCGAGGAAAGGCTGATTACAAGCAGGAAGTTCTTCGACAGGCTGAAGGCCTTGGACTTTGAGGGCTTCGTCTACAGCTATCTTCTGTCTGTGCCTCTCAGACACTGGAAGCACGAGGCATCAGTGTGCCGCTTCCTGGCTGCCATGATCGTCTTCCATAAGGCAGACGCACAGCACTCGGGCCCACTGGTACAAACAAACTTGCATAAATGTTTATGCAAGTACAAGGATACGAGCTCGGCAGTTGTGGCGAAGTGCCTGGACGTCATCTCGTGGGCGCTGAACAACAGCCCGACGAGGATAGAGGAGGTGTACGAGTCTGTGCTCTTGCTCCTCGAGGAGGTCAGCTTCAGCACGTCCAGCACGCGCTGTATAGAATCCTTCCTGGACCTCATCAATGCACTGAGCCTCAATGTCGCTGCACGGGCCCGCCTCGCTGAGGGAAAGTGGCTCCACAGAGCCCTGTTCCAGGTCCCCGAGGAGTTTTTCCTCCTGGACAAGAAGTCTACGTCCAGCATCGGGTATAAGGTTTCTGAGCTTGTCAGGCACCACCCTGTTTACAGGAAGGAGGTGATCAATCTTCTCAGTGAGATGGTGAAGTACGTGACGGCTGTTGTTGAGCACTCGAAAGAGGATGAGCTTTTTTCTCTCTGGAAGGGCTGTACTGACTGCGGGGTTATGATGAATAGTGGTAGTTATCGTGTCGATGGAGTGGGTCAATCTATTGCTGGTGCTTATCAGTCTACTAATGGAGTTAATCGAGATGCTACTGGAGTCAATCAGTATACTGATAGTGTGAGTCAATCTAATATTGAAGTCAATCAATCTCACACGGAGGATATAGCATCTGAGAGTCACACAGTTAACACACAGAATGACAGCCACAAGAAGAATAGCCAGGGGCATGCTGCTTGTGGTGTACCCCCCGACGTTTCCATCGTCTCCAACTTCTTCTTGTTCATCTACACCGTCATGGAGTCAATGACCGAGGGCCTGAAGAAGCCCGATCTGATGAAGGATTTGATCAAGCTGATAATACACGACAAGTTTGGGTACAGGTACTTCTCGACGAAGTCCAGCGGCTATGAGAAGGTGCTCGTCCAGGTATGTGCCTACCTTGAGGAGCACGACGATATTCTCAGCCTCCTAGAAGTGGAGCTAGTTGGAGAGACATTGGCGTACCAGTCACTCAGGGCTCTGTGGATGTTTAAGAAGGACGGCAGCGTTGATATTCCTGACTCACTCCATGAGAAGGCAGCTGAGGAGAGTCATCCAGTGACTGATAGAGGATTAAGTAATGAAAGTCATCTAGTGACTGATGGAGAATTAGGTGGTTTACGGTCAGCCAATAGTATTGACCCACACTTAGCTGATAACAACCATTTAGTCAATATTAATCATCCACACTCAGCTGATAACAATCAGTTAGTCAATATTAATCACCTACACCCACAAAATGACCCAGCACACAGAGACAATCTATCCACAAGGAGCTGCAAGAGGACGAAAGATAAGAAGGAGAAGACACAAATTCACACGCTAAACCCCACAGAGCTCTATACTCTCTCCAAGATCTATAAGCTGCTGCACCTATACCACTGCATCTACATGCATAGCTCCACTTCTCTCGACATTGTCACAGAGAACAACTTCCGTGCTTTTATGCTCCTCCTAGAGGCTTTCTACGAATTTGCGCCGCTGATTATGGACCTGGGGGACGATGAGCTTAAGTCACCTGAGGAGTCATACCACGCACTCTACAAGCGGTTCATAAAGAGCCCGAAGGACTGGATCTATGAGCACAGGAGGTTTATGGTTCTGGGGAACTTCATGCTCCTCTGGGCCCTCTTAGAGGACTTCCTGACCAGCAGGGTATACGTGCAGAGGCTCCTGGACTCAAGGATGCCACTGTTTGTTGTCCTGTTCCTGAGGGACAAGGTTGACAAGTTTGGCTGCAAGTTTGTTTGTTTCATGTGCGAGCATAAAGCGATCAGAGAGATCTTAGAAGACTATAATAGTGCTATAGCTGATGGAGGTGTCATATCTGAGAACTGTATAGTTGATCAGAGAGGTGTATTAGATAATCAAACAGTTGATCAGAGAGATGTTTTAGAGAAGCATATAGCTGATCAGAGTATTGGGGACGCTGAGCATCAGAGCGTAGTAGCCACCCATCAGAATAGCTCATGGAAAACTAAGCGAATAAGATACACCCCCAAGAACTACACGGGCTTCCTCGAGGCGCTTATAAACAGCAGCACGTACAAGGCCACATACACCAACATCCTTACCAGCCGAAGGTACGCTGGTCACTTGGCTACTTTCATAAACAATTTATGCATGGCCAAGCATAAACACTCGGGCTCGAGGATCAAGAAGCCACTGCTCGCATACCTCAGCAGCCCAGCGCTCAAGCCCAGCTTCCAGGTGATTCTTACGCTCAGCAAGATTCTTCATTTCATCACTGACGAGGATCTGCCGCAGGTTAAGTCGGTCTTGTACCGCCACTTCGAGATTTCTGCGGCCCCCAGACACATGGTGCCCTTTGCTGGTATAGGCTACCTTGTTGAGAACTGTGTCAGGGACAGACGGTATGACATCCTCGGGTCCATGTCTGTCGCCAGTAGAGATGTTCTTGAGCGGTGTATTCCTGTCATCAACTGGGCCTTGATGTATGGTGAAGTTTGTTGTGATGGTTTTATGCATTTATGCGGTGCTGTGATGAAGATGATGGAGCTTATGATAACTGAGCGGAGATTCTGTCGGGTGCTGAATGGGTCTTCTATTGGTGGGCGAAGGGAAGAGAAGAACCAAGAAACAAATTTGTGGGCTGACTATGAAGCTGTAGATATTCATAGTGAGAGGTTTTATGGAGATAGATCTCATGTGTATGGGGCTGAAATGGATATCCATGGTGAGAGATCTTATAGAGGAATATCTTATGCTCATGAGGATAGACCCCATACTTATGAGGATAGACCTCGTTTTCACGGAGAGCAATTTTGTGCTTATGACAAACAATTTAGTGCTCATAGAGGCTCCACTGGAACACTGCCAGAGCTAAGCCTATTATTCTCACACACCATGGATTGCTACGACACCCGTGACTCCTACACTGATAGAGCCACGGCTGTTCTCAGCAATCTGACTGGCATAAACATGAGAAGGCTTCACAGCGCCTTCTCCGCCTTGTTCAGCACGAAGGTTACCTTTCAAATAGCTTGCAACTGCCTTCTGGCCTACGTTAGGCTCTACGAGGCTGCGGGCGTTGACATACCATTCATAGACTTCGATTTGGAGGCAGCGTTGTCCGGTGTGTACCAGGGGAATGAGCTGGGTGCTATACAGCATGTCTTCATACACCTGTTTGAACGGCCTGGGGCCATAAATCTCCCCGAGGAGAAGCTTCAGAGCCGAGAGAAAGAGGATGTAGCTGCGTATGCCCAGAGGCATGAGTATATTGGGTATAGAAGCTACGAGGCTATGTTTAAGCTGGTGAATACGAGTGATCTACCATCTAGAAGGGATACTTATTTGACGAGAAGTAGTGGAGATACGGCTATGGATAGCAGAATGGATATAAGTGAAAATAGAAGCGTGGATATGAGTGGAGATAATAGAGAAGGTGTGACTAGAGATAACAGAGAAGGTGTGAGTGAAAATCACAGAGAAGGTATGAGTAATAGCAGAATGATTACAATTATAGATCACAGAGAAAGTATGAGTGGAGATGATAGAGAAAGTATAAGTGGTAATAGAATGAATACAATTATAGACGACAGCCTCCATCCTCACGCACAGAAGAAGAGCGCTCGCTGCACTCACCTGTTTCTTAATCAAGACTCCTCTCATTTATTGAATCAAGCCTCCTCAGACCCCCCTCACTTACGAAATAGAAACATCTCTTACTTCAAGAAGCTTCTACTGCTTCTGGAGAATGAGAACTGCTACATGGCAAGCCTGCGCATAATCATAGAGATCGTCAAGGCAGACGCCGTGTACCTCAGGGAGCTGCAGGAGGCCCTGGAGTCCGTCTACGAGAAGTTTGTTGTGTCCTGTGATAAGAGGCTGGATAGCTCATACGTCGAAAACTGGGTCGTCTCTTTATTCAGGGTCATTTTCCTGTCTGACGAGGAGGAGATGAAGGAGATTGCATACCAAATACTCGTGAGGAATCTGAGCGACACGACTCCACTGGATGGAGAGATGACGGTGGAGGATGATACTGCTAGTGACATATCAGGCAGTACTTCAGCCTATGACTTCTCAGGCTCTACTGACGAGTCTAATATTGAGGCTACTGAATTCAGTGTTGAAAATGAGCAGGCTACTGCTACAGACCAACAAACTACAAATAGAGTAAGTCAAATTCCTGATGCTGATCAACAAACTACAAATAGAGTCAGTCAAATTACAGACAATCAAAATACAGTCAGCCAGATAGCTATAGAGGCCTCAGTGAGACTCTACGAGTCAATACGCACGCCACCCAGATTTCCCTCGGTGATGGTCCCAGAAAGGAGACAGAGGACAAAGGCATCAACGGCTTGCACATTCCTCTCGTCAATGCTCACCAATTACTCGCTTTGAGGATGCATGCAATGAGTACAAAAACACATTTACTAATCTCCTCAGAAGCAACTCAGAGCAACTAACACTGATTGCAGACGAGTACCCAGAGCTGCTAGCAACGAGCATGAAGAAACTTATCTCCCACAGCATGGTGGAGTTCAGCACGAAGGTTAAATACCTCAGGAGGATGATTGAGAAGCACTACTATACCTCTGAGTCATCGTTTACAATTGTCGTGAGCAGGAAGAGTATTCTGTCTGACTCGTACTTCCAAGTAATAGCGAGAAGCGCACGTGTGTTCAGGAAACGACGCATGCTCGTGAAATTCTCCGGCGAGCCAGGCCTAGACTACGGGGGCATAACGAGAGAGTGGCTGGAGCTGCTTGTTCGTGAGCTGCTGAACCCTGATTATGCTCTATTTGCATACAACTCGGACGAGAAGAACACAGTTGTGCCTAGCGAGTCTAGCTCTATCAATCCCGAGCATTTGAGCTTCTACCGGTTTGTTGGCCGAGTGCTGGCCAAGTGCATCCTCAGCAACCAATGCATTGACCTGCACCTGACTAGGGTGGCTTATAAGTATTTTTTGGATAAGAGGATTGGGCTCGAGGACCTGGAGTATGTGGATCCGGAGTATTACAAAAGCCTTGTATGGATTCGAGAAAATTCTATAGGCAGAAGTCGAGACGAGACAGTGCGATCAAATGAGACGAGTAGAAGTCATGTTGATGATTACCATGAAATTAGCCAAGACATCAGCCAAATGGCAGAAAACAGAAAAGGTAGTTTACTTGAAAGTCAGCCTTCCATACACAAAAAGGATTTAGAGGCCACAGATGAAAGTTTGTCAGAAACGTCGGAGACCTCGATGTTTGATTTCACCTTCTCGATTGAGACACCGTCGCTGGGGTGCATAAAGACAGTGGACCTGGTGGAAGGAGGAAGGTGGATTCGAGTTACAGACGAGAACAAGCACGAGTACATTCGATTAGTATGCGAGTATAAGCTCTACAGGGGCATTGAGCAGCAGCTCATGGCAATCAAGGAGGGCTTATACGAGATCCTTGGGAAAAGGCTGCTTCGCATCTTCAACGAGCAGGAACTGGAGCTACTCCTATGTGGTGTCCCAGAAATCAACGTCGACGATTGGAAGGCAAATACAGAGTATTTTGGATACTCCGCTGAGTCTCCACAGGTTGAGTGGTTCTGGAAGGCTGTCGACAGCTTCTCGAGCGAGAATAGAGCGAAGCTCCTCCAATTTGTAACAGGTACATCACGCCTTCCTCTACAGGGCTTCAGCAACCTTCAGGGGAGTAATGGAGTCCAGAAGTTTAGCATTCACAGGCGTAGCGGTGTGAGGCTTCCGAGTGCCCACACCTGTTTCAACCAATTAGATCTTCCAGAGTATAAGAGCTATGAGGAGCTAGTGAGGTATCTGCTAATGGCCATCAGTGAATGCAGTACTGGATTTGAGATGGTCTAGTGTTTGAGATAGTTTGGGGGTTTGGTATGAATATTCGATTTTGTAGGTGCTGTAATCCAACTTATCTTATGAGTTACCGTATATCTTAGCAGATATTAGATTAATGATAGTATAGATTATGGTATAGCTACTGAGTGCTGTAGGCCATACAAAGAGATACCATGGATACTGACAGACATGCATTAGATTATGAAAGGATACAGATTGGCTTATACGATGCTATAGAACAGTTTATGAGATAAATATACTTTACAATTTGATGTCTACATGATTGACAATAAACATATTATTAATATATTTATTTTAGAGATTATATAGGCACTAATATGGTTCTATGGACTGATCCTCGTATTTGTTACACGCAAATCTCACTGTGTGCCAGGCCTGTGGTTCATGTTGCCTCATCGATCAGTATCCTTCTTACTGCTTCGAAACTTCTCATTCTTATTGATATATGTTACCTACTAAACTTGTTGCTGAAGCAAGTCCTTAAGCATATTTTAGACTTCGGCTTCAGGTTTGGACAGGTAACATTACAGCATCGATTTCTGCCGGATAATGTACCGGATTTTATTGCATACAGCATGTCATTTATAGTCAGAAAAGTAACATGTAAGCATTGTTTACACTTGGCAAACACACAAAGTCCAACAAACAAATTCCAAAAGTATAAATAGTGGCATTTTGTTTATCCCAATGAGGATTCTTAAGACTGTGTATAAGAAACTCAAGAGAGCAGTGTCTAAGTGCTTGCGTAAGCCTAAGACAGCTTTGATCGAACAGAAGGTAGAGATGAACAAACAGCTCCTCGCATTGCCCTACGAGGAAACTGAGGATGATGTAATAAGGAAGGAGCATGATCTCAAGGAGTACTGCTGGGCCTTGATGAACCACAACAAGGTTAGTGAGGTCATCGTCGCAAAGTACAACAGTGAGAACCCATTGAAGGAGAAGGTTGTGAATCACCACATCTTTGGTGTGATTGACTTTATCACAAGGAAAGGATGTAAGATGCCAGGCTTGTTCAAGACTACGTATAGCTCGAGTAAGGCAGAGGCATATATGACGCTCTTAGTAAAAGGAGAGCCAATACCACTAGAAAAAGCAAACATGCATGACATATCAGTCGCGCTGATCTATTATTTTAGACATATAGTGAAAGGCATATTTCCCACTAAGATTCTCAAATTGATTGAGTCTGCACAGAGGGAGAATAATGGTACATTGCTGAGCAAATTAGGTGCTCTGATACCGAATACAGTTAGCTGCACCGAGCTGATGGTAATGCTAGCGATGATAAGAATGGCAAGGAAGTATGAAAAGAACTTCCGTAGACTAAGAGGCAGAATCACAAAACTCATCATGTCCTTGATACTACATGAGAAAGTCGACAAGAGGGTGACTAAGCTTATATATCGGTCACTTATGCATTTCTATAACACCCCATGTAGTAATTTAGTTGACTACTGGGAGATAGTGAAGGAAAGAGCCACACAGGACATTTTTACCGATGTGCAGTTTTCTGTTTTTAGCTCCATCTATTCTGTATACTAAACAATATCTGTTTGTACTTTTTTTTGTTATTTAACTTATCTTGTGGCTGATACTATGCGAGTATGGTATTCAAGGTATGTGCCGTAATTTCCTATCGTAAAGGTTATATATAATTCTAACGCATGACACTATTTAATTAACAGTATTTGGCGCTATCTCTACCATGTATAAATTCATTAGATAAAATACGCAACCTTTCTCAAGTACACGGCTTAACTCTAACTCCGTACACATCAATCTCGGCAAAGCATCTATGTATACCAAGAATGCCATTACACAACGCGCAATGCTCTCTTATCATATGCCTTAGGGTGACACTGTAATGGCTCGTGGTAATAGAGTCCAGCATCAAATGAGATGCACACAGAAGTCAGTTCCTCATAACATAAAGTGGCTGAATACAAGCCTGTATACTCGATGAAGATATGCCATGCGACATGGTAGACTATCACGGTGGTTTGTATGATAGAGTAAACATACTAGCAATACAAATATCCCTACAGAAACTGATGTGCAGTATGTGTAAGATAAAGTTGTGAAACATTGAAAAGTTTATTCAACAAACTTGATTGGGGTAACCTTCAGATACATTCAGGACAGATGTATGTTCTAAAGAGCAGCCACAGTATGCCAACAATGCTTTAGACGTGTTTATTATACCGTAACAAGGCATTGCCGGATGCTTATGACTGTAGAAGTATGTGCAGCAAGAAGTGAAGTGCCTCACCTTTCTTTGTCGAATAGACTGTGAATATATGAGGATGCTTGGCTAGACCAAACAAGAGAGTAGAATGATCTGCACAAAGTAGGTGTATAAATAGAGGCAAGGTAAGTAGCGTTACACCTGAAATGTGTATCATAAGAAGAGGCATTTAGTGAGGTGACTCTGAAGCAGTATCCTATCAGCCCAGAATGTAAGCTGTAGTTATGATACCTTAGTCAATGAGGATAGGAAGCAGTAATCTTAGATATGACATATATAGCAGATATAAAGTAACAGACAGGTACCTGAGAGAGAAGCCTGACTAAATAGATGATCTACATATTCCTACTTGGCGGTTACATCTCAATAATCCATCAGAGAGATTAGTTGCTAGTTGTAGATCTCCTTACCTTTTTCTAGTTTGTAGGCGAGCTTATAAGCTCGTACAGATAACATAAAAGAAGTATTGCTTGTGTTTTGAGGATATTCGTGATAAATAATTGTACACAGACAAAAATGCTAATCATTGGCGAAAAAACGGTAAGCACAAATATTTCAATTGCTTCTAACACCGTCATCCCACGCCGTCTTTGAGTAAATGCATCTTCAAGAAAAACAATCACAAAAAATGAATTGATTAATGTTGTAGATATGATTACAGATGCAGCTATCATCCAAGGTATTGACAGTTCTCCCTCCGTCATAGATTGAAGGCACAGAGTCCAAAAATCAAAGAGTATCTCAACAATCTCATTATAGCAGAATGTAACTGCTCTCACAGCTATCTCAGATAGATAGCCGATCAACTCACTAATGCCCATAATGCCCCTAACAGATTTTCAATTTACAGATCTCATAGATATCACTAACTGCTATTAGATTAGTCGACATACAGTGATATGAAGTGTTAACGACATACTGTCAGCTGCAAATGGTGTGTAGAGGGTGACACTCTGCATTGATAGCATATTGGGATACTTGCACATACATGCTATACGACATCCTTGATCATCAGAATACATTACAGCAGGCAGAGGTGTCCTCATGATTGTATATTATTACACAGTATATCTAATCTACAAGCAGCTTTGTATATGCCATGCAACGTCATGGTACTAGGTACATAGAAACTGCACATACCAAATGCCACGATATATGAATTTATAGCATTGCTGTACCCCTAAGTCACTAGGTCTCATACATCCACCATTGCTATATCAGCCCTGATATCTTATCAGTAATTGTGATATTTTCTGCCATCTCTGTAAGGTAGTGATAAAATAGTGTGATATCTGGGGCATGAGCAGACATGTGTGCTACAATGATATTATTGATTCAGAAGGGCCCTGCCCAGATGGATGGCGGCCAGAGTACAACACAAATTGGCTGTTGAAGTTTTATGAGATAAATGTAATGAGCTGGCCTAAGGAGTTTGTAAGTATGTGCAAGAATTTTTATATAACAGGTATCTTGTGTACCGTCGTTCATATTTATATGATACGAAAATTGTCATTAGCAGTCCCTGCACTAATTTTTTCGTTTGCAATGCTCATCATGCTTTTGTATATTGGCACTAAAATTTGCAAGGAATATAGCACAGATCGCGATCGTAACCACAAAAGATGCTCAGTGTTCGAATGTCGTACGCTGTTGTGGAAGACTGGGGCATTTGTGATTCTATTTATAGTAGATTGCTTGCTAGTTTTGAAGCTAGCAGAGATGTTTGTATTTTTCTTAAAGCACATACTGGAGACTATTGCCCCGAATAGTCCTGTAGCATCATGGCTCTTATCACAATGTCGTTGAGTATCTACACCCCTAGATGAACGTATTCTGAGGTATTACATTGAATAAATATATCCATCCTCTCAGGTGTCTTGCAACTCATCACAATTGTACTGTAAAAACAAAATCTGACTTTGTCTGCAGTTCTACAACAATAGTATGAGGCATAGTTGGACATACAAACAAGCAGAGCTAGAAACGAATACTGTCAGTCTATCGCTGCAATCAGTTGCTCTCCTCAATGTGCAGCAAAACTATGCAATTGACTTTTTGCTGTCACATAGCTCAACTCATAGCACAATGGTATCAATCCAGGATGCTATCTTTCACATACTGTGTATGGATACAGGAGAGGTCATCTTGCAGTAGATCAGGTGTATCACACTAGTCTCAAGAGTATCCACTTGTCAAAATATACATAGCATGGAGGAGTGGGATAAGCAGATAGCCATATAGGCAATATGCACTACAATTCTGGAATTGGAGACTGTGCAAGAATCATACAGCGTTATGCATAACACAAATAGAGGCGAGAGATGATTTACAACTCATCTGCCCTCATCGCTATTTAGATTACATGTAGCTTCACCATGAAACGTGTAGATATATCAATAACTAAGGAATATCAACAAAATATTTATTTACGAGATCACATTTGCCAGCATTACATTTTCATTGCTAGATGGTGCTTCCCTTATATAATATCTTGTAAATATGGCCAGGCCTATACTCAGGGCGTACATAACACATCTAAAAAAAATTAGGATGGGCTTAAAAAAATAACTATATGCCCATTCCAGAGGCTGTGGACACTCCTTAGTCACAAAAGTTATTGTATGAACCAGTTTCTTGCCACTATAAAGCTCTACTTTGACATTACGTTTTTCCAGAGCAAGATCTGCCACATTAAAACTTAGTGTGTCATAAGAAATTCCGTAGATCACGTACCCACTTTCTTTCTGGACTGGTAGCAGGTTAATGACAAGCGAAAGCTCGCTACCAATATGTACCACTGCATGTAGCATATTTGGAGCAGCAATAGTTATATGCAAAGGTATTGGGACATATACGGAGAATGTCCGGTAGTTGCAAACTTTGACTGAGAAAGCTTTTTTGAGAGTTCCGAAGAAATGAAGCTTACAGAAATCCTGAGTTACACCTAGTACCAGATCAAAATTATCCAATTCTGGAGATTTACTTATTCTGTGTAACATTTGCACAAGGGGAGATGCGCACCGGATACTTGTGACTTTTAACTCACCTAAGCTATTATCGACTAGAGCTATACTCCAATACAAGTAGAACATGCTTTGACTTTCATCTTCTGTTGTTGTGTTCTGGGTATAGGCAGTCAAACTTGTTCTTTCAGTTTCTAGGGCCAAATATCTGTTGTAAACATTTGAGTCTCGTGTAGTAACATTTTCGCCAGATGGGCTAGTCATTCCCTCAACTTTATCAATTATATCTTGATAGCTTGCATCAGCAGGTTGATTTTGGGCATTCGTAGTGACAGGGTGTTGAACCTCGTGGGAAAGCTTTATAACCTTTTTACAGTGCAATACTGTCAGTTTGATTGCAGCAAATGGGGTTCTGGTAGCGTCAGGAGTAATGCTTGTAAACTCAGCTATTGTTAGATTGCGAATGAGAATTTCTACAGAAATAAAGCTAGGAAGTTTTTTCACCATCATTTTTTTCAGCACTATTGGAACATTGCTTGATATATTGTTGTACAATTGTGGATACGAGATCTTGATGAGTCCTCCAAGATATCTAGACCCGTTTATCTCAAATGCATCCAGGTTTGACATGTGGACTATAGGAAGGTTAGTTGTTGGCCTGTGTCCTTCCTGGGCCTCCTGTGATGTTTCAGCGTTATTGTTCCTGGATAACCACACATAGCAAAGGTCGCTTAAACGATTACAATACCTTGTAAGCCTACGTCTCCATCTAACAGTCCATGTATCCTGCTGTGAGATTTCATCCTCATTTAGGGTTGCCTCTGCACTTGATGGGCTTCCTGTAGCATCAAGACTTCTATTAGCTGTTGTATTTATACCTCCACTTGTACTATGGACTGATAAGCTTGTTATGTGGCTGTAGTAATCACCAGCCACAACACCCAAGTTTTCAAGAAGGATGATATGATTTAGCTTTACAGTGTAATACACTGGTAGATATGCTCTGAATGACTTATAAACCGATACTCTAAGCCGTATCATACCATCAGCTTCATGTCCAGAGTACACTAAAGAGCACACAGTCTTACCTTCCTTCGTCCTACCAGTGATGTCAAATGGACACACTGATAGGCTGTATGGAACTGAATCCCGTGTCTTATCAGATACGGAAATTTCCAGATCTGTTATAATCTGGTCTCCGTCGTCATTCGCAGACACTTTAAAACCCATTGACCCTTCTGTTTCTACATCAGGGGTAGATTCAGCTCTTTCACCCTCCGTACAGTTCGTTGTCCCATCATTTGTACTTTCAGAGGTAGACACATTTTCCTTAGACACGCTTTTATATGTTTTCCAAGCCCATTCGATGCATGCTCCTGCAGACTTCAGATCCACTTTATCTCTGGTGAGCGCAAAATACTTTACAAGGGGCCACTGTTGAGTGGTACGCATTTTAATGGCTACATAAGCAATCAACATTCCATCTTCTCTACACACTGAGATTTCTGAAATAAACACCTGTATCTTTGACATAGTAGATGAAGACATTTGTTCAGAGGCATTATCAGGCTTACAAAGATTGTACTCTAAGATCAGCAGATTAGTAGTGTGTTTGACCTTAGGGGTCCACTGGTTATCCACCATCTTGACGCCTAGTTTTACATTATCTCCAGGCTTCTCAGATGCTATAAAGACGTTGAGTTTTGGCTTATCGCCAGTCACAGCTCCAACGTCCCTTGAAACCCCAGGAGGAGTAATCCACTGGAGAGGAAATTTATTATTGAACTTTTTGAATATCCTAGAAGAAATTTTGATCTTCCCAGAGTGTTTAAATTGATATACTGTCCCGAAATCTTTGACTGTAGCATGGTAATTAATATTAAGTTGGAAATGGACTCCGAGAAATCTCATTTTCAGATTACACTCTGCAATGGCTACTAAATCTGACAATATTTTGTGCGGTGTAAGATCTTGAGAATAAGAGACTTCAAGATGAATCTTAGCCTTGATGACTGACCTTTCCAATCTCAGCTCGGATAATTTACCAAACACAGAGTTTAAAGATGGAGCCGTGATTTTTATCTCCGTCTTCTCCACTATTGGCTTCACTGGCGGAGTCCAGTTTCTGATGCTTAGATCTACAGTAAAATGATGTATATCACCAAGCTTCTTGTAGTCGACTGAGTCGACTCTGAAATAAGCTTTAGATATAGCATCAAATCTAGAGACGATGCTAAACACCATTACAAGAATAAGTGCCATTAGAAAAAACAGGAAGATTCCAAGAATTTTATACACGGACCACTTTTTTGAGTACTCCTGTGGCGGCTCGTATCCGGCTGGGATCTGTATGAGTCTTCTTGATTCCTCCATTGCCCCATTTTCATCCCAAATCATATAAACTCCTCTCTTTCCAAATCTTGATTGATTCATTCTTTTTGATCAAATCTTCATCATAATTCCATATATGTTCACTTTGACTGAGAAGGAATATAATAGTCAAAATACAACATGGGTGTATAGATGACAAGCTAATAAATATACTACGATACAATATGTCTTATAATCTGGTATTTATTATTTTGACTCTTTTCTTGTTTCTTTGTCTGTAGTATATAAATTGGTAAGAAATGAATAGTAGCTACAGAACACTGTCAAATGACATGAAGATCTAAAATCAATATTGAGGCATATAGTAGAGTTGTGTATCTGTCATACAACCAAACAATGCATTACATCCAGCTATTTGCATATGTAAAAATGTAAATGCTAATATCAAAGATCAATCAAGAACTCAAGAACAATAATTCATCTTGTTAGGATCAAATATCACTATAAATGTATTGTGGACAGAAAGAGTGAGTAAGACATCTATATGGTATATCAGGCTATATGATGGTCATAGAAGTATACACTCTGGTGTATATAAGGATGTGTTATATATCACATCAACACACAGTTCTGTGTCTCACTATTATGTCAACATCTACATTATGTAGTATAGTTCTTGTAGCTACCAGAGACAGCAAATGAGTACAAGATGTGCAACTCCTGCACTCTTGGCAATCATACTATGTCTCATGTAGTCTGCACTGTTCTACTTATACATTGACACTGTACAGCCAATCTACAGCTGCATGTACACTGCCATCTGTATGTATTCTCTAAGCTACAGTCGACATCACCACATATTCTACATACTGTTTCTGTATATCTTTTATTCTACCATACAAGCAGTAGATGTAGGTCAAGAATGTAACTATCACACTCGTGCAGTATGTCATGTAGCTTCTAACCACAAACCCATGTACAAGCTCTGCTGTATACTTCTTACCTCATATGCTATGCCCACAGTCCTGCAGTGACATGCCTGGTATTTGTCATCCTTTCTTGCTCTCTTCTGTAGTAGCATACACTAACTGAGCTGCTAACTATATGCTCACTTTATCATATCTAGTACAGACATCTCACACATGTCATGTATATGATCATTCATACACTGACATATATTGCGCCACAGATGTTGTTGCACTATATACATACATCATGTATTATGAGTTCTCGTACACCACATTAGGTTTAATCAATCATAAAAGAGCTTAGATACTTTTTTCTATCGGGGTTTATTTTATACAGAATAGAGGATAAGTCTGCTTGAGTTCCTGTTAGGCAAAAATATATTGGGACCCCTGGTAATGTGTCTACATATTCATCACAAAGGAAAGCACCTAATAATGGCAGTGATATGAGGCCCTAGTGGCAGGGTGTTCACATTGTACATTGAGAATGTCACTACACCTAGTACACAATACGCCATGTGGCATGGTAGACTATCACGGTGGTTTGTATGATAGAGTAAACATACTAGCAGTACAAATAGCAATAATAAATTTATTTAAAAACTTCTCGCTGATCCACAGCTTAATCCTACGCATGGAGCGCATTGATTAATTAGCAATACAAATATCCCTACAGAAGCCGATGTGCAGTATGTGTAAGATAAAGTTGTGAAACATTGAAAAGTTTATTCAACAAACTTGATTGGGGTAGCCTTCAGATACATTCAGGACAGATGTATGTTCTAAAGAGCAGCCACAGTATGCTAACAATATTTTAGACGTGTTTATTATACCGTAACAAGGCATTGCCGGATGCTTATGGCTGTAGAAGGATGTGCAGCAAGAAGTGAAGTGCCTCACCTTTCTTTGTCGAGTGGACTGTGAATATATGAGGATGCTTGGCTAGACCAAACAATAGGGCAGAATGATCTGCACAGAGTAGGTGTATAAATAGAGGCAAGGTAAGTAGCGTTACACCTGAAATGTGTATCATAAGAAGAGGCATTTAGTGAGGTGACTCCGAGGCAATATTCTATCAGCCCAGAATGTAAGCTGTAGGTATGATACCTTAGTCAAAGAGGATATGAAGCAGTAATCTTAGATATGACATACATAGCAGATATAGAGTAACAGATAGATGCCTCAGAGTGATGCATGAGTAAATAGATGATCTACATATTCCTACTTGGCGGTTACACCTCAATAATCCATCAGAAAGATTAGTTGCTAGTTGTAGACCTCCTTACCCTTTTCTAGTTTGCTAGCAAGTTTATAAGTTTAGAGATGTAATACCAAATGAGCATCACTTGTGTTTTGAGAATATGCATAATAATTAATTGTACACAGGCACAAATGGCAAGTACTGGCAAACAAAAGGCAAGGATAGGGTTACCACCAGATTCTGGATTCGTCTGCATGGGCCATATTCCATGTAATACCACTTCAAGAAAAATAGTCATGAATGCTCCCGGGATGAGTCCCATAGGTGTGATTATAAGTGCAATTAGAATCCAAGATAGCGGCATCTCTCCCTCCGTCATAGATTGAAAGCATAGAGTCCAAAAATCAGATAGCATCTCAACAATCTCATTATAGCAGAATGTAACTGCTCTCACAGCTATCTCAGACAGGTAATAGATCAACTCACTGGTTTCCATAATACCCCTAACAGATTTTCAATTTACAGATCTCATAGATATCACTAACTGCTATCAGATTAGTCGACATACAGTGATATGATGTGTCAACGACATACTGTCAGCTACAAATAGTGTGTAGAGGGTGACACTCTGCATTGATAACATATTGGGATACTTGCACATACATGCACGACATGCTGTATGACATCCTTGATCATCAGAATACATTACAGCGAACAGAGGAGTCCTCATGATTGTATATTATTGCACAGTATATCTAATATATAAGCAGCTTTGTATATGCCGTGCAACGTCATGGTGCTAGGTACATAGAAACTGCGCATACCAAATGCCACGATATATGCACCTGTAGCATTGCTGTACCCCTCAGTCACTAGATCTAGTACATCCACCATTGCTATATCAGCCCTGATATCTTATCAGTAATTGTGATATTCCCTGCCATCTCTGTAATGTATTGATAAAATAGTGTGATATCTGGGGTATGAGCGAACATGTATGCTACATCAATTTTGATGCTTTAAGAGGACCTTTTCCAGATGGATGGCAGCCAGAGTACGACACAAACTGGCCGTTGAGGTTTTATATGAAAAGTTCAGGCAAATGGCTTGAGGCCTTCGTGGGTCTATACAAGAGGCTCTATAAAATAGGTATCTTGGGCACTGCCATTCATATTTATATGATAAGGAAATTGTCATTAGCAGTCTCTGTACTACTTCTGTCATCTGTGCTGTCTTACTGGATGGTATTAATTGGCGTTGTAATTTGCAAGGAATATAGCACAGATCGCAATCGTAACCACGGAAGATGCTCATTGTTCGAATGCCGTACGCTGCAGCGTAAGACTAGGGCGTTTGTAATCCTGCTTATAATACATGGCTTACTAGCTTTGAAGCTAGCAGAAATTTCGGCATTTTTCTTAAAGCGCATACTGGAGACTACTGTACCAACTAACCCTATAGCATTATGGCTCTTATCACAATGCTGATAACTATCCATACGCCTGGATGAGCGCATAGTGAGGTATCACACTGGATAGGCGTGTCCATCCTCTCAGATGTCTTTTGATTCCACACAATTGTACTGTAAAAACAAAATCTGGATTTTGCCTGCACTTTTACAACAATAGTATGAGGTATAGTTGAACATACGAATAGGAGAGTTGAAACCGAATACTGTCAGTCTATCGCTGCAATCAGTTGCTCTCCTCAATGTGCACCAAAGCTATGCAATTGACTTTTTGTTGTCACACAGCTCAACCCATATCATAGTGACGTCAATCCAGAATGCTATCTTCCATATGCTGTGCATGGATACAGGAGAGGTCATCTTGCGGTAGATCAGATGCAACACACCAGTCTTAAGAATATCCACTTGTCAAGATGTACATAGCATGGAGGAGTGGGATAAACAAGTAGCCATATAGGCAATATGTATGATGCAGCATGATTCTGGGATTAGAGATTATGCAATCAATAAAATTTATTGAAATAAACTTTGCGCTGTCTCACAGCTTTACCCTACGCGTACTGCGCATTGGTTCCGGGGTTAGAGATTATGTTAGGATTATACAGCGCTATGCATACAACAAATAGAGGCAAGAGACGATTTACAGCTCATCTGCTCTCACCGATATTTAAATTGTATGTAGCTTCACCGTAAAATGTGCAGATATATTGACATACAAGGAATATCAACAAAATTTTGGTTGAGTATAAGTCAAAGAATAACTCGAATTTTATCCATGTTGGTATACACAAAGTATTCATACACATTATTTGGTCATCGATGTGGGAGATGCTTTCAGCATATGTCAAATGCTTCTCAATCCAGGCTAATGTCTAAAAAGTTCTCTCCCAGAGAAAATAGGCTTTTTACCAAGGACCTAATCCCTATCCCATAAAGTGCTGTTGTCGTTGTTTATCCATTTGTATGCCCTGTAGTTGATGCACATTATGTGTAGAGCCAAGCTGTAAGACTGCGAGAAGTTTATTTCTTATTGGTTGATCTCTATTCAGCAGCAGATGGGGCACTGTCAGGTACTATTCTCAGTCGAGATGAATTGAGTATGTACACTATACTGGATATGCAATCATTTGATTTGGCCCATTAAATTCATAACTTTTTCAATCCATCGCATATGTAACTTTTTCAATTTATTCCGTATTGTATCCAGGTCGGATCATTCTTGCAGCCCGGTCACTCTAACCTTACGGTAACGCCCTGTACCTTACTATGGCGTGCTGTATAGCCTTGTTGAGCAAACGATGTAGGATAGTGTCTCAGACATAGGTTGCAAGTAGATATAGTCTTAATGTATTAAGTGCAATCTTCTGAACAAGTTGTCTAACGCTTGATTGAAAGGACAAGAGGTGAGGACTAACTTGCTAAGCTCCTTCAATGTGCATATCCATACAAACCAATAATAAAACAGCAACATGACAACTCTCGTAAGAATACGAAAATAACAGGAAGAAACAAAACTAGTTTAATATCCATGGGACATACTTCCTTTTCGTAAATCTGAAAATGACTCTATAAGTTTGTCACCATATTTGTCTCTCCTCAAATGAATCCCAAAGACTGAAGAAGGATACTCCATTGGTAGCCACTTCTTACATTTGTGTCCCATCTTTTCTAGAACTTCTATAATCTCCTCTGACACAGCATACTCTGCGTACAAAATATCAGGGACAAGTTGATGATGTATTCTTGGCGTAAGGATAGCATCTGTTAGTGTTTTACCGCACATGATATTAAACAGGGTCCAGAACACAGCAGTCGGTATCCTTGTGCCTCCTACACCACCCAACGCAATAATCTCTGTGTCGTTGACCAGAAGTATGGGTGAGGCAGATGAAAATGGCCTCTTTCCTGGCTCAATACCATTTGATTTCATCGAGCCTAACTCGTAGAAGTTCTGTATATTCTCAACATAAAAGTCATCAATTTGCGAGTTAAAAATTATTCCTGTGACAGGATCCATAAACTTCGCACCAAACTCCAGGTTAAGGGTTGTTGTTAGAAGTACGGTAAGATCCTCATCATCTATGACGTTGATATGGGCAGTACCATGGTCAGGCTTATACGGTTGACTCATTTCGTAGTCATGAGCTTCGAGAACATGATCTAAGTTTATTTTGGAAGCAATTCTGGAGGCAAAGTCCTTGGAAGATAGTTGATCCAGTATTTTATTGGACTCCGAATTGAACTCTGGATCTGATAACTCACCTCTTTTTGCAAAAACAAACTTGACTATTTCAAGGAATAAATGAAAATGCTTGTGAGAAAACTCTTTATCCAACGTAGCTAAATCAAAGTTCTCCAAAATGTTCAGGGCTTGTATCAAAGATATCCCGCTAGTTGGTAGGTTAGTCGCGTAGACCTTATACCCTTTATATGACCCAGTGAGAACGCTTCTAAACACTGGAGTGTAGCTTCTAAGGTCCTCTGCAGTCATAACACCTCCGTGTAGCCTTATAGACTTGATCATGCTCATCGCTATAGAACCAAGATAAAAGGATTCTGGGTTTTCTGCTATCTTCGAAAGAGTAGTAGCATAGTTAGTCCTGGAAACTATGTCACCTTCCTTTATAATCTCGTTGTTTTTTGAGTAAATTTTAGACAATCCTGGGTCTGCCAATATATCACCTTTGAATTTATCTAATCTACTAACTAATTCTCGTGGGGCTGGAAATCCTCTAGCAATACTGATATTCTCCTCAAATAAATCTCTCCAAGGAAGCCTTCCGTACCTACAATGGGCTTCGTATAAGCCCCTGATCTCCCCTGGAACCGCTACAGCTAATCCGTGCTTCTTGGATGCAGTAGAGTTTGCAATTTGCTTCGTCGACAAATTATGTGGTGCAACTTCTCTGAAGTCTACAGAGTCAAGTATTTCATTTGCTTTGTGAATTAGCATAAACCCACCCCCGCCTATACCAGAGGAGAATGAGTTGACTATGCCTACGCATATTGCTGAGGATATTGCAGCGTCAACAGCATTACCTCCTCTTTCAAGTATCCTCACACCGACTTTAGCCGCCAGTGGTGATTCTGTGCTAACTGATGCCTTCCTATATATGTTCTGTGCTACTGTATTTGTGTGACTTGAGAAATTAGTTTTTTGGTGTATTTTAGCTTTTCCCTCCCCTATCATATTGTGTTTATTTGACCGATATATAAACTAAAAAATTGAGAAAAATATGGCTAATCTGTACAGTGTCAAATAACCCATTCTGGTAACCAAGCCGGATCTTGGTTCCTGAGTACGTACTGACTAGCACTAGAGTTCCTGAGCATCTAATGACTAGCATTAGATCTTGTACGTGTAATAGTTGGCTATGACAGTTCCTGGAGGTGCTATCTGAATTGTAGAAGTAATGTCTAGTATGATAAGGTTTATTGCAAAAGAACCAAGATTGATGGTTTGCTGTTACTGAGGTATTACGTCCTTACTTATTCGTTTTCTTATGCAAAATCTACTTATCCTACAGATACCACCATGTGAGAATAGAAGCCGCTAATATATCTTGGTTAACATGCCTCTAGACTGCATCAGAGGGCCTTTGCCATCGTAATACCAGAATGCCGATGTCACTATAGCAATGCTTCTTGCTTATATGAGCCTTGCAATCAATATGTGTACAGCTGGGATGAAGTTGTAATTGGCGAGAACTTAGTAAGTTTGTTTAGCTAAGTTGTTTATTTGAGCAGCTGTTTAGCATCCTAAATCCTTATCAGCTTAATTTATGTCTTATCAATACCAAAAGCGTTGCTAATACCATCAATATTTTTATTCTTACCGGTGCTGTCAATATATACTGCTGTATTAATGGCTATAATCAAGAAGTCATTTGGGTCTTCAGAATCCTCTTGTTACATGTACATGATTACTAAGAATTATGCCTGCTATCAGAAGCATGCAGCATCACGTGCTCTTATAAGTCGTTGTAACAAATGTTCTAACAATCAACCTTGCGCACGTATAGCTCGATACCTAGCTGTATTTGATAACCGCAATGCTTCAACTTTTCCATCATATATAAGCACATTTACCAATGTTATGACGTCTTCTACCTTCAAGTCTAAAGCCAGGATTTTCAAGCCCTTCAAGTATGTATGGATATCCATAGCATCAGGGCATGTAGTGTAATTTGACATTATCCACTCGTCGTCAGACAAAGTCATCCTAACAAGATATCCGTATATCACTTTGCAGACCTTATCAACACATTCAATATCCACATCATTCTCATGGAACCAAACACCACCGGTGATATCTTCCGAGGGTGTTTGGTCGTACAATACGTACACTTTCCTATTTGACTTGATGCACTTGATGCTTTTTATTATCTGTTTTGTTTCCATGGTTTTGAGAACCTTCAGGACAAGACTGTGTGGCATATTGGTTTTGTCCTTTATCACCTTCAGCCAAACACCACTGCCGCCACTTTGATGGACAATGTCGTATACAAGAGATTCGTAGTTATCTGCTCCACTCGGCACAGCTTTGTAGTATAGCGTGCCCTCGTTCTTGTATATCGTAATCTTGGTTAGCTTGAGAAGAGTATTTAGGCTTTGTGCTATCTCAACTTTTGAGGCGTTCGGATATTTTTCAGTGATCTGAGTCTCTGTTACACCGTTGTCAAAGGCCTTGATAAAGTCAAGCAAATCCTGCATCTGGGGTAAAAAGTAGTCCACAATGAATCTAAAACAACGTAGGTATGTGCTGTAGAGATACTGTATGCCTATATGTTGAGTGTTTGCGTCATAGATGGTATTATACACCTTTATATGACTCAAGGTATCTATAGACGATCATAATAAATACTCAGTCAAATAGCGATTTGTAGCTCAATATAGTTCATCCACCAATATTTATTATTCTATTCTAGTGATCCTGTAACAATCTTCACCCAAGTGTGTAGTCCTTTCTAGCGTGCTTTTGCATGTTGGCTCGTAGTGAAGTCTTGAGCTGCTCCCTCTTCTTCTCATTTTTCATTTTGTCTATATTTTCGATTTTGGCTAAAACAATTTGCGTTCTTTTTGTAGACTTGCTAGATGAACTAGAGTTGGTCATTCTGTTCTCTACCCTCCCCAAAACAACTCCACTATCGAGAGCTAAGGTGGTATCGGTAACATTAAAACGGCGATGTATGCCATTGGCAACGTGAAGTCGATATTCATCTCTGGTCGAGAAAGCTTCTTTACAAATGTGGCAAACAAGCTTGAGGATGGATTCTATCTCAGAGACCTCCAATCCGTGGGATTTGTAGTGCTCTAATGATTCTGAATCGTCGCATAGTATACATTTCTTAGTAGTTCGTGTTTTGCTCTTTGTTTTCTTCTCCTTCTTTTCCTTAGCAACAATGGCGGCCACAGCAGCTTCTTCAGTATACACTCTATCTACAGGCGGCAAACCTTGTATCTGCAATTTGGCATTTATGTTGTGTAGATCTGAGGAATAGTGATCCCTAATATTCTCAGATAATACAATCTGGCATGTTGTGCATCTCATATCTGGGGGTAGATCGAAAAATTAGTATCAAAAAATGCAACTGGTCTATGCTTATCATATACCATATTTAGAAGCTAACTATATAGTGGCAATCTCGGCACATTAAAGTAATGGCTGAGCTGTTGTAAACGTAGGTACGCCTATATCCCTGGTGTAGAAAAGCGCCAAGATAAGAGATAGGTAGAGGCATACAAAATGTAGAGATGAGAGTGTGTGCTACTACAACTGCAAGGATTATTGAAGAATATTGTAGATACAATATGATTAGAATAGCTTAGAGGGGCTGAAGATGGATATGAAAGAGAAAAGGGAATCTAGCGAGTATTAGAGAGGCTGAGTGAAGCTTGCTCGGTGGTATCACAGACTAGGATATGATTAAGAGAAAGATGATTTGTGGGATATATTTAATGGAACCCGATAGCTAGAGCATACCATATATAAGCCGCAAATCCAAAAATGAAAAATAGGGCTTCACCAGCTCTATACAGGAGATAGAGGGGGATAGCAGCAAGACCCGCTAAGATAAACACCAAAGCGTATATTGTACCAGCGATGAACTTATAGAAACTTTTCAGAAAACTTCTGCTTCGTTGACTGCATTGTGTGTTACAAGGAAAAAGTTGCTGTATGCCTCTAAGTACGCTATCACGTGCTCGTGATCCCATTTTTATCATAGAAGACATAAGCCTTTCGAGGAGTCCTCTTGCAGGCTCTATCTCTTCCCTCATTGTTCCAACACCTCCATTACCCTCATTCGCATCAGCTACTGCACTAGTGGATGGCTCACCAAACTGTTCAGCAGGGATGTTGTCTTCACGGCCTTGCATTTCACTTGACGCCTCGCCTATAGGTGGGTTTTGAGCTATTGTTTTCCCTTCATCCTTCTTATCGACAAAAGAACACTTTAGTAGCAACAGACAGAGGCATAGAATAGGCATGGTAAAAGCTTGCATGGGTGTGCCCTTGTCTGTATTTATATACTGAGTTTCTCGTTTACCATATTGGAATTAGATAAGCATTTTTGACATATTGCCTTTTTCGAACTGCATCTATGTGTCAGGATACTGAGGGTGACTATTGATCATTCTCTCACATATACGATAGGAAGCTTTATTACGATTACACAAAGGCGCACAATTAGATTGTCAGTCGTCTAATTTCGCTGACAAAGATGTAAACACTCATGTGTTACGAAAATATAAACGCAATCAGATCACGGGAGATGTACATTGGATATACAGAGATCTATACACGAGATATTGTGGTTATTGCAACACCTTTATCAGGAAAATATGTAGCCTGTACAAATGCTTGTATAGCTGTTATAATACAGGTTCGATACGTCTTTATAGTCATGAAGCACAGTAATATAAGTCAAATCCTTTGTTATATAGTTAGGTAAAATAAACCCTTATGTTTGACATCCTTTATTAATCACAAATACTACCCAAGCACATCACACAGCTCTAATCCCATGGCCTTCAAGAAATACCCCAGTCTCTTCATATCCTCATCCCTGTACGTAGCAGCATCTTCCTTGACACGTTCCTGTACCCTCGTCACAATGTCCAATGTTTTAGTTTCATCTGAGTAGGCAACAAGCACAGCTAAGAATGGCCAAAGGTAACTTGTAGGATCCATTTCTGTGTCAACAAATGAGTCGTATAAAGGCACTGCCAAATCACTGTCATGTATAAGGAGCCCGGTGGCTAGGATAATGCCTGGGGTAGTGCTGATGAGGTTTTTGGGAAGCTGAGATCGGTCAATCGAAAACTTATCAAATGACCTGCTGACAAAATTGTTGATAAGCTGTAGGTTAGTCATCTCATGGATGTGATCTAGGATGAAAGTAAGTGTCTCACCACGAGTGGTGTTACACGAAAGCATATCGGTGAGAAGATCGTAGAATTTCGGTATGTTTATAAAGTTTCTAAACTCTGCGGTCAGAGAGAGGAAAAGCTGCTTTGTTTTGGATACTGGCTGGTTTGCAGAATGCCAATCAACCTGTGTGTCGCTCTGCTTATCCATCAATGATTCCAATAGATCACTCTCAAGCGAATACGGTGTACAAGAAGGTGAATCAATTACAGTCTCCTTACTCGGTGAAATAAAGTATTTTTGATAAACAAAGAGGTGTATTACGGCCTCTAACCTGTATCTGTGCTCTATGTTCTCCGGAAGTGGAGCACTTGAGCATAGCCTCAATGACCTGTAGGGTCTTTTAGGCTCCCTAAGCTCCACTTTATCCTCTTTGGCTGAAAATACATGTTCAAACTTCTTGCCTGCTGACGAGATGTTTCTCTGAAAGAAGTCAGAAATATACTGCTTTTCCTTCTGGGTCATGAAGTTTTTGAAGCCTTCTTGCATATTGAGGGCCACAGTATTTTTGCTATGAATCTTTGCAAAAATGTTAATGAATAGGCTAACACAGTTATGAGATCAAAAATTGTTGTATTGATAATGGATCATGATGTGAAATGATGGATTGTAGGAAGTGATGATGTGAAGTAATAGTAAAGGATGATGTGAAGGGGGAATGAAGGATGATGGCTTATATAGGATGCATCTACGAAGCTGATGCTTATATTGTAGACATTCCTACCTCACAAACATCCTTTGGCCTGTAAACAAGACACCCCTGGCCTAATATACAATATATGCTTGACTCGTATCAATAAAATCTATTAAAATAAACTTCGCTCTGTATCACAGCCGCTTGGCTCATATAGTTCTACGCTTTCATATTCATATTTTCTTTACCCACAAAATGCTGCCGTTTGCACACCCAATCGCCCCTGAGGAAGTTGAGAATAGAATACGAGAAATAGCCACCAAGCAGTTGGAGTCTAGAAATATAACCTTTGGGATAAAGGCAGTCCAGAAGAAGATCCTGAAGGGCGAAAAAGGATTGCTTGTCATTGCTGCTGACACAACTCCTATGGATTTGGTCACACATTTCCCAGCGTTGTGTGAGGAGAAAGGGATCAGGTATGTTTTTGTTTCCAGCAGGAAGAAGATGGCAAGTGACTTTGCTTGTTTCTATATGAATTTGGAGGACGGGGGGCTTAATGAAGTTTTGGCATGGCTGGAGCCCTGTTCATGATCAGATTACTTATAAGCCTGTCTACTAGGGTGATTGAATAAATAAACATCGCTTACTTATACCTACTTTGCTCATTTTGTGGATCATCATCTGGATCCATTATGACTCTCATGCTTATTTAGATGATGATTTATATCCAAGTAGCTAATCATTTATACTTGTGTAGTTCGGCATTTCATTTATATAGCTAGTCTCTAGCTCTCATTCAGCTGACCCCTTTCAACTTTTGACCCTGCATCATTTATATATTCATCACATTTATCCTGCCTCTAACATCTTCTTGTCTATTCATATAGCATCTTACCGCCTACATCTATCTAATCTTGCCATTGCTCTAGTTGTATCTGAGCATATAGCTACTTACTCTTCTCTGCCAATGTCCATTTGACTCTCCCACCACCCATGTATATCCATTTTTGATACCCCAAATGACACCAGATAGCCCTAATACTCTACACCGCACACCCCATAACCGCACATCCACAACCCTCACCTACACACTCGGAAAACCAATAGGCGAAGGGACATTCGGCAAGGTCTTTAGTGCCAAGAAGGATAACAACACATACGCACTCAAACAGATATTCCTCAAGGACCAAGGTCTACCTATAACAGCTATACGAGAGATACAGCTGCTCAAGAGACTTTCACATAAGAATATAATATCTCTTGTTGAGATACTGGTTCATAAAAGTGATATATACATTGTCTTTCCGTATATGAGTTTTGACTTACATAGGTACATCAGAAACTATAAAATGGATGAGCTCAGGATTAAGTATATTGGAGCTCAGGTGGCCAGGGGGCTAGAATACATGCATAGCTGTGGGGTGATCCACAGAGATCTTAAGTCAGCAAATATTCTTATGGATAGGCATTTGAATGTAAAGATTGGTGACCTAGGAATGGGAAGGATTGCAAACAAGAGTGGTATATATAGTCCTGGGGTAGTTACTCTGTGGTACAGAGCTCCCGAGCTCCTATTAGGGACGAAGGAGTATGGCTACGATGTTGATGTTTGGTCATTTGGATGTATGGTCCTAGAGATGATTCTAGAAAAAGCCCCTTTCCAGGCTAAAACAGAATTAGGACAGCTGGAGGCCATAGTTAATGTCTGTGGGACCATAGACGAGGACTCGTTTCCAGGTGTTTCTAGCTTGCCTGATTTCCCCAAGTACAACCTTTCTAGGGCCCCTCGGGATCTCAGAAGTCTTGTGCCTGAAGCTGATGAAGATCTTCTGGAGGTAATTGAGAAGGCACTTGTGTATCCCCTTCCTCGGCCAAAGATGAGTGATTTGCTGGCCATGAGGGCCTTTGGCGATGAATACACAGCAACCCCCATACGAAGTCACTGCTCTAAGTTTCACAAGTACGCTGACGCTAACTCTTTTTGACTGAGTGTCATTTCACCAAGTATGACGTGGAAGTACATGAAGAGTGCAAATCTTATATCTCGCTGTATGGCTTTGGGAGCTGTGAGATAGTAATACTGGTTTATTGATGTGTAGGATGCTGCACTTGCCATTCCGATTTTGTAGTGATTGTAAGTTTGTTCATTAAATCCAAAGATGCATTCATCATCATCTAGTTTTTCAGCTTTAAACTCCTCCAATGGGTCGTTCTATAGTATGACACATGTGTCAGCTAATCCCATAATCGATGAGTATACATTATAGCACTGACCTTTGTATAGTGCAGTGCTGACACAATGTCATAGTATGAGACAGGATAGTTTTATTTGATTGCTAACTAATCAATGGAATTTACTAATTAAACCTCCTGCCGCCTCACAGCTTGACTCTACAGATTCTGCGTATCAGTTTCGGAGATTGATACATCCACTCTTTATTTTCTGTAAATTTAGTGAACCTCATGCAATACATCCAATAATAATTCGATTCCAATAATTATACTGTGGCATATAGCTCTCTTTCTGCCGTTGCAATAGCACACGTAAATACACCCTGTTTAGATTACTTCTTCTGTAATGGCTATATCTTCATCTACCATAGTTCTATTTGGCGATACGCATGAGATAGTCTTGTGCTTTCTAAAGAGAGTTGTCTTGACTTGATATTTACTCAGGTCTCGTTTGCCTATCGCTATACGTGGTGAAGATTCATACAAGGGAAAAAAGTAGCCATTAGGCCTGTTAGATCTCAAACCAAGCTTTATAAATATTGTAGGATTTGGTAAATATTCGTCTTCATATAAGAATGAGGAATGTGCAAGAAATAGTGAACTGTAATGCCTTTATTTATATTTGGTCGCTTCTCAAATTATCTATTCCCTGCTTGCTAGACCTGAGATATCTGTTATAGATAGCTTCTCTGTGTAGCACCCGTACAGCACCTAACTATATCCCTGGCACGAGAGTATATGATTACATCACGATTTTGTATCACACGCTCAGAAATAGTCTCATACAGGTTATAGTTGAATATGAAATCTCTCAGTCTGTTTCTATAATCATCTAGAGATTCATCATCCGAGTATATATAATGTCTGAAGCCCATATCATAGTATGATGTCATGATGTCACGGAAATTGCAATGCCGATAGTCTTTTTGATCAAGACTAAGAAGCACGATAGTTGAGTCCGGTAAGGAATACTTGTCTAACATCTTCTGTATCCCTCTTCCAATTGTAGCTGCAAGATGACCGTTTCCCTTGTATCTCTCAGCAACGTATTCAGTATACAGCTCAATTGAATTAACATATAAGTCGTCTCTTCCGCTCAGACTAATTCTGCTGGGTATCATAAAAATGTTAGATACCAGGCTATCTCCATCTCTTCTTTGGAATATACTGAAATTGCTGTATGACCATAAAAGATCTTGGGGTGTACTTATTCTTTGAAAGGCGATACGGTAAACCTCCCTTATATACCTCGCAAGATCCTCGGGAACGCTAGTTGCATTACCAGTTGCAATTGATGTAAAGTCAACCATAGTATTTACCCTCTCTGTTGGAGTACCTTCTGGTGGAGATGGTGCAGCATGAAGTAGAGAGATGCATACTACCATAAATAAAAGATGCTGCATATACCCCCAAGATCCCAAAGAACTATATATATGCGTAAAAGGAGAGATGGTATATTAGGATAGCAATATGACCAATAGGTGGTGTTATTGCCTAATTAGGTATATTATGATTCTCCCAGTCAATAAGTCGATAAATTTTATTGCATAAATTCCCGGCCCCATACACTTTCATTCTATCAGCTATGTTATTTGCCAATCTCAGTGCTCTCTTACTTTTAGGTCATCTTGATCTCACGCATGCTGTGTATAGACTAAGTTGAACAGGCTTTAGATACAGCTATCTTTTTCACAATCTCTTGATCAATCAAAGATTGATCACAAAATAAATCTCCCATAATCGGTGTAAATATTCGCACACGATATTGGCAATTAACTTGCAACCCGTAACTACCAGGATTGGAGATTCGTAGCCCCAAATACAATACATTGTCCAGGTAATTCAGATCTCAGTTTATGACCAATTATAACTTCACTCAGTTCAAGTTCTACCAAGCACTGCGTTACAAAGCTATTCTTAAAGTGGATCTAGAGGTACAAGCTAGGCATAAATATTATGTCACGCTTCATAGAAGACGAAGCAGCCTCAAACTTACTGCATAACTCTTTGTCACCCATCATCTGAGCCACAGTAGCCATTTCTCGTGCACACTCATCAAGTCTCAGAATTAGCCTTACAAATCCACCCTCCTGGATTCCAAACCTGTTTACAAGACCCCCCAGGGATGCTCCTTCACACCATTCATAGACTGCCTGTGCTTGGGAGAAGTCTAGGGCCTTGAAGGGCGGAATGCTGCCCAGAGCTTCAATTAGTGTCTTATGATACTTCCTAAATAGCGCCACACCCTCTTGCAGCTCCAATCCAATTTCACACTCGTCGTATTCTTCCTCGGAAACCATCGAGGAGAATAGAGCTATGATTTGTGAGGCTGTGAAGCTCCTAAGCTCGTTGTTGAAGAGTAGCTCTGTGACGAGAATTTCGTTAACTGTGTTCATCTCTGCGGCTACTCGTCCTTTCAGTGTTATAGTGAGACAGTCAGAAGTAAAGCCATGCGTATTTCTGTTTGTTGGTGACTCTTTTATGCTTCTCAGAGGTTCACGTATCTTTATCTCGGTGCTGACACTGTCTGATGCTTCCAGCATATCTTAAGCTGTTCTCTCGCCGCCAGTATCTCCAGCCTTCGTGCTCTCTGTTTCTCGATAACCTTCTTGTCTACCCACATTCCCTTTCTGCTCACTCACATCTCCTTTCTGTTTACTTCCAGCTTCCTGGCCACCCTTGGTTATACTTTCACCAGTTTCATCCCGGTGTGTACTAATCCCAGTCCCATGCACATTTCTCTCTTCATTATTACTCTTATTCACCTCTAAATATCCACGATCAATCAGAAACCTAACACGCTCGTTGTACTCTTCAATCAGTCCCAAACCCTCTATACTGTACTGATGCTATATGCGCCTAATCCTCTCCTCTCCCCTGACAATTTTTTGTGCAGCAATGTATTCCTACACCCTCACTGGCGTCCTACAAAGAACATCATAAGCTTCAGCCACCTTGTTGGTGCAAATCACGGAGCTCAGGTCTGTTAAGCCATATTTTGTGTGGAAGGGGTGTAATCCAAAGACACTGCTCACCTTCGTAGATCGTGCTGTGTTAGCCAAGCAGTGATAGTGAGGATACTCAAGCTCGGAAGGCATACGAGTATCTGCATCATAACCCTCTGGGATGAGGAATAGCGTATCACCATTTACACTAGCTACTGTGGCCACACTGTTATTCTTGAGCATCACCTTTGATCCTGAGATAAGAATGCTAGACTTCTTTATTAGTAGCCAATTATCCATGCAGATTGTCATTACAGCATTTATGTATCGTTTTATTGCAGCTGGTAGGTTCTTTGTATAATCTGTAGCTTCATTCAGGCGGTTAATACTTGTATGTACACTATTTACTGTTTCAGTATCACTTAATCGTTTTTCTCCTTTCATGCACGTATCAGTTTGTTCGTTTCCAGCCACTGCATTACTTATGGAAATAGGGGCTGATTGACTTTCTTTCTTCTGTATATTACTCAGCTGGCCCTGCATCTTTTGTGTGCATTCATCGTCTAGTCTGCTCCTCTGCACTGTCAGATACTCCTCATATGCCTGTCTGACTTCCTCACGTAGCTTCTTCAGCTTCTCCATATCCTCATTGTAGCCCTTCTGCTTCCCATGCTCTTTGTAGCTGCTCCTCATTATCTCCTCGACTTTTACGTTTGACCTAATAGCGAGTAAGATGAGCCCAAAGCTCAATTTAAACTGGCTGTCTAGACGCAGAGGCTGTCCACGAATGACTCTCCGTATTTCATCGATGGTTGGCATCTTCGGATCTGCAATGATCACTGTCCCGACTCTGTCCATGCCACGGCGTCCTGCACGGCCACTCATTTGAGTGTATTCCCCTGAGGTCAGGAGTCTCCAGTGCCCTGAGCTGTTTATGCGAGAAGATTGGGGGTTTGATGCATTCGAAGAATTGGTTTGTGTTATAGAGGGCATCTTATTCCCAGTGGATCCATGGCTCGTAGACACACTACTTCCATAAGCTGTCATTTCACTACTTATACAGTTTGTAGACATACTTCCCTCGTAGCTTCCGCTGTGATCTCGTTTACTCAGAGACAAGAACACACAGCACTTAGCTGGCATATTCACGCCCATTGCAAAGGTCTCTGTGGCAACAAGCAGCTTCATTAAATTCATGCTAAAAAGGATCTCAACGCACTCCTTGACAAAGGGAAGCATTGACCCATGGTGCACAGCCACTCCGTGGACAACCATTGACACCATGGAGTCTATCTGTGGAAGGTATCTGTCCTCTTGTCGTAAGGCCCCGAGTGCAGCATCCAGAAACCGTCGTATCTCTGCCTTCTCGGCCTCCGAAGTGAGGTCTAGAGATCTGAAGATCTCTCCGTACTGCTCACATTTCCGCTTGGAGAAGCAGAAGAAGATGGCAGGGATAAGCTTACGCCTTACGACGAAGTTTGCAACGTCTATTATTTTGTATCTTCCTGTTGGCTTTGTTCTCTGCGAATATGGCTTTAATTCGGTGGCAAAATTACTTAGTCTAGGAGTTGACTTATATCTAGAAGAATTGTTGGATCTAGAAGCACTGCTGAGCCCACCATAAGATACATCACCGGGTTTAAGGCTTCCACCTGCTGTGGAGTTACGCCTAGATCCAACCCTATTTTTTGCATTAGATCTATCACTCATTTTGGGATCATTAATAGATTTAGGAGTGAACTTATCATCAATAGAATAAACTTCCCAGTCTTGATATATCACATGTTCAAGAGGCACAGCTCTCTTCTCGGTACTGATCACATATACGGGCCTCCCCTTCGTACGGCTTACCCAATCACTGAATTCCTTGCTGTTGGGGATCGTAGCACTTAGAAGCACTAGGGTTATACGCTGAGGCAGCATAATGATACACTCCTCCCATACAACACCCCTATCCTCATCATTGATATAGTGCACTTCGTCGAAGACAACAAACTCCGTGTCCCTAATAAGATCACTGTTTCGATAAATCAGGTTACGCAGAATCTCAGTTGTCATGATTAGACACTCAGCACTGGGATTTACTTGAACATCACCAGTAATAATCCCAACGCTTGGAAACTTCTGCTTAAAGTCGTGAAACTTTTGATTGCTTAGGGCTTTGATGGGTGAAGTGTAGATTGTTCGAGTACCGTGAAGCGTTGAGAGATGGACGCAATACTCAGCAACAGCTGTTTTCCCAGAGCTCGTGTGTGCAGAGACAAAGATGGAGGAGTCTCGGGATAGGAAGTAGAATGCCTGTCTCTGGAAGGTGTCTGGGGTGAATGGAAGATTAAGAAGCGGCTCGTCGACATAGGTGTCGGAATCCTGTGGAAGCCACTCAGGGTCAACCCTTGTGGAGATCATTGGTTTTGAGATGGCACTCTGTTTTACATTGGTTGTTTTGCCATGATTTGTATCATTCCTGTTTGCAGTATTATCTGTGTTATTATTCTTATCTGATATGTTATCTGCGCTGTTCTTTATCTCGTCTTGCATATCTATTGCAGTATTTTTTATATCTTCTACACTTGTCCTGCATCCTTTTTCCTTTACAGGTTTTAATCCCGCTTCACCCTTCCTATTTATTTCATTCTTCTTATCCTTTCTCTCCTCTATTCTGCTGCTTTGTTTGTCTGAGAGAGATAAGCTGGATAGTGAATCGCCGAGGTTTTCAGTTTTCATGGGTAAAGGCACAAATCGAAAAATCTATTGAATATCAGCGCTGTAGATTCTGAAGCCAATGCATATAGGTGTAGGGCGGCTTGTGAGATGATCAAGAGGGCTATTAGAGATAAATATTACCAACAAAAATTTCTCTATTTGCAGATTTTTGCTTGCTTGTCACTAGTCTTGAAAACAAATATCTCAAAAAGCATTATCGATAAATTTATTCAAAGCAAAACACAGCGTTTTAGAGTAGCAACGTAGTTAAAGGGCAATATCTTTTAGAAAGTGGTCTTTAGGTTTACTTTATCATGCATGCATCTTGTCTTGTACCTATAGATCACATCCAGTCTTTCAACAAGCCCACTTAATTGGCAGTCAATTACAAACAGCCATCTTATTCTGAAGCTCATGCTATTTTTCAGTATCATGCTGTACCTCATATCAGTGCTCATTGTGCATGAATCACCAATATATATTCTCTGCATTATGGTTTGATGTCTAGCTCCTCCAGTAGCTTTTTGATTTGTCCAGTTATCTCTACACGAAGTGCAAACTTCTTGGACTTGTTCTTGTAGCTCTTACACTTCAAAACTAGCTCACATAATAGGACATTAATCTCAGCGAAGTTGTCAGACACAGCCTGGAGACTGAAAGTGTCATAAAAGTCAAATCTTTTGCTTTTTAAAATCTCTGCTATCTGAGATTTAAAGTGAAGAAAACTTTTCTGCGATATGTCGGGCTTTAAGCTAAACTTGAATATAATAATCTTCTCGGGTGCCCGTGTCATGTTAATGATCGACTTTTTCCACAAGTCAGAGTTCAATAGTTTTACTTTTCCTCCATTGTTGCATATTAGGCTGGTACTAGTGAGACCAAACTCATATACTTTGTAATCTACATTATCAACCATGATGTCATCGCCTATATCGAACTGGTGCGTTAGGAGCATCATGAAGTTGTAGTATAAATCTGCGGCTATCCCAGAGGCTACAAAGTTCAATACAAGAGCACTGTTGAGGGCAAGTGCTAGAAGCTCCTTCAAAGGTATTCCAAAAAGAACTAAGTAAAAGAGACAAAGGAATCCGAAGAGAAAAACATTCATGGCACTTTTTATAAGGCTCACAAACTCCTCAGTACGTTCTATACTCTTCTCAAAGTTGACTCTGTTCATGTAAAAGAGTATTATAGTGTCGTGAAACTCTTTCTTCTTTATTCTTCTATCGTTGTCAGAATCAAAATATGAGAAGGCGTTTAGGGCAATTTGAGTGTTGGGGAAAATGTCAGAGAAGTCATTGAAGGTCAAATGTGAACCATCGCCACTTGACTTTGTGAAAACATCCCGTGCTAGCGTCTTGGCATCAACAACTGTGTGTAACTCGGGAGGATTGATGACAATATTCCCTGTATTTCTGTTTAAGCGTAGTCTATCGCTACTTTCTTCTCCATTAGATGAATCAGTACCAAAGCAGAAGACATCCCTGCAATTACATGTTGGAGTAGCAAATGATTCTGACTCTGATATTTCGTATCGGAAATTCTTCATTGCTGCTAGGATTCTTTCGCTCCTATATATCTCCTGGGCCTGCGCCTTTATGGAATGCCTGAGGAAAAACATCTCAAAGTATGACATGGCAAATGATAAGACCGTATATGAGCCAAAGTTAACTATTCCGCCATACAAAAGTTTCTTAGCAATCACGTAGTACTCATTTAGGTGAGGTTTGTTATATTTTACCCAATAGAAAACCATTATAAGCCATATTGTGATTGCAAGGAGTCTGAATCCTTTGAAGATAGGATTTTGGGAAGTCTCAGGCGAAAGATGCTCCGCAAGGAATATTATGAGCTTTAGTGACACCAGAGTTACAGAAAGAAGTCCAAGAAAGACTATCAAGCCGTTTAGTATAACGTTGAGGTTTATATTTAAGACAGTCAGATTATTGAAGCTAAACAAATATCTAAAGACCCTCACTAATGCTACGACAATAAGACACTGATTAAACATCTTGAATGTCTTATCCAGTATGACTGTTACAAGGCTTTGTATAGGAGGATGCTCTGGGAAACCCTCTGTCTCGATCTCCATCTCGCCCTCAAACCAATCAAAGTTATCATTGTCCATTTTACAGAAAAGACCTAAATTCCGTTTTATGGTTTAATATGAAACACAGTAGCGTTAGTGAATGTTTATGAAACGTGATAAGTCAAGAGATACTGTGAAACACTACAAGATACGGGGTACATACCTGGAAAGTTTATTTTGTAACATAATACGAAGCTTTATTAGTTGTGTCACGCTACAAAAAGCGACTTGCAATGTGAATACAAAATGATGTGATTGGATATATTGTATGGTATCTATCATTAATGGCGTACATTAGAATATTTGTCAAAATATGAAATCGATGATATATCCTGTGCTCTAAACCACAAAATTGCATTATGCTGTGAAACAGACGTTTTTGTAACAGCAAAAAGCTATAGTTGCCTTATTGTAATAGTTTTTATTCTCTTAATGTCACGCTTCCTGCAAAATAAGCTAAAATAATCAGATGGTTTGATATGATGAGCAGAATACCTGCTCTACAAACAGTATGCACATGGGTTATTAGAGTACATGTGTTACAGACAACATGTCAATAGTAATGTACCATCCACAGCATGCGTGAGAGCAGGATTATATAAAAATAATAGTGTTAAAATGTGGGCGTTACCAATAAATCTGTTACCGGTAGGCTTTGTGAAAAAAGGTGTTTGGTGTAATTGCATGCACCAGGTATATGCCAATTAAATCATGTATGGGAATACAAGACAATTGGGTTATGAACCGAGTATATCACATTGCTCCAATCTTATCTTTTTACCTATAGACATTCAAAGTGATACAATAAGCTTATCAATGCTATGATGTTTTATATACTATCATTAGGTGTGTTTCTTGAAGCATTGGAGCGTGATTGAATACAATCGGCAGGAATATACCCAGCAAAGGTGAATAGGTTGAGTGATGACTTTTTAGTAACAGCACAGAATTTGCTCTGAATGATAAAGTAGTTAGCATATAAATCAGGCCATGAAAATAATACTAGTTTATTAAATATCAAATTTGAAATAACAGGCAAAATAACCATATGAACTGACTATAAATTTGTTGTTAGACTTTGGGTTTGGATTATCATACAAACGGTGTGTAGTTCACAGTGAATCAGGATTTGTGCCACATAAATGCGTAATTTCTGCCAGTATATTCTCGATATTGCATCCATTGACAATTCCAAAGTGTATTATGCCAATTTTGAGAGCAATTTTTTTGCTTGATGGTGCTCTCATCTATGCATAGCATATACCAGTATACGACAACTGATAGGACAATTACTGAGCAATGTGCGTATGTTAAGCTGTGAAACAGCGTGAAGTTTGCCCAATAAAATTTATCGACTGATTGACTGGGACAACCATAATATACCTAATTAGGCAATAACACCACCTATTGGTCATATTGCTATCCTAATATACCATTTCTCCTTTTACGCATATATATAGTTCTTTGGGATCTTGGGGGTATATGCAGTATCTTTTATTTATGGCAGTATGCATCTCTCTACTTCATGCTGCACCATCTCCACCAGAGGGTGCTCCAACAGAGAGAGTAAATACTATGACTGACTTTACATCAATTGCAACTGGTAATGCAACTAGCGTTCCCAACAATCTTCTGAGGTATATGAGGGAGGTTTATATTGGCTTTCAAACAACAATTACACCCCGAGATCTTTTATGGTTATACAGCAATTTCAATATATTTCAACGAAGAGATGGAAATAGCCTGGTATGCAACATTGTCATAAACCCCAGCAAAATTAGTATGATTGGAAGAAACGACTTATATGTTAATTCAATTGAGCTGTATGATGAATACGTTGCTGAGAGATACAGGGGAAACGGTCATCTTGCAGCTACAATCGGAAGAGGGATACAGAAGATCTTAGACAAGTATTCCTTACCGGACTCAACTATCGTGATTCTTGGTCTTGATCAAAAAGACTATCGTCATTGCAATCTCCGTGACATCATGGCATCATACTACGATATGGGCTTCAGACACTATATCTACAGGGATGATGGATCTCTAGATAGTTATAGAAACAGACTGAGAGATTTCACATTCAACTATAACCTGTATGAGACTATTTCTGAGCGTGTGATACAAAATCGTGATGTGATCATATACACTCATGCCAGGGATATAGTTAGGTGCTGTACGGGTGCTACACAGAGAAGCTATCTATAGCCGATATCTCAAATCTAGCAAGCAGTAAGTGCACAATTCGAGAAACGACCAAATATGAATAAAAGCATTATAACTAATTTTTTGTGCTTAACTAATAAAACTTATTGGATAAACTTCTGACCATCTCAAAGCTTAGCCCTACCCATAATGCGCATCTGTTTTGAGGCTACTGCTTTGCACTTTCTTTTTGATTAAATTACTTTATAAACAGCTACACGCTGATTACTACTGGATTCTATACCCAATACCCTTTTTTGGGCTATCCTACTTTAAATCATACAGAAATAACAATGGGTGGCTTGATCATATTCCACAATCTAGTGATTTAATACAAGCTGGTTTATCTTGAGATATACATGGCGTATTTCACGGTTAGGCATTATAACATTATTCGGATCATCGGTTAGTCGTGCTCATTTCCAGCAGTCTCATACTTTACTGGCACAACCCGATATATCACGCAAGGCCTTTTTCTATGACATCGGGGTCATATTACTTTCTACAATCTTCAATGTACTCTTTACACGCCTTTACCCTCACGTTTCCATTCGAATCAATGCCTCCTATAGTTAGTTCTACGCTTACCTTACTTTTTTCCTTAGACAAATCACAAATCTCATCCAAGTCCTCAGCCTTGATGCTCAGAGACAAGGCAGTGTTAGTTGGGATATTTATTAGCACTCCATTCCTGGGGTAGACAGTTGGAATACCCAGCTTCTTCTCAATTGTTTGTTTCAAGGCCTTCATACGCTTTCTCTCACCATGTACTAGCATAACGTGCTTAGGCCTGCACTGCTCAACTATCTTTAGAATTCCCTGTGCATCTGCATGGGCACTGAAGGCCAAGTTCTTCACTTGTATATTGATCTCCCGGTCATCGCCACTGATGTTTATTATTTTCTGCCCATTAAGCACCTTCTCGCCAACAGTGCCTCGAACGCAGTATCCAGGCATTATCAGCAGATTCTTTGGATCTTGGCACCACTCCTTGAAGATCCTGAGTGACTGTCCAGAGTGGAGCATTCCAGGAGACGAAAAAAGAACCATTGGACCTGTCTGCTCTATGTAGTGTGGCTGAAATACCTTGATATGCCTATATTCAAAGATATTCCTTTCAAATATTTGCTTTCTCACGCTGCTGTTTGTGTAGTTTATAAACCTCTTGTATATATCAGTGGCTTTCTCGGCAAGTCCACCGTTGAAATAAACGGGAACAGTTAATCCCATTCTATCCCAGTAAGCATCTATAAGGAGACAAAGCTCCTGTGCTCGGCCGAGAGCAAATATAGGTATAAGTACTTTTCCGCCATTTGTAACGCAGCTATACACAGCCCTCAAGAATTCTCTCTCCTTTGACTTCCTGCAATCCCTTGTCACAGATCCATATGTTGACTCAGTGATCAACAGATCTGGTTTCAAGCAGTCTATCCAGGCACTCCCTAGGTGCATATCAGGTGTCGTGTTGTAATCTCCCGTGTAGACCACTGAACTATTTCCTACCCTCACGTGAAACATCGCAGCACCTATAACATGACCCGCATAGTACGGTGTGATAAATATGTTTTCGCCGTGCTTGTACGTTTCCTTCATATTTATACAAATAACCTTTTCAAAGCATTTTATGATGTCATTACCGCTAAACTTCTTAGAGTCGGAAACCTTGTTGTTTATGATTTTACTGTAGTCATTCAGCAGAATAGGGCATACAGCCTTTGTAGGATGGGTCATATACACCGGGCCACTATATTTACACTTTTCTGTAAAATATACTAGTGCTCCACAGTGATCTAAGTGAAAGTGGGATATTATAATACAGTCTATGATACTATCAAAATTACCTGTAGTAGATATGCACGAGAAATCTGGAAAGCGACGTCCATCAGTATATCCCATATGCATACCACAATCAAACATTATTGTTCTGCTGTTTATTGTTACTACGATGCATGATCTCCCAACATCTTGTCCTGCACCCAATGCGATTACGTTCATCAGGGTGGATTAATTTTCTGTGGAAATGGATTGAAATTCTAGGGAGAGTGCTCATGAGCACATAGCAGGCATGTACTCATTAAAATGTCCAAAGCAACCAAAAAAGATAAAATAGCAATTTCATACAAATAAAAGAGGCTTGGTATATGAAGGTGATGGGCAGCATGCGAATGTGCCAATTAGAAGCTTATTCAATACTTTTTTTATCGTTAATAGAAAACAGGATAGCCAGGAATTGAACATATTAATAAACGCCAAAACCGATGCTTAAAATGTACAGAATCAAGTTGTGAGACAGAAAGAAGTTTAGTTAATAAATTTTATTCATTTGAGATGAACTTTATTTATTGCTAATTCATCATATAGATAATTTGTCAATCAGTAGAAAGCTTACGTTTGTATAAATTTGTAAACTTTACCAAACAATTGTCATCATCAAGGTTGCTGTATGTTCTCAAGGCATCATCGACATTGTCTGTAATAAACGATCGAATATTCAATTTGCAGAGCGTTTCAATGTCTCTCGGGTTGTTTGTACCTCGACCATATACCATAATATGAACGTTGGTGTCAAAAAAGACCTTGTTAAACACTTCAATGTTCATTAAAACCACCTCGGAATTAAGAACTAATCCATCCAAGCCTAGATTTCGGCAGAACATGAGTGCACTGTAATATGCATCTGATACCTTATTCCTAGCAGTTGCACTATCTGTATCAACCATGAAATACGCCAATGCATTGGGAAGTCTCATACGAAGTAAGGCAATAATTTCTGGGTGGAATGAAGAATAAACAACCTTTTCTTTCTTCATACTTATAATTTTAGTGGTAATTACTTTTACAACCGTTAAAGGATGTAAATTGTCCTTAAACTCAAATCCATCTGCAGGCCCAGGATACTTTATCTCGACATTGAATCCCAGATTGCTATCCAGCTGCTCAATGGCATCCTCTAACGTGCACAGAGGGAATATTGGACTGCTGTAATGAACCAGCTCTTTATATGAGAGTTTATGTATAGGACAATTCCCGTTTGGAGTTGCAATGTAGAAATCGTGATAGATAACAGGGACTAAGTCTGAAGTTATCTGCACATCGAATTCCACCCACTTAGCTCCTGCTGCATGCGCAGCCTTGACGGCATCCAGTGTGTTTTCATAAGGCTTATGTATAACTGAATTCACATCTTGCTGCGTCGTATCAATGCTACACTTAGCTGCAGAGCAGTTCTGTAAATTCACAGTGAGCCCCGAAGAAGCTTTAAGGTTAGCTGGTAATTCTCCGCAAGATTCGTTGTACATATTCATCCCATATCCTCGATGACCTATTATCGTAATATCCTCAAGTTTTGGCCTTTCGACTTGGCATATATCTATAACAAGGCGCTTTACTGAAAATACCATATCGCCAAATTCAAAGCACTCGGGAAGGCATGTATCAGGCATCATCTGATTCTTATAGGTACAAATCAGGTCCCCTTTATTTCTAAATTCAATCTTATATTCAAAAAATGATTGATTGGTCAAACTTAGGGTTTGTATTTGATTGTTTACAAATGGAATTTTTAGCGCATTAGAATCTTCCTTGTCTATAAAGCAAACAGAGGTGCCATTCATTACATTAAAAACCTTTATCCAAAGGACAGTCGACATTATTCGCAGTGCTAAGCTGGATGAAGGGCTGCCTATAGATAACTCGTAACTTTCATTGATTGCTTGATCCATGAGCCAGTTTACTTTTTGGTATTTTGGGGTTTGGCAAAATAACAGGTGCCAGATACCATATAGAGAATATTAGCATATGAATTAGAGCGTATGACTTTCATAGCTACAGTAATCATGGAGCATATATATTTAAGCAGTTTTATATAATCTGGGCAACTGCACCGGGGAGAGTAAAGTCTTTGACTTTGAAGATGGATGACGAGGATATGGTATAAAGCTAAACCTATAAATGCACTCCAAAAGTCATTATACTTCCATCTTTATATTTTACATCATCAATGCACACCTTAGTCACTCACCAAGAGCATATTGCATGGTTAATATACCTTTTGATGAGAATCAAACGGGCACCTTTTGTTATCCTTACCAGAGATAGTAGATTATCTCAAGCTATCAATGTTCAATACAGGGCTATATATCATAATGCGCTCCAATCACAGCTCATCCTGGTTGCTGCGATTGACCATTATTATCTACCATTAATTACATAAGAGAGACATCAGGTTTGATCATAAAGAATCAAACATGAAAGCTATTCAGACAAAAAAGGGTAAATAAAATACCTTCATTTATTGCCAAGCTAACTTCAAACAGCAATAGCTTATCTTTAAAGCATAATACTATACATTATATTTCCACTTGATAAGGCAAATATCTGTGCTTTGCCTTATTATCAACAAGTAAATTAAATCAATCAAATTTATCTTATTCAGTGCTTGACTTTAAATTGAAGTTGTATTCATGGGAACATATACCTCCAAACAGTTAGATACATCATGCTTTGGCTTTAAACCTCCTAATTTATTCTATCTTTACTGCATAATGTCATTAAATAGCAAGAGGTTTTGCCGGTAGTACAGGTAAAATATTTTTGCAAAACCAACTAATAATTGTAGTAGCAAAAGGTGTGCTGGTTAATAAATTTATTAGTAGCAAATAGCTAACAAATTAGATTCAAACTAATTAATTGCATATTCTACTTGAAACACAGAAAACCACGGAGGTTGTTTGTACGCATGAAACCGTTTTTGAAACAAAATTTCGAGAAAAATAAAATAACAATAGTGTTTAAGGGCTATAATGATAAGGCGAATTTATAACATTATTTTTTTTGATACTTGCAGATATATTTTCTGATTACAACACTAAAATACAACTAAGGATGATATCTGGAATAATACTCAAAAATATGCTACACGCTAAGGATCCTAACCTACAGAAATCATGCGAAGCAAGATGGTGCTCCACAGAGGCAATATACAAACAAAGATTTAAGGAGCTCTTGCTCTTGACGGTGAAAAATGGGCCCTCTAAATTATCTAGTATTAGTGGGTGTATTCTAGGGCAGATTGCACGAATTGAAATCCCCAGGGGAGAGGACACAGATTTCTTTACATCCATGAGAGCATTTATTGATCAGCCTGGGATGGCGATTGGTGTATTAGAGGTCACTGGGATATGCTGCAGCTATCTTATTGAGGAAACGCAGGTTGTGCTCACACCGTTTTCTGAAGATATTTTTAGAATATCTTTGTCAAAAATAGACGTTGGCGATAAGGAGCTAACTGTAGGTAGCCTAAAGTGCTTGATGAACTCGCTGGAGGCTCTGGAGGTGCTTATGAAGAATGATGCCAATATTATAACTCTTTTGGAGAAGATTATGGAGATTTGCTCTGTGGACGATGATTTTACGGTTAAGGCTCTCATATGTTTAAATAGATTTGTTGCATTATACTATCCAATGCTTAAGAAACACATACCGGCGATTTGTGGGTTTGTATTTCCTCAGTTTAAGTCTCTCAGTAACTCTGTAGTTATCCAGGTTTTTGAGTTTTCTTCAATTCTGGTCAAAGCAGGGGATACCAAAACACTAGAGGAAAGCCTCCCAATAATCCTAAAATCCAGCCTTGATAAACTATACAAGCCTGATGACTACATAGACGAAGAGTGGTCTCCTCATAAAGCTGCATCTACGACGCTGGAGCTTCTTTCTGAGATTTTTGGATCCAAGATAATCACAGATCAAACTGTCTCTAAATTTATAGAAGCTAATATGAACGCAGAAGATCCAAAGAAAAAAGAGGCAGGAATTATTGCATTGGGAAGCACCATGCTTCCTGGATATGATCTATGCTTGGAGGATGTCATTCCTATGCTTATTTTTTCAATCAATGATCCCATTATCAGGGACTCTACGCTATGGACCTTAGCTAAGATCTGTGAGACTAATTTCGTGTCTGTAATAGAGTATCTTCCAATGCTTCTATCAGCAACCGGCAAAGTTATTTTGGAGAACAACAAATTCTCTGTAAATGCAGCTTGGGTGCAAAGCTGTATATTTACCGCATACTCTGTCTTTCCAGAAAAGGTCTCTAAAAACTTCTCGCTACAGAATGGCCATCCATCAGAAACTCTCGAGAAGCTCCAAAGAATTATTACTGTGCAGTACATTGACATCCTGAATCAGCTGGTAAAGGCATCAGAAAATGTTCAGTATCATGACTTTAATCTCAGAACGGCTATCTTTTCTGCCCTGACAGAGCTGGTTAGCATCTGCCCTGAGTCTCAGAAAAACGTCTTAGATGGGTTTATGAATTATCTTCTAAATAGAGCCGACGAGTGCCTCCAAATAGTTGATAAAGTTAATGCTGACCAGATACTTATCATCGAGGATATTCTTGCAAATTATGTAATTTTGCTTCAAGTTATTACAAGCACCCTTTCATCCCCGAGAACAGAGCAGGTAATTGAGATATACTGCATGATACTCAGCTCTAAGCCAACAAGGGTATATGGAGATGTTTACATATCTCTATCACATATCACCAACAAGATCTTGCCTTATGTAAACACGATTATGCCGTTCCTGGCAAGAGATTTGGCCTGCAGTGACTCTTTCATTCTCAAGTCGGCAGTTAACCTGACCGGGGACCTGGCAAATGCTCTTGAAGCGTCATTCATTCCCTTATCCACTACAATAATTCCTCTGCTGATACAAAACATAAGCTCTCCTGCTGTTTCTCGTGATCTGAAGCCCATAATCTTATCTGTCTTCGGAGATTGTGCTTTAGCCCTTGGTAAGTCGTTCCAGCCATATATCGAAATGACTCTAACAATACTCGGACAAATTATATCCCTCGATAGATCATTGGACGAAGAGTATGTAGATGAGCTCAGGAAGAGCTCTCTGTTGATGTTCAGCTGTGTATTGATTGCCCTAGGTGACAATCAGAATCTCAAGATTCACATGGGTGAAGTTGTAAATCTTATAAAGCAACTGGTTGATAACCAGGGGGCGTATCGCTGCCCTAAGGAGGTTGTTGATATTTTGGGAGACTTAGTGACTGTTTATGGGCTCAGTTTTGGTTTAGATGGTGACTGGGTGAGAGAGTTTTTATATGAATGCATGCAGGGCAAAGACAGTGATCTCAGAATGAATGCTGATAGAGTGTGTGATCTTTTGAATAATTAAATTGTGCATTTTTTTTTAATTTACATTAGCCGTAAAAATACATGTCGTCTTAGATCTATGAGTTATCTTTGTACTACTGTTAAAGTGCGAATAGGGTATAGCTGTGTGAGCAGCGCAGATGCATTAATTTAACAAGCTTGTTTGTAGGAATTATTTTGTTAATGATAAGATGTGAAGTTCAAAGTACTAACTTTGAGATGGATTGCAGGAGGATAAGGTTAGGCATAGCAGAGATGACATAAAGTAGCAGTAATAACTATAAGATGAAGAAATCAAAAGTGCTTAATACTAAGACACAAAAATCCATATAACCCTTATCAAAGAGGCATTTAATATAAATGCACAGTAGGAAAATTGCTCATATAATATATTTTCCATACGCCCTCATGGAAGATATATTTTTGCCGGGAGAAGAGATATGCAAGAACGAAGGATACATTAGAGGCCATGGAACCCTGCTTAGAGGCGACAGCATTATTTCGGCATACTTTGGAAATAGGAAAGTTATCGACAAGCTAATAACTGTGACACCTAAGAATAACTTCAGATACACAGCTGAGGTAGGGGATGTTGTCGTGGGCCGAGTTAGTTGCATATATAGCAAGAAGTGGAAAATCGAGATGAGCTGCAAATCAGAGACCACGCTAAACCTATCGGCTATAAATCTACCTGGCATAGCACAGAGAAGAAAGGCAGAGTCAGATGAAATAAGCATGAGAGAATTCTTTGATATTAATGACATACTAGTAGCCGAGGTACAGAAAATTAATAAAAATGGATCAGTGGCTCTTCACACTCGTAATGAAAAGTATAAGAAGCTTAAGGGTGGTTTGCTAGTTGATGTACCTTGTATGTTGATTCAACCACTTAAATCTCGCTTTATTGATACTGCAGAAGTGGAAATAATTGTTGGTGCGAATGGGCATATTTGGCAGGGCAACAAGATGCCTACAGAGAAGTCGTACAAGGCAGTATCTGAATTAGCGCGTAAGTTGAGGTACAATGCAGCACATATGCTGCCTATAAACTTTGGTAAAATATAGTTTGCCACAAATAGTTTGCATGTTTATAGAATAAAACCATGGTTTTTCCTAAATATGTTTTTTATTTCCTTCACACTTGGTATTTTTTGACTTCACAGATTTAATCTCACCAAGTTTTGTCTTGTAAATGCAGATTGGTCCATGTAAATCTAAAGCCCCTTCATTATAGCTGGCTGTTCCTAGACTGCTGGATATTGAGGTCACTAGCTATAATATTTATAGTAATAAGTTTGTTGCAGCTAATGAGTTTCGTCATCTTTGTTCTGATGCCCCTGATGATTAAGATTTCACCTTTGCAAAAGGGCAATAACGTTATTGAATATTTAAACAGGTCATCGTGGCATTATGATGACCAACTAACTACAGACTACGAAGTGAACCATACCACAGGCATCCTCTTTCTATCGTTGAGGTTCCACAGTGCAAAGCCTGAGTACATCTACAAGCGCATACAAAAGGCTAGAGAATACAAGTTAAATGTTTTGCTGATCAGTGTTGATCTTCAGAATTACAATCGTATACTAAGGGAGTTACACAACACCGTTTCATTGACCATTGTTCTGGCATTCAGCTCAGAAGAGTGTTCTCGGTATATCCAAGGGTTTGATATGGCAGGAGGCAAGTCGATTGATGTAATACGACGCAAAAATGATGGTTACACTACATTTCTTACATCGTTTACAAAGATCAACAAGACTGATGCAGCTAAGCTGATTAGCAGCCAAGAAAATCTACAGTCGCTGTTTAACCAATCTGAATGGTCTATGAGTAATATTGGAGGTATTGGCAAGACCAAAAGTTCATATTTCTTGGAACTTATAGGTAGGCCATTTAGCGGTAAGCCTTAGCTTACTTATTAATGTTTTGTGCAATTGTATTTGTTTCATGCTGACAGAATTTCTGAAGTTAGATCTATCAAAATAAACATAATAATTTACATGCAAACACCTCTAGGTGTTCAGTCATAGGAGTTATTTGTATGTTGCAGAATATGTTATTTTGATTGGTTTTTAGCCTATATCTCAAGTATTGCTGGTCATCTAATATATTATGAAATCATCCGCATCACATTCAAGCATATAAAATCTGTCGTAAAATGTATTTAATCCGTATTCCAATATGTTTAGTCTTTATTGTTTCTTCAACAAAACCAATTAATATATCCTCCAGCAAATGTAAATTGCCTGAAACATCAATTATTTCTTCACCCTTTTTTGATGTTCTCACAAGGCGCATAAGATCACCCTATTATAGTCAATTTTTGTGCAAAAATCACAGTGACCCTAACCCCTAAACACGTGCAGTAATTGCCACGATCCAATATAGGATTGTGTAATGATGCATACCTGAAAAGTTTATTTTCTTAATTATCATTATAACTCTTTATAACCTTTATCTGATTGAAATAATTGTAACAATTTACCCCTATGAACTTAAAAACTTTGAAAAAGTACAAAAACTTCATTGGAGACAACGATTTCTTCAAAGAGTTCATACCAGAATACGAGTCCATAGATGTTAGTGAAGATGATGATCAAATTGATGTGTATTCATTCCATGTCAGTCCAAAGTATATTAATGCTGAATTAAGAAACTACCAAATAGAGGGCGTCAACTGGTTGATTAGTATGCACGAGAATAATATCAACTGCATACTTGCAGATGAGATGGGATTGGGTAAGACGCTACAAACAATTACGTTTCTTGGATACCTGAGATTCATTAAGAATGAGAAATCCAGGCACCTCATAATTGTCCCAAAATCAACGCTCAATAATTGGCAGTCTGAATTTAAGAAGTTCTTACCAAAGTATAAAGTCAGGCTGTTTTATTGCTCCCGGAAAGAGGTTAAAGAGGAAGGTAAAAAACTGATAAAAAAGGAGTGGGATGCCTGTTTGACAACATTTGAGATGTGCATCATGGGTAAAAGAGAGCTGAAAAAGGTATCGTAGAGTTACGTAATAATTGACGAGGCACATAGGATAAAAAATGAAAATAGTGTTCTCAGTCAAATGGTACGAATATTTAAATGTGAGCACAGACTCCTTCTTACAGGGACACCTTTGCAGAACAATATTCATGAGCTATGGGCTTTGCTTAACTTCATTGTTCCGGATATATTTTATGATTCCGATAAGTTTGAAAATTTTGTTATGAATGCGGATCAAAATCATGAAGAATCGGTAATCAAACTTAGAAAGGTTTTACAGTTTTTGTTTCTTAGAAGAGAAAAATGCGACGTAGAAACAGCGTTACTACCCAAGAAAGTGATCAATTTGTACGCAAATTTGACAGATATGCAGCGAATCTGGTACAAAATGATACTTAAGCGGGATTTGTCATCAATAAGCAATATCAATTCAAACATCAAAAACACATTGATGAATGTGGTGATGCAACTTCGAAAGTGCTGTAATCATCCCTATCTATTCTCTGGGGCAGAGCCAGAGCCATTTACCAACGGACAACATATAGTTGATAATTCAGGGAAGATGATAATATTAGATAAGCTATTATCAAGCTTGAAGGCAAATGGAAGTAAAGTATTGATATTTAGCCAAATGACAACGATGCTAGACATTCTTGAAGATTATGTTAATCTTAGAGACTATGAGTATTGCAGGCTGGATGGCTCAACGCTAACAGAGGACAGAACGACGGCTATTGAAGAATTTAATGATCCAAAGGGTGATAAGTTTATATTTCTGCTGACTACACGAGCAGGAGGTCTGGGAATTAACCTAACATCGGCAGATACTGTGATTATATATGACTCTGATTGGAATCCGCAAATGGATTTGCAAGCTCAAGATAGGGCTCATAGGATAGGCCAGAAGAAACAAGTATGTGTATTTAGATTAGTTACAGAAAACACTATCGAAGAGCAAATAATTTATAGATCCTTGCAAAAGCTTAAACTAGATGATATCCTTGTGCAAAAAGGGAACAAGGTTACAAATGCGTTAGACCAAAACGAGCTCCTTGATATATTGGCCAATGGTATAGATATAACTGCCAACTCAGAGGACAAGGATAGAAGTATTGAGGACATATTTAAGTCTGGGGAGGCTAAAACAGCAGAAATGAACAGGAAGCTTGACAGCATGAAAATAAGTGATACAGTGAAAACCTGCGTAGACGTTTACGAATGGGAAGGAGAGAACTACAATATAAAGAAGATAGAACAATATATAAACTCGAATATTACTTCTTCCCGAGCTTCTAGAGCAAGTATATTCTCCAGAAACCTTGTTCCTAAGGTTGAAGAGTTCCCCGATTATTTATTTTATCCAAAGGAAATACAGGAAATACAAGAGAAAGAGAAGAAGCTCTTTGTGGAAAAAAAGGAAGTGCCTGAGGATCTTTTGGAGCGCAAGAAAGAGCTAATGTCACAAGGGTTTGACTGGACAAAGAAGGACTTCTTGGCTTTCGTCAAAGCAATGGAAACTGAAGGAAAGAACAGTATTGATAGAATATGCGAGATTATGAGCCATAAAGATGATGTTAGAAAGTACTATGAGGTGTTTTGGGAAAGAGTGAATGAGTTAAACGATAGCGAAAAGATTTTAAATCAAATCGAGAGGGCAGAAAGAAAGAGGGAAAAGGGCAATAGGATTAAAAAGATTATTATAGATCATGCCGAGGAGCTGGACGAGCTGTTTTATAGGTCTAAGTTTGGGGCCTGTAATAAGTTTCTGCTCCTAGTATATCGTAAATACTACGATTATCCAAACTGTTTTGATTTGATTTGCAAGGATATCAAAATGAATCAAGACCTCAGATTTGAATACGTTCTGCAATCTAGAACACCTGCAGAGTTGGCGAGACATATTTGCGGAATGGCAAGGCAGCTATTGAAGATGTATTCTTGAAGGTAGTCTCCAGGCATGTTTTTACGGGTGTTGGAGACTGGGAAGAATGCCATCAATGTATTGTTATCCTTGCCAGTCAAGTATAGATGAGTATAACATTTATTTTATCAATAATTGAGCTATAAAGGTGCCAAGATTATTGTTGTCATTGGCAAATGAGTTGTAAAGTTTTAGTGAAATATTGATATCATAGACCAGGTAGGTGAACAACCAGTAATAAACTTTGTATTGTGTCTATAAAGTTATTTTTTTATTTTTATTTTAATAAATTTATTGATATTATATCTTCTGGTTAGTCAAATAAACTTCTTGGCCATCACATGACCTGCCCTACACTTATGTGCATTGACTACGGAGGTTGCTTATGTGGTGAGGAGCCTGGATAATTCCATGGCCCTCCATTTAGCAACAGCAGTGAGATAGGTTGCAACAGCAACTCCTATCTCATATCTGACAGCATCAGTCAGTTGCTCTCCTCCTCCGAGGAGGATCCCAGTTATCTTGGACCTGGGATCATGTCCTAAAATTACCCTCATTCTTGTCTCGATAAACTCATCGAGCTCCTTTCTTGCCCTTAAAACACCCTTACATTCGAGGAGAAAGTGGGTGGGCGATTCTCGAAGCCTATCCTTACAGGCTATACACTTCATCAGGTAGCTCTCATGCAGCTTTCCTAGCTTGGCTAGGATGTGGCTATACTTGAACGTACCTGTTCTTATCTTCATCAGCATTATCACACCAGTTCGCAATTCTGGATGCTGCAGCTCTAATCTTAGCCAAGGATTTCTACCATCCACCCCTAGCTCTCTAGCCACTCTAGTCGCCTTGCTCTTATCTCTTCTGGCTTGTCTGGCCTTCATTACATCTCTCACTGATTGGACGGTCTGCTTTGTGTTTTCTAGGTTTGCATCCCTAGCAAAGCTCTTCATCCACATTTGAGAGTTAGTGACCCACGTCTTCTTTCGGTGCTTGAACTCAGAGTTCATGAGCTTACCGATGGTGGTCCTAGAGCCGGACCACTTGGACAGGGCCCTAGCTCTCATGCAGGCTGCTCTTGCATTCAGTCTCTGCAGGCCTAGCTCTTCATAGACTCGATTGCGGCAGTAGTTTCTGGTCTCTACTATCCAGCCTACTGCTTTCTCAGCTGCCCTCTCGATCTTTGAGCATCGGGAGTCTCTCATCCCGTATATCTCAGATCCATAGGCAGCTATACCGTACACCACGCCTCTAATAAACTTCACTCTCGCAATCATAGGGATTCTTCTGTTCTTCAGGAACCTCGCTGCATGCAAGCAGACCAGCTCCACATCTCTCTTTCTCTTGGTGGTGAGGGTATTCACATCCAGGTCACCACTCATGGTGATGCCAAGGTAGGTGAACTTCTCAACCACTGCTATCTGGTGTTGGTCTATGGAGACCACTCCTGCTGATGGTAGGGAGTCAGAGACCTCTAGGATGGCGCACTTAGCGCTGTTAACGCTCAATCCCCAGGTCTCACACCACGCATATATCTCTCTGAAGTTTCTCTTCAGTTGCTCCATATCTTTACCAAGAATGACAGCATCATCAGCGAAGAGCAGGCCACTCACCTTCTCTCTGAGTCCAGGAACAGTCACCTCCTCCATCCTCGTGAGGATGTCGTTGATGAAGAGGTTGAAGAGAATGGGTGATAGCGGGTCTCCTTGCTTCACTCCTCTTTCATATGCTGTCTTCTCAGATAGCACATCTCCAACTTTGACTCCGACCTTCCCATTGCAGTATAGGTCGGTGATGTAGCTCAAGATTCGGCCTCTGAACCCGTAGCTTCTGAGCTTCTCCAGCATTGCTTCATGGGGCACACTGTCATAGGCCTTGCGTATATCAATAAAGCCCAGGAGGGTCGAGTGACCCTTTAGCTTCCTCCTCATCACAATCTCGTTTAGTGCCACTGCATGCGCGACACACTCTTCTAGACTTCTAAAGCCGCACTGCTCGGGGATTAGCAGCTTCTCTGCAACTTCAGTCACTCTTCTGGTAATGAGCTTACTGAAGGCTTTACCAAGTGTATCTATGAGGGCAATGCCTCTATAGTTGTCCACCTTCTTCAGGTCTCCCTTCTTAGGGACAGGGACTACACTGGCTTCCTTCCATCGCTGAGGGACTCGACCTTCAGAGAACACTTTGCAGAATAGTGCGTGGATGCATTTCCCAAAGGCACTCTTGCATTCCCAATCTATGACAATAGCTTTATACACTTCTGAGGGGATACCGTTGTCGCCTGATGCTTTGCCGTTACCACAAGCCTTGATAGAGAGGCGAATCTCCTCCCATGTGAGGTCTGCGTTATAGACCTCATCCTCGAGCAGACTAGAGGGGCTGAGCTTTCCTTTCCAGAATTCGACATCTTTGCTTCTTCCGGAGGCATCTTTAGCGTTTGAGCTAAACTCATCCAGAAAGACTTTGCCGATGTCTACTTTCTCAGTCAGTAGCTCACCACTCCTTGGGTCCTCTATTGCACCTACACCTCCAGATTGCCTGCCTCTTCCTGAGCTCTGCTTAATCCACTGCCAATACTTCTTGGGATCTCTCCCAATGTAGCTACGAGTGAATCTCTCGAGCCACTTAGCTTCCCGCTTCTTCCTCTCACTGAGGGACTTCCTTTTGGCTTCAGCAAGCAAGGCCTTATAGCGAGCCACGCTGAAGTCGGGCTTGCCCATCAGGCAGGCATACCTGTTGAGCCTCCTGAAGGCTATGCAGGTAGACTTCGACCAATACTTAGCGTAGGGGTCTTCCAGAGTGCGATATGCACCTTCTGACTCCAACGCCTCATATATCCTCTTCTCAAGAGCTGCATAGGCCATGTCCAGATCACTAGACGTCCAGTCCACCTCAATTGCAGCAGAGAGTGTCTTTTGGGATTGATAGTCAAGAAGTTTCTTCCTATCGATCCCTTTCTTCGCCAGTGGAGCTAGAACATTGTCCAATAGCAGCCGTCGAGACACCGCTATGTGGTCACTGAGGTGCCAAGTGTCGTGGAGGTTCTGACGCTCTTCAGACTCACTCAGCCTACATCTAGCCACATAGTCGATCAATCTTCGACTTCTTCCCCTTACACTTCTTCGAGAGCCTGCTTTGGGAAGCTTCCCTAGGCAGAGCTCTACACCATACTCTCTGAACTTCTTTATGGCTACCTCGGGGATCATATTCCAGTCACCCAGAGCTATGATCTCTTCAAACTTGTTCCTATCAAGTTCTCCTCGGATAAATTCAGCAATCCTTCTAATACCAGTATTCTTCACCTCTGTTCCATGTCCAATATAGATACTCATGGCGAGTATCTTCTGAACACCACCAGAAGGCTTCTTACCAGATAAGATGCCAGCCACAAAGCTATCAGACGTCCGGTACTCACAGAAGTCATAGCCAGAGTTACGTCTTATGGATAGTCCCAGACCAGGGCATGTCTCTGAAGATTTAGCGTGTATAGAGGAGTAGCCATCAATCCTGATACCGTAGGAGCTGGTTACCCAAGTCTCCTGCAGTCCTAGGACTTCTGGCCGGTTGACCCTAAGGAAGGCTTCCAAACGCTCTCTCTTGTTCGCATAGTTGTTGATATTGAGTGAGGTCGCAGTTAGACTCTTCCTCACTATTTCAACTCGCTTACTGTGCGCTTCTGGAATTTTGCCCTTCTTCTTTATATCACCGCCAAGTCTCTTGATGACCTCCTCTATCCTCGGGAGAACGCTGGCATGTTCCTTGTCAAGGTAGAGTACCTTGAAGGCAACACCATGCGCCCGCTTAGACTTGACTGCCACTCGCTGTATGCAAAGTGAGGGGATTGCGTCTAGGATCTTCTCTGCCACTGTGCAGCTCTTCAGATGATTCATATCAAACACTCGAAGCTTCAGGTGCTCTCTTGCTAGCCAGTCGGCTTCTCTTCTCTCGAGCCCGAGTTCTTGTAATATTTTAGCTGCGTCGCCTATTACCACCCTGCCGTTGTCGCGGCCTCGATGGTGGTTTTCCTCGAGACCACGGGTCAGGGAAATTAAGTAGAGGCGGATGGTTGAGCTGTAGTGGTCTTGACCTCCTTACAACCTGACTCATCCACCTCGAGGGAGACGCTGGTGAGGAGGAGCTCATCAATAGATGTTCTCTCCTTCTCTGTACTAGCTTTCTTGATGATACAGTACGCCCTGTTAGCAGGGTCATACTTCATCTTCCCTAGGAACTTGTGCCTGTCCATAAGGGCCTCCAAGTTGCTCCTGGTCCTCTCCTCTGCTGTTTTCATCGCTTCAGCATCCCAATCAATGCCGCAGATTTTCTTCATACCATTCAGTATGGCGACGCAGCTTTTCTCGTTAGCCACGATCTCAAGCCTAGCTTCCTTGTCGAAGGCTACGCTTAGAACATGACCGCGCTTCACACCTGGCATGTTAGCAACAGCCGTGCGGATACCGGCTAGTTTGCTCCTTTGGAAATTGAGGAATCTCAGGAGCTTGATCTTGGTGAGGGTGAATGGGGACTTCCCCTGACTCACCAGCTTAATTTGCTCCTCTGTAAGCTTATCTTTTTGCCTCTTGCGCGACGAGGTCTTCTTGATGGAAGGGGGTGCATGTGTGGCAGCACGCAGCTTTTGCTGCTCCTTCTCCTTCTTGCTTGGAGCAGGCGTAAGCCACGCGTCCTCTTCTGCTTTTGGCCCTCTCCTTTCAGCGGCTTTTGGACCCTTGATTGCTTTTTTACCTACAATAGCCTTCTCCAAGAGAGCAGCTGTAGTCTTGGGAGCCACTTCATTGGTCGCTTTCTTCGCGTGCCTGCGGGTCACTGCTTCTGTCTCTCTTCTCGCCTCTTCACAGCGGTGCTGTGCTATCAGGACCTCTGTGGTCACCTCTTCTTTTTTGGCTCCTGTTGTCCCTTGCTTCTGCACCCTCCAGTCTTGTACCTGCCGTTTCTTTATCTGGACAGGATTAGGCGATCTGGTATATTGATACAGCATATTGTCCAGGGTCTCTTGTAATTTGTCTACCTTCACGCAGAGTTTGGCATTAATAGCCTCTAGCTCTGAGATGCGTTTCTCCGTTGGACTCTCAACTGGGGATTGACTGGTTTTGGCCTGCTTCTTCGATCTCCTAGTGCGTGCTCGAGAGCTCATACTAAGGTCTGTTTGCTTGTACCTCGGTGTTTGGATTATTTTTATCACACCAGGCTCCCGATGTGGATTCACAGGAAGGTCTCCGGCTCTTCTAATCCGTTTGACACCTCTCCCCATGCCTCTCAAAGACATACTGCAGCTTTCGGCTACCGGTGAGGGTGGTAGTCGATGCTTGGCTGCTAGTTGTGTTTTGCTCACCAGACGTATGTGTCCAGTGTATGCCGAGTATAACAGTTTAGGCTCCGTGTAGCAGCTTGTGCTAGGCCACCTGATCTCATATCTCTCTGCATCCTCTACATCGTACGCTTTAGCTAGCGCACAGTTCCCATGCTCTTCTAACTCACGTTGTAATTCTTCCCTCGCCAGGTGCACTACCTCTAGAGTGTTCTTCTCTACTTCTTCCTCTTCACCGTGGTAGCAAATTTTTTTGTTCTTTTCCTCTTCTTGGGAAAGAAGAGCCCGCTGTTTTCTAGCATATCGTCTCAAGATGGTGCCGATCTTGGTGTGGCGGTTTCTGATAGCCCAAGGTGACAGGATCTCGTCCGGGTCCCTGTCCGACACTGTATACTCGTTGGTATCTGTTTTAATCCGAGGTCTATCCTTGATCTCCAAGACTGGAGCCGACTTAAAAGCTTCTGAGCTCTTCTGGGGAGCTGGGACCTCACTATTCACCTTTAGCATCTCTACCTGAGGCTTTTGCTCGATCCTGTCGCCCAAAGTGGCGTCATTCGCAAGGTTGTTGCTGTTTCCAGCGCGCTCTGACTTACTATTCAGCCCTTGCATATAAATTGCTACTACAAATCTCATTTTGCGACTACAAATCTTCCCGCCAATAAACTGATTATCCCGCCAAATAGCCTCTATATAACCAGAAACATACCCCTAAACACATGTCAGGAAGAGGTAAAGGAGCAAAATCATCAAAAGGTGTGGCAAAGAGACACAGAAAACCAACGTCATCGTCTGACAAGATATCAAAGCCAGCCATAAAGAGGATCGCAAGGCGTGCAGGTGTTAAGAGGGTGGGATCTTCATCATTCGATCTTATTAACCAGGAAGGAAGAAAGTTTGTCAAAACTTGTCTGGCCAATGCGATCTGCTATGCAACACACGCTAAGAGGAAGACTATAACTGCTTCAGATGTTATACACGCACTGAAGAAGATGGGTATTAAGTATATGGGTTAGTGATGTAAGCTGTCGCATACAATAAACTTGATTCTTGTTTTTTTTCTCCTTTTTCTTCGGCTAAAGGTAAACATTTCTGGAATAGGTATATGGAAATGAAGGGTTTAGTATATTGCTTTACAGCTAATATGTGTGTAAACAAACAGCAGGCTACTTAAAAGCTCGCTACAAATAACACACAGCACGATCAGGCTGTGGGGCACTGTGAAGTTTATTAGTTAATTTTATTGACTGAATGGAAAATACCCAAATTATGATTTATTCATACAGTAGAGACATGCTAGCTTCTCTGTAACCGTGGCCCCTGTCTCATCAGTAGTTTCATTATGACGCTGACTTAGTTACCCATCCTCAGACACTGTAACTCCCGTAGTATCATTAATAGTTGTGTTATAGAATTTACCTGAAAGATTGTTTTGGGTGGCATTGGATCTGCGGAGCTGTAGCAATTGCTGTCTGATCCCTCAAAGCCTATTCTCATCATCCTGAGTTTGATCTAAATTGATCGGTGAACATAAAGGGCGACGATCCGCTTCTGATCTTTTTCAATTCATCCTCAAACCAATTCTATATAGGAATGTACACCATAATCTTGTTATTGACGGGTTCTAGGGTGCCACTAGGCTCATCAAGTGGAGCTGAAAGTTTCAATTTACGGCTAAAGTCAATACCAAAATCTTCGATTGCCTGGTTGATATCAACATTGACATCACTCTCGGTAAAGAATCGCTTAGTACTTGTTGCCATAAGTGAGTATCCCGGTGCTCAGTATATTAAATCCTTCGGAATCATGGATGTATAGGTACTTCTGGACTGTAGTAATTAGCATCTTGATTGCCCCGATTTGACGCTATAATAGGTGTATAGAAAAATGATACGAAGACAAGAAGCACCATTGCTAATGCTACTAGTACAACGATCATAATTTTGCTTGTTCTTGTCCTAGACAATGCCACTCGGCGATCTATGGTTATCATCTCATCTCCCTTATCTGGAGAAGCATCATTTTCCTCAAAGCACACTGCAGCAGCACTGAAGATGAAGAGCAGGTAGAAGAAGTTCATGGAGGGCTGATACAGTGGCGTTTATATGTGTTTGTCAATAATTGGGATGTGATATGCCGCTTACTAGAAAGTTATTGGTGTTTGATTGATAGGCTTGATTTTTAGTTTTGGAGATAAGATCAGTACAGTCTAGAATAACGAGTTCTGAGCAATTGTTGCATCAGGTGAGGAAAAACAATGTGCTTATAGCTCTCAATAAATTTATCAGTAATAGTAACGATGTGTATGTTTCAAGGACATTGTGTGTGCCTTGGAAGGAGCATGTATTGCAAGGACAGTGCGTGTTTCTTGAAAAGAGCAATGCGCTTATCATTTGATTTGCTGCCCCGTTCTGTTGCAATGGGTATTCTCTGTTGAAGAGGATTAGACCTGATAGTTTGAAAATTGCTGACATATGGGAAAATGGATGTACATCGAGGATTCATAGAGCCACAGGCTCAGTGGAGTGAATCACTACAGCTGGGTGAATAACACCAAACATGCGTTCATATTACAATGAAAGTACACGGGTTTATTGGTTGACCCTATACGTGGGATATTACTCGACTTTCGGTGCCTATCCACTATTGGTGAAGATGCCTATTGTATCATTTATTGGTATATATTAGTATACATAACATTTACTAGGATGTATGGAAATCATTAGTATGCATGGCATTTATTAGTACATTACTGCCTCTAGTAATCTCCCCATTCACTATCCCGCTATTAGTGTATCACAGTTTTTATCAATTATCTTATAAGTATGATTTGCTAGTATATCATTGTAACTAATGACCCTATCAGGCATATCATTTAGTGATGCAGTGATACGATATAACAATAACATCAATTGTGACACATATTTACTCCCATTCATGGTGCCTATATAACTGCAGGAGGGAGAGCAACGAATGGAGTATCTTTCCATAGAATCGCAGCCAATGTACTCATCCTGCGACAGACCTGTTTGTATCTCATTCCGTAGGCCAATAAGCTCATGACTGTCATCCGATATCGCAACATGCTTACTACACCTATCAAGTTCATTTTACACTGCTGTAGCAAACTATACAAGCTGGAAAAAAATTTACCCTTACTTACCTAGTAAAGAATTGCTGAGCATACTCAGTGATTCCTGAACACAAAGCTATCCGTACACAAAATGGTGATGCTTGTGTTTCTGTATCCACTTGGGGTATTTACATAATTTGTTTCCTGGGAGATCAAGCGTTGTACGCTTTCTCCATTATATAAAGTTTGTTTTACAGTGTTTTATTGATTGTTTGCCGTGATTCGTTGACTCTCTAAAGTGATTTATTAGGTCTCTGTAACGATTTATTGGTTGTTTGCCGTGGTTCACTGAGTCTTTACAATGGATAATAAACTATTCAGTTCTCATGTTTTTGTTCGTTGGTCACCCAACGCTGTATGAACTCTGTACATGCGATATATACAGCCAGGGTTAATTACCGACACCGACTTCTTTCTGTATTTTAGTGCACATAGCACCAGAAATTCGCATATCCTCAAATGCCTTTCCTAAAATTTTCATTCAAAATATTCTCGAGGAATTTGAAGGACATACAAATAATTGACAACAAATTCTATTATGGCAGTATGCAAATATCCTATGTTGAGTTGGTCGGGATATGCACGGAGGCTAGTGCACGGTTTATACGTGTCTTAGATCCCTTTGGAGAGATACGGATTTTCAAGCCTAAGGATATAGAGGCTTACAGCACCCCTGCGTCATACATTTGCAAGCTTTTTAAGATTAATGGCACAGTAAACTTATATTGCAAGTCGTCATCGAAGGTATCTTTGTATGAGGAGATATTTTTTTGGCTTGAGACGTTGAGTCTGGTCAAGCAATATTAAACGAACACATCAACAATATAGATACTGTGCTTGTTGTGAGTAGTAAAAATTATTGTTAGATCAAAGCTGTTATTATACCAGATAGCTTTACCACAGCTAAAATAGAGTTGTTATTGTATCAGATAGCTTTATTACTGCTAGGAAAGCTTTAAAGATTGTAATAAGTTTAGTATGACTTGCAAGGCTATGATAGCTACTCTCCTGCAGAGGCAAAATCAATGATCTACGTGTGTGTTGTGTCATAACATCATGCAAGCTATTAGCTGTGTCCTTTCCATACCATAATAAGAAATATGACATCGCCATACTTATATGCTAAACTTAAGCAGATCAAATTGCAATTATACAACTAATTTCTCCACACCATTTTCTTACCAGACTAGATTTAAGAACATAGAATTGCAATCAATCATTGTAATTACCCGCTCTCTGCATCCCATAGAGGCATCCTGTCACTGAGAGGGCTTGCCCTTCATAAACGCAAATAGGGAGCCCTGCTTTGCTCGCTTAACACCCTTGGGAACTTCTTGTGCACTCACTGACTTCTTAACTGGTGTATTAATGGGCTTCTGTAGGTATTCCCTGAAGCTGTCGTAATTATCTGTACTGACACCATACAGAATGTCTCCAGTATTCTTTGTCAGGTACAGTATCGTTCTATCATTTTCTTTCCGTGTATTCAGGAATATTTTAGTGTATGCAGGATCTTCTGCTAGTTTGTATAAGTTTATATTTGGGTCATTAAAGAAGTGCGTGGCCATAGAATGGGCGCAAATTTATCTATTTAAGGATGGCTTAGATTGAGGAAGCACAAAGTGGGGAAACTACCAACAGAAGCTGGTAGTGAGTAGGATGAAGTTTTCAAAGTAACAAATTGTCAAAGAGCCCAAACTATCAACAGAATTGGGCTGTCACAGGTAACAAATTGTCAAAGTGTACAAATTACCAACAGGAGAAAGTTAACGAAGAACAGCAGATGTAGTATATAGGAGATAGCGATAGTATGTACTGTAGTCCAACGTGTATCTGATATGCAATATGGGCTATCTTTAGTGGGCCAAAATAAACTTTGATTATTTACAACGGTTACATTTTATTCAGGTCGAATAGAATAAATAAATTTCTCGCTCTTACACACTTTATTCAGTTATATGTCAAATACCTCGGGGTAGACGAGAACTTAGCATATCCCTTGACTACCTTATCAACAGCCTTCAGAAAATCTGCCTCGGTGGCAATCTTCCTCCTATCTCTAATTGCAAACATCCCAGCCTCGGTGCACACACTCCTCAGCTCTGCCCCAGTCGCATTATTACATAGCCTGGCTATCAAATCAAACCTTATATTCTTATCAACACTCATAGTCTTGGCATGGATCTTCAGGATAGCTGTTCTACCTTGCAAGTCTGGAAGGGAGAACTCAACTTTCCTGTCTAGCCTTCCAGGCCTGAGCAATGCAGGGTCAAGTGTGTCCGGCCTGTTAGTGGCCATCAGTACTTTTATATTCCCCCTAGAGTCAAATCCATCCAGCTGGTTTATTAGTTCAAGCATTGTTCTCTGTACTTCATTATCCCCACTGTCTTCAAACCTGGTTCCGCCAAATGCATCTACCTCATCAAAGAAGATTATACAGGCCTTCTTGGCCTTGGCCATATCAAATATCTCCCTAACCATTCTAGCACCCTCTCCAACGTATTTCTGAACAAGCTCAGATCCAATAACCCTGATGAAGCATGCATCCGTCCTATTAGCAACTGCACGTGCTAGTAGCGTCTTACCCGTCCCAGGTGGCCCATACAACAATACTCCCTTCGGTGGATCTATTCCCAGGGCAATAAACTTCTCGGGTGACAGGAGTGGCATTTCAACAACTTCCCTTATCTTCTCAATCTCCTCTTTGCATCCTCCTATATCATTATACGTAACATCAGGCCTCTCTTCTACCTGCATGAGCGTCACAGATGCATCTATCTTCCTTGGGAGAGGCAATAGCACCTGGTACTTGACTCTATCTACTCCCACGCGCATTCCTTCCTGTATAGTACTGGCTTCTACTTTCTTACCCTTTCCCACTATAAACTTAGCCATCTGTCGAATACTAATCATGTACCTGGGCTCCTGGTATCCCTCCAGGATTTTACATACCCTGGCCACCTGAAGTGTCTGCTCTGTCTGAGCCCTATTCCTATCTCCCACTAAGTCCCATGCAGATGGAGGAGCCAATCCTGTTTCTACTTCTCGTGTTCCGAGCTTCAAGCTTACCTGGTCGAAGAGCCTCTTTATCTCGTTCTCCTTGGACTTTATTTCGTCAGCGTAGTAGTTCTTTCCGTAGCTGAGGATCAATCCGACGTTGGCATCGTCTAGGATACTTTCCTGTTTTGTTGGCATTGGGGTTTGGAATATTGACTTTGGTTTGTGGCTAAACTGAAATGTGGAAGAAGGATGGAAATGAAAAAAGCTCGTAATGTATATGAGTTGATGAGGGTGTGTAGATAATGGGATTGCAGATCTAGGTAGATAATAGGATGTTAAACATGTGTAGATATAATGGGATGATAAATATGCGCAGACAGTGGAATGATAGATCTGTGTAGATAATTAAATGACAAATTTGTATGTGATAAATGCGTGTGATGTATGAAATATGTAAGGAATACATAACTATCTAAGTAGCGGAATAAAAGACTCGGTGGTGAAACAGGATTCAACTTGTTTAATCTGCGTAACTAAACTTCTCACCTTCGGAACTGATATGCACGGAGCGTAGGGCTAAGCCATGTATCAGAGCAAAGCTTATCTATCCAATAAATTTACTAATAGTAGAACTTCTAGTTCATCGTATAAACAAGTGATTGACTAATCCTCAAGAGCTAACATCTATCCAATTACTCAAACAAACATTCATCTGCTTACTCACTTTTATGCCTCTGGATCTAATCTAATACATCTATTAGAGACCTCTAGATATAACTAGTAGAGACGTAAAATCAGCTACAGCTATATGAGATAAATTCATCCTATATCGCCATATCTCAGGCCTCCAGCTTTATATCTCTATATGCCACTACTTCCTGTTGTTCTATCCTCACGACATCAAGTTCAAGAAGAAAGCAGTTTCCCTCGTCCATCAAACATGGCTTTGTACGACCAAGATCCCCGCTGACAAACTCCTTAATGTATGTCCCTGGGCTCGCCTTGATGTCCATTTTACAATAATGCCATCCGTCTACCTCCACCCACTCGGTTCGTAGAACAGTAATCTCCTTCTTCTTGCATAGATTTGCTCGTCTGTGAACTACCCTGATAGGTGTGAGCTGAGTCACCTCATATCTCTCCCGAAAGGGTATCTCCTTATTTGACGATAAGTAGAGTCTGTAGTACTTAGAAGAGGCGGTCTCACCACTCAATATAGAATCCCTAGCCTCTCTGGGAACAACCTTGAGGTTCTTCAGAGACACTCCCTCGTGGAGCCTCAAAGAGAGTTTCTCAAAATCCAGATTAGTCCTCGGATTTTTAATCTCCACGAGGAATGGCCTTCCCCCGAGCATACGAACGTCCACGTCTTCCCTGCCTGATGCACTGAACTTGACCTCATCTGCCTCGAAGAGGTCTCTGATCTGAGTAGTAAAATCTGAGACGCTCTTTTCAGTCTTCAACTTGCCTTTTATGCGTAGAGGCGTCTGTGTCATATTCCTGGACATCTTGGTGTATTCCCCATAGAGAAATATCGATGAGTTCTCAATTCTCAGGGTTACTGAGCCTTTCACTTTTATGTACACCAGGGTCTGGGGATACCCTGGGGTCCCTTGGACGAAAAGGCCCCTGATCTTCTGCTTCAAGGATTCATTTTTTGATTCAACGCAGTATATCTTGTTATCGTGGCACGTTACCCCCATAAGATAGCCCTCCACCTCCTTCTTCAGGGCCCCAAGAAATGCTTCTTCGTCTCCCAGACACCCTGTGGCATCCAGCACTCGTTCTCGCTTCTTTGCTTTCATTCACCCTTACTCGCGTATAAATTTATGCACTGAGTAGTTTTATGTGTAGCTATCAGCATTATATTTGAGGAATGTTTGTGAGAATCCACAAATCAATGCGCCTATAACTGTCATAGATAGACTGCCATCTTTAGATTATTAGAGACATGCTTGATGCAGTGGTGATATCCTCAGACCATACACCTTCTACAGCATTGCTATCTTTAGATTATTAGAGATACGCTTAATGCAGTAGTGTTATCAGTATAATGATTGTCCTGCACTCGGATCACCAATAGTACGCCTAATGTAACAGTAATATACTTGAACTCCAATACTACAGCAGCAATGTACAGTAACCAACTGGTCAATCAGCAGCTTCTCTGTGGTCATTCTATCATGAGTATAATAAAGTAGGGTATTTCATAGTAATTTGTGCCTAGTACCTATATTCCCCAACAGATATTGCTCGTGGGATTCTATGTAATCGTTTCCAATCGTAAAGGTTTATTTTATCCCAGTATATATAACATTCTGTATTGCCTGTGATATTCAATATTGCTCGTGACATTCTCTAGTGCAGATAGTTTATTCTTCTCTCAAATTCTTGCCTCTATATCATAATACGTCAATGGTCTATATCAACGAGATATATACACTGATATGAGTGATATTGCCTATCAGACAACTACGTATGCAGTCTATTTTAATACTCCTTCACTGCATCAACTACGTAAAAGACTGCTAATTAACTTACACCAACGATTATAAGTTACCCTCTGAGCTACTGTTAATCTTCTCTTTAACTTATACTTGATAATTTCCTGGATCCACTTTTGATCCTCTCCTTATACTTGATAATTTCTTGAAATTACAATCACTCTTTGAGATATACTTGATCTCTTCTCAGCTACGCTTAACCTTTTTCTTAGGCTTCATCTTAACAGCCCTGGAATCCTCTTCTTCATCAGCCAAGATCTCAAACTTACTCACTCGTGGCTTCACTATCCTCAGATACGCTATAGGAAAGCCCTTAAAGAACTTCACCTCCTCACTCAGGTACCCCTCAACAACCATCATCCTAAGTATCCGCTCAACAGTGCACTTCTTCATCTTGCTCCCCTTACCATAGCTCATGCAGTCACTGAACTCCAAGCTCTTCTTGTTGCTGCTGCCTCTGTACACATCAACAGCCTGGCATAGACTAATGTTCTTCACCTCTGAGATAAGAGTGATCAGCTCTCTGGCCTCCTTCGTATAATCTACCTTCGCCTTCGTGGTCTTCTGACAGTTATCACATGTCCTCCTGCAATACGCAGGATTAAACTTCTCACCAAAGTGGCTCAGAATCTGAACCCTCCTGCAGTCACTCTTATTCTCACAGAACTGAATCACCCCATTCAGGTCCTCCCTAGCTCTCTGTTTCTGAAACCTCGTACTCTTCTCGTTCACCTCAATCAAATACTCAATTTTCTTCTTGTCCCCGTATGCATAAAAGAGTACACAAATACTTTCTAGGCCATCTCTGCCCGCTCGACCAGTTTCCTGGTAGTATCCTTCCAGGGACTTCGGAATACAATGGTGTATAACAAACCTTACATCCTTCTTATCTATCCCCATTCCAAATGCTATAGTCGCCACAATTATTTTGAATTCATTCCTGTTCCACTGCTCCTGAACTCGGAATCTTTCACGCTTATTTAGACCTGCATGATAGAATGCAGTCTTCAGGTATCTATTTAAGCTCTCGGAAATCATCTCGCAATCTTTCTGTGAGTAGCAGTATATTATTCCAGAGCAGTTTGGAAAGTATGATTGAACGAAGGAGACTATATCCACCTCGACGGTGTTAGTTTTTGGCTTTATATAGTACCTAAGATTTGCTCTATTGAAGCTCATCCTAAAAGTTGTACAGCCATTTATTCCAAGACTTAATTTTACGTCCATTTCAACTTTTGGCGTGGCCGTGGCAGTTAGGGCTATTATAGGCACAGTAGGGTATTTCTGCCTCAGCTGTCCTAGCTCCTTATAATCTGGACGAAAGTCATGGCCCCATTGACTAACACAATGGGCTTCATCAATCACAAACCTCCTAAGCATGCCTCTGCCAATAAGTCTTCTAAGTGATGATGCAAATTGACCGCTCTGTGCTAGAAGCTCTGGAGTCACATAAAATAGCTTCACCACACCCGATTCTAGAGCCTCAAAGACGAGCATTCTCTCTCTCTGCGTCAGGTTGGAATTTATAGCCAGGGCCAGAATATTCTTTTTCAGTAAATTACCTATTTGGTCCTGGATGAGGCTTAGTAGGGGACTTACAACTATCGTGACACCCTCTTCAGCCAGAGCAGGTAACTGGTAGCAGATGCTCTTGCCTCCACCAGTGGGCATTAGCACGAATATGTCCTGCTTCTTCAAGGAGGCTGATATTATGGCCTCCTGATTTGTTCTGAATGAGTGGAGTTTAAAGACATTACGGAGGAGCCAAAGCTCGTATGTTATTTCTTGGCTTTGGGAGTGTACGTCTTGTGTGGCTATGAGCTTACTTGTGGGTGCCATATTGTTTCTATCCGCTGTATCTATTTTAGCATTCCTGTGGATTTCCGTAGTTTTATTACAGAGAAATCGATCATCATTTGTAAGTGAATCAGCACGCATAACTAAACCATTTGTAATTAAACCACCGTTCATATATGAATCTTTACACATGGCTCTATCATTTATGGCTGGATTGTTTATGGCTTGATCATTTATAGCTGTGTTCTCACTCATAAATGAATCATCATGCCTGATTGGATCACCTTTTTGTTCGTCACACATGATCAAATCATCAAGAGTTGGATCATTTTCTACTAAGCCCCTGTTGTCGATACAATCATCCTCATACGAAAAGTCATCTGAGTTGCCCTTCTCCATTTTGCTATGCTTCATGCTCACAAGCTCAATAGCATCTGCATTGTACGGCACGTGATGGTTCCTCGTATACCTTGAGCAGAGCTCCACATCGGGATCCCTGGAGGAGGGAAGATACGAGTCGAAATCATAGCTATCCTCATTATTCTGGACGCACATGTTTTCAGCCTGCATATTCTGAGCATATATATCCTCAGGCACATCGTGATCTTCAAGCTGTGAGGCTATGAGGCTAATACTATCAAAGGGGTTCTCAGGTTCTCCGTGGGGGATTTGGGCGACTGCATCTAAATCATTCTTATATGTCTGGACTCCATCCTTCTGCATTTCTATATCCCTATGCTGATTTGGATGCTTATACCGATCTACACACTCTATGCTGTAGGCTCCATCTTGTGAAAGGTTGTTAGGATTAGATCTGCTGCATTTTGCATCATCCTTGGCATAGTCAGTAACATTTATGTTCTTATAAGCATCTCCTCGGCCATGGCCAGTGCTGTTCCTTATCTCACATATATCTCCTCGGCCATGGACAATGTTACTCTTGGCCTCATCACAGTTTCTTCCTCCATAGTCACCACTGCCTTTATACTGCTGTGAATCATCTCCTATGTATTCTACCTGTTCTGGAATGCTTCTACATCCTCTACTCTTCCCACCCTCTATTCTTTCCACATTTTTCCCACCACACTCCATATTGGCTCCATTACGACTCGTATTAGTCCTATCACATTTTACATTAGCTCCAATACATTCCATATTGTCGTTCAGAGTATCTTCTGGCAAGCAGTAGTCTTCCTCTGTCAGAAATAAATCATCACTGAAGACATCAGTGTTGGTCAGCTCCATACTACCGTGTATTACCTCGTCAGCTCTTGCTATCAAATTCTCCTTCCTCATGCGTTTATGCGTCTGATTTATGCCCACAGCATTTATGCTATTTGTGGATGGGCGTCCTTCAGTGGTATCCCTGGAATATTCAATAGGAGTGCAGGTGCACTCTCTGCTTGCCATTTTGTGGCCTTGTCCTATTCTCGCTGCAGTTTTGCTCTGTGGCTTGCTGCTTGCAGGATCTCCACTTGGTAGCTCCCCAGCAGCACCCTCTGCACGTTGTAACTTGTTGTGGTGTCTCAGTACTGTCTCTATATAGTGTGTGTCGCTCTCAAGCTTATACTTACTCCCCTTCATTATTGACCCTTACGCTCAGAAAATTTATGCATTCAGTCGAAGGTAGGAAAGACACAGCTCAGAGTTTAAGGTTTTAGATATAAGAATAATCTAAGCTTCTATACTAATCACAGCCATTCATACGCACATCCCTATTTATAGTCATACACTATGCGTATACATTTACTCATCCATCTATTCATCTGTCCATAATACATATACTCATCCGCATGCCTATTCATGCATCTACTCACCCATATGCCTATTCATGCATCTGCCTATTTATACATCTACTCACCCATATGCCTATTTACATTCTTCGCCCAGATAGACTCATCTTTGCACCCCTCGAGAGATGGTTAGCACGAGAGACTACGAGGAATACCTCGACACCCAGGTAGTGCTACTCCTAAGAGATGGCAAATACCTCTATGGCGAACTGAAATCATTTGACCAGTACAACACAGTCAGCATCTACAAGACAGTTGAACGCATATTCTACGAAGGCAAGTATGCAGAGCGTAATCTAGGGCTGTTCATCGTCCGTGGTGAGAACATCGTGTTGATGGGAAAGATGAATGTTAGTTTTGGGCATCTGGAGCGTGTAAGCTTCGGGGAGCTGGAAGAGGCGGTAAGCAGTATAGCAATAAATTAGGTTTATGCAGTGAGTTTGTTTGTATGTGCATAAATGTGGTGTGTTGTATGTGAATGAACGTGAAGGGCTTAAGTTGTTTTCTCGTGGCCCCCTGGTATATAGCATACGGAGATCACTCATACAGGTGAATCACATAAGTGTCAGAAGTAGCTTGTATTTATGGATGGCGTATCTGGGATCTGCATGTGATTTCATTCAGGTAATCCAAATTTTTAGAATATGTGATTATCAGCATCTCCCCATAGGTCTGGTTTATATAAAATAGCACTCCAACAGATATATTTATACCTGCACATAAAATAGCACCCCAATAAATACGCTTCCATTAATAAACATACTTAAGCAGATAAATGTATTCATACTGTGTCTCCACTTCTGATATCCCCCATCCATAATATGCTTCCACTCATAATACGCTTTTATCCATAATATCCCTCCTCTTACATTGAGCTTTCACCTACACCAATGCATAAATGTTTGTTTGTTTACACACAAATATAAATAAATGCACGTGCTGACCCACAACCATGCTCTCGCAGAGTGAAATAATCAAAAATCCATCCCGAACACGTTTGGACTACATACCTGAGAAGAAGAAACCCCCTACATTTTGGTATCGCTTTTCTCGACTCTACACTTTCCTCATTCCAAGCTACTTCCTTAAGTTTTTTGGGATGAAGACGTCTGAGGTACGCCAGGCCTGGAGAGAGAAGGTGACGTTGTGTGGCCTGATATTTCTATCGTGCTGTGCCTTAGCATTCCTGACCTATGGGATGAACTTCTTCGTGTGCAAGTCGAATGATCAATATGTTTTCTCGAAGCTCTACCGTGCAAAGTTTAATGGGAATATATGTATAGCTCGTGGTGGGATATACTATACTGACGATAAGGAAGACCGAGAGAACCGAAGTGGGGATTATAAGGTTAATAGCAGTGCTTGTAAACGAGCTTTCCAGCGACAAATAAATTCTGGACCCAAGCGTCTTCCAGAAGATAAGATAGCTGATATCCACTGGGACTGGTCTACTATAACCAATAGAAAATATATTGTCATAGACAATAAGGTCTACGACCCCACTGGCTGTGAGGAGTCTGAATATGATGAGCTCCTCAAGTATGGTGGAACTGAGTGGAATCCGTCGATGCAGACGGGATATAAGCTTAGCCCTGATGAGTTGGAGTGCAATAAATATTTGTATGTACCTTTTATTTCCAATAGCCAGCTATATACTCTAGCCAAAGGTGCCAATTTATAGTGGCAATTCTAGTGCTTAATTGTAGAGACAGGTATGGCGTATACAAACGTGTACAACCATACCTCTGTGTCTAAAGCACTGAGGATATTAAAGTACATCACAATAACAGATAAAAAACAAAGTTTGGCATCACTTCCATTGTTTCAGGGCTCATCTGTTGGTGACCCATAGTATACACTCATTCTATAATCCAAATAACGCTGACCTATATAACGGTGAGAGACTATACCCAAATGATAGTGACCTATATAACGGTGAAAGATATAGCAAAAGTCTGCTTAATATTAACGTTTATTTAGTAGAAGTAACCAAGAACGTTCCCCCTTAGAAGTGCACTCTGACACTCTCTGTGACACAACACACCCTTCTCAGTCTCAAAAACCACGTGCCCAAACTGTCTGGCAGGCAAAATCCTCCCCACACACATTTCCATCTCGTTTGGAAGTACACTGTAGTGTGGACATATTGCTCCGCATTTATTTAGCCTGCCGTTCAGCTCAATGACAGTTTTGCCGCTTGCATTGTCAGAGATGAAGGAGACTCTGCCCACGTAACCCTGCTTTCGCATTTCGTCAATAAACTTGCGCATTTCGGGTGTATCTCTGCGGATTAATACTTTGCGGTGGCCAGCTTTGTTTGCGTTATTTATGGCTTTGCACATGTCAGCGATTGAGCTCATATTTAGGGCTAAAAAATTATTCACGTGAAGATGAAGTGGGGTGAGAAGATGTGTGTTTAGGGTGAGAAGAGTGTTTAGGATGAGAAGAGTGTCTAGAGTGAGAAGATTGTTAGGGCTATATGGGTGTTTAGGGTGAGATATGCATGAGGTGATAGATGTTGGTAGAAACAATGCCCTGCAAGCTGATAGATATATTATATATGATAATAAATTTGATAGGTGTGAAGATTATAAATAGAGCTGCATGGGAGTAAGAACATTTCCAGATTGACTAAAACATCTCTAGATGAAATACAAACATTTTATAGGTTGACTAAGCTTAGAACACTTCTAAATTTATTGCAAGCATTTTATGGGTTGGCTAGGTATAGAGCTAGCCAGCATGCATCTGCAAGCCCAAGCATTGGGTATGCTAGTGTAAGGATAAACTTAACAAGTTTACATAGTCATCAATGTAGGGGAAATAGCCGCAAGTCTAGGGGGTAGATGCATAAGAACTATGCGTAGGACACCAAATAAGATATGTAGTTATAAATCCATCTGAAGCCCATCTTAGGTCCATTGAAAATTTAGAATAGCTCCACGAGCCTAAATATAACTCTCTACAAAAAACTCAGCATAGATCCACGAGCCTAAACAGAAATCTCATCAAAACCAATCCATACAGAGACCAGGTATACCACCAAGCAGTTTATTAACAAATAGCCCCTCAGTTATCCAGCCCATCGGGATTTCTGTACTTATCGATGACGTCATCAGAGAGAAGCTTTATAGGAACCTTGTGAGTGTACATCTCGCGATATACGTCGTTTGGTGACTCCCCCACGTGCCGAATGTGCGTGTGGCTGCGGCTGTGATGCATGTGATGGTTTCCGCCCAGCATCTTGTCGATTGCACGAAGCTCTGCCTCGTGGTTCTCCTCGTGGTTCATGCATATGGCGCCATGCATGAACAATGCGTAAGTCAGTAGACGTAGCATAGTTATTTTAGCGATGGAGCTGTTTAAATAAGTTAATTCGGGTGTGCCAATTGAGTGAGGTACTTTGGGTACACTCAGCTGGTTGTTCAGTTTGTGTGTGTCAATTGAGTGAAATAATTCCAACGTAAGTTCCGAGTCATTAGCCTTATATATATTCTCAGGGTTATTAGCCTTATATATATTCTCAGGGTTATTAGCCTTATATATATTCTCAGGGTTATTAGCCTTATATATACTCTCAGGGTTATTAGACTTATATATACTCTCAGAGTCGTTAGACTCCCATGTCATCATCCTAATTGCAGTCTTTACTTGCCTCTTCCACAGTTTAGTGAGCCATAGACTTATTCCCATACCCAATATAGATATACTTGATAGACACACTACTAGTGCACTATTTAGACTCTCCACTAACATGTATATCACTCTGTAAGGATACGCCATAGCCCACCCCCAATTCCCCATTCTTGTATGCCCAGTTTCATGTTCCAGGTCTGAGGCCAATGGGGCCCTGTGACAGGACTCAGATGACTGGACCAGGGTCCCATTGGTTTCATAGCCGTGTCAGCCAATTTGTAAGTCCCTCAGATATTGATCAGTGATATTCAGAGGTGATGTAACAGATCATTGAAACCAGCTGTTGTTTATGTTACTCACTCAACTGAGAATATTCTCATAACTCTGTTTCTGTGATATTAAAACATCCTCACGACCTTATCTCATTCGACTGAACTGAGATATTTATCTTACTCAGCCGAGAACATACTCAGTCACCTATTCACTTCAAAGCACCACTCATCTATCTATTTACCCATCTATGCACTCATTTGTCCATTTATCCACCCACTAATCACTTATCCATCTATGCACTCATCTGGCAATTTATCCACCTATCCACTCACTACGCTATCAATTTATTCACTCATCCTCAAGACTGTCAATAATACTGCTATCATCACCCTCCTCGTCACTTTCCTCATCACTCACATAATCCTCAATAACCTCACTTCTTACTACAACCCTCCTGTCATTAAACCACTTCTCCAGACTCCCAAACTCCTCCTTGGCTATCCCAGTGAAGGTTATCGTGGAGCCACAGAAAACAGTCATGTCAAAGCACTTGGCCTGTCTCGAGCTCAAGTTAATCCTGCTGAACTCCACAGCACTGATTTCCTTCGAGGGCATGGCTATAGCCCTGGGAAGAAACAGCAGCTCATCCTCCAAGGGGTACAATGCACCCTCATACGCCTTAGTGCTGCATCGCATGGCTCTCATACTGTCACGCGTGACGTATTCAGACCTCGTGGCCTCCAGGCCACATTTCTCCTCTAGCACCTCCACAAAGACCTTCCAGAGAGCTCCGCTGTATTTCTTCTCCTCTACCTCAATCTCTGTCTCAGCATCCCCAAAGTTCAGCACAACAAACTCGTAAACAGTTTGACCCTGCCTCAGCCCAGGAACCCTGAGGACTACATACATCGCATCCTCGTCTAGACGTCCCTTCTCCAGCGCATATATTCCCCCAACACTCCTGTACCTCACTTTATGATCATATGTACTTCCAACCATCCTGAAGTATTCCTTAAAGAACACAAAGTTGTTCTTCCCTCTGGGGAAGAGAACACTGAGGTCCTCGAATACACAGAGCTCGGGCTCCAGCCTCGCATTGCACGCCTCCTTAATCTCCGCAGTATTAGGCGTCACGAATCTCAACTCCAAGTTCTCTGCATTTATGCATATCTCATTTTTAATCTCCACGACTCCACTAATGGCTTTCAATGGCAGATCAAATATCAGCTTGCTCTCACGAAGGTCAAAATTAGTTCCACGAAACTCACGGTGCTTAGACATATCATGAGGCTTATTAGAATCCTGAGAATCACTGAGGTCACGAGAATCATGGGGCTGAGAAGACTCAACTTCACTAGGCTGAGAAGACTCAACTTTACGAGAATGAGAAGACTCAATTCCACGGTGCCCACGGAATTCAAGCATCCCTTGGCCATTGACACTCAAGCACCCCTCGACAGTCTGCGATACTTCTAGCTCCTTCACATAGAGACTCATGTGGAAGAATCCCGAGACGACACGTTTCAGCTCGTCAACGTAGTTCTCGTCAACATTATTTAGATCATGAACACTGTCGCTTATAATCCGGAGGTTCATTTTTCGAACACCACGGAAGAGATCGATGTCTCGGAGGTCCTCCTTCTTAATGGTTATGATCTTGTCAGGGAGCTTTATGGCTACGCCCTCTGGGGCTATTTTAACTGTTGCTGGGCTTTCGCGTTTTGTGGTTCGTAGGAAGGCGTTATTTATTGTTAAGACGTCCATTTGGGGCTGAAAAAAAGGTGTTTGGAAATAGAGGTGAGGTGTGTGTGAGGCTGAGTGAAGATATAAGCGTGTAAATGAGATGAAAGTGAAGCGAAGGTATAGAGGTATGCTGGCAGATGAAGGTATATGTGATAGTATAATGAGTATAAGTGAGGACACCTGTATACGAAGATGCTAATAGACATTCACAAGATAGATAAAGGTGTTAGTAGCCAATAAAAAGGCTCTAGTATGCAGCAAAATCAGTTTCCACGCAATAAAGATACATAGATGGACAATTTCTTCATCTCACTCTAATTTACCCTAATAAATTCATTTTCTAGGTTTATTTTGTATATCGATCTGCAAGATGGCTGCTTAAACACACATACTGGTCTAACTACCTCAACGAATTTATTGAATAAAGCATATTTGCATCCAGATATCAAATATCGACGACACATACAAGTGTCCAAGCATTCTCTGCTTCCTAGAGCTATTGTTAGGTGGATAACAGACTGTGCACTCATGTTCCAGTATGAGTGTATCACGCATCTACTTTCCTTCACTACAAATAATCACATACCGTCCACGGTGTTGATCTCTGCCGTATGCACATTGGCTATAAGGTCTACTTTGCTTGTATTGCCCTATTTAGGTCCACTAGACACTGTTATTTGTTTCATTGAGGCTGCAGCATCTCTTATGCATTAGCCATCTGCTGCTGGCTGTTTAGCAATTGTATAGCTCAAAGTGCGTTTGTCAAATACGACAATCCTTTTTTCTCCTGGAGGTAAGTTATGCTCAATAGAATTGATTAGCCTCATACCAGCGCTTCTTATACATTTCATTTTAGTTGAACCGAGTAGCATATTATACAACGAGTGATATACTAGTAGATTGTAATTGTATACGTACATCATATCGCTGTCAAAAATCTTCTGGCCCTGCACTCCTTTCTCGTTTAGTATGATGTCCCGGTGGATCTTGAACAACCAGTTACCTTGCAAGAAATTTGGGGACATAGCGAGAGGCAGCAGCTTGTGCATCTCTAATAATATCTCTTTCAACTCATTCTGCACGACATTAAATGATGCAACAACAACTTTGCAGCTTATATCTTGCTGTTTCCACGTGGACAGCGGGCTGGCTGCTAGATTCCAAAGATGACCTTCCTTGATATTATCTTCATACTTTGTCACCATTGTATCTACTGTATGCTCGTCAAGACGATATAAAATGGTTGCAATCATCTCATTGAGTGCTCCATAACGCACACCACATGTGCGTTTCATGAGACCCCACGCCTCCATACTCTTCATGTATGGATAAAGTCGTGCAAAGTAATTGCAGCACCCTAGCTTTCCCAGTAGTATCTTCACATCTTCTCTCAGCTCCTCTCTTATGCCTAGTACAATATCTAGTTTCTTGTGGTCAAAGACGGCAATATTTCTATCTTTTTTACAGAACAACTCTTCCGACTTTTCATTGTAGAATTCGCATATTTTGTATTTTATCTTTAAGAGCTCATAGAGCAACACTGCAAGCTTGTATCCACTAGTTGCATACTCAGTATGCTGATTTAGATACACTAGCAGTGAAGGCAGCTCTGGCAGAACAAAAGCGTGGAAGTAGAAGGGCTTAGTTATAACAAAAAGATCCAATATCTGCTTGTAGCAGTCAAGGTAAGTCAAGTCTTCTGAAGAATCAATTATATCAATATAAGTGCCAAGATTCTGTATAAGGATATCAGTATGACTATTTCCTTCATTGTTGTGTCTAATGATATCCTCATTATAGTGTCTAGTACTACTTTCTGCTGCTATTGCCCTTATCAGGTCTTCTCTGTAAAGTTTAATCATATCAGCAAGCCAATTGTTGCATTTGTTATTGTCCTGCATGGTGTAGTAAGGATACTTCCCTAGGTAGTCTTTCGGATTAGAGTAATTGCGGAAGAAGCATTCAACCTCTAGGTCGGACACAGAACCTTTAGTCCTGCCCCAGCCTTCTCTATTCATCCTTTTCTTCATACTATCAATGTATTTTTTTTCTACTGTTCCCAGTATTCCATTCTTATCCACTAATCCAGCAAGATTGATTTCGTGATCTCGTGTACACATATCCAAAAAATCACTTTTCAAGGCATTATTTTGCATCGACATATCACTGATATTCCCACTGCTCGGCCCTGGTGTTTCAGTCTGATTATATCCCAAGCTGTTTGGTGCTATAGAGTCTACTACCTGGAGTGCAGCATCAGTCTGAACATCAGAATACTGATTGGTCTCATTCTCTACCATCAGATTGTTATTGCTCCACTGCTTATCACTCTTCTGCATCTTGCAGTGTGGTTCGTCTGCAGAACCACTGCAATCCTCAATATGCCTTTTTTGTGGTATCTGTTCGAGTTCTGGCCAATAGCTTGTGTCGCACAAACCGCTAAAGTCTCCCAATAAGGTGACTTGAGCCTCATACAATGATTCTTCCAAAGATGTAGTCATTAATTGCTCATTGTCTGCGGTGTCATTCACTGCGTTCTCTGGAGCACCATAGTTTCTTGCCTCATTCACTTGTGGACCTAGCGGTATATGCAGAATGTCATCTTGCATATATCCCATAGTATCACTGTATCCATAATTTGTATCCAGCACGTTATATTCACTGCCCGTGGTAAGTAATGAGTCTATAAGGTCGTTATTATTTTCGGGAAGCGATTGGCCTGTGACTCCTTCATCAGTTGCGAAAAGCAATTGGTCTATGAACTCTTCGCTAATCGGAAAGAGCGACTGATCCATTGGGGTGTCTGTGGTTTGTACCTCTAGGATGCATAATAGCATAATTAGCCTTTTCAATATATTTATAAACATATAGGGTAAATTCTTGTAAAATTTATGCTATTTGTGATCAATATCGATTATAACATAAACAACACTAACAATCAAAATTTGAGTTCCCCTTTTCGCTAGAATCAGCTATCAACACATTATGTAAAGCAACTGTACACATGCTCCTATACACCTCTATGTACAGATCATTCTTGCTCTAGATCCTTCCATGTACAAAGTTGTTAACACCATACATACGCATATACGGTATACAAATACTATTACAATATGCGCACTCAGTCACTCGAGGTACAAGGGGTATTCCCAGTCATACATGGTGCATATGAACAAGAAGTCACAAAATTCTAGCCATCATTTTGTGACAAGAGATATTGAAGTTTTGCGATAGTAACACATAATAATTTTATTTTCTGGGCTCGTTTTTGTGTCACCTTTGTGTATTCAGACCTCAGTCTGTACCTCAATTGGACTCACATAGCCTCTAAACTGCTCACTAGATAGCTCTCTCATACTTGTCTTCAATCCCTCTGCGGCACTAATATATGGTTTTTAGAGTCTTCTTATATGCCTGTATGTATGCCTCTATGTTAGGCATGACCTCCAGCTGCTTGAGGTACTTCTTGTGGTATGTTGTCACCACTCCGTCCCATGTCATGACATATGGGATAATCACCATCCTCTTAGCCTTATATAGCATGCCAAGCTCATTGGCCAGGATGTCATGCTTGCTGGTCTTCTCCAGCTCGACCTGCTGGAGGTTATTTTGGCTTGCTATGCCAACCTCAACTAGGAGGATCTCCTGCCTCCTCTTATCACAAATATGTCTGGTCTATTTTTACTGATCTTTATATCAGTTCAAATTCTCGTGTCATCTCTCAGCAAGTTCATTTCCCATGACTTCTTGCACAGAGTGGCCACGCATCTTCTTAGACCTCTTGATGCCATATTTATTAGCCAGGAGGAGATGTAGGCTGCTCACTACCTCCTTGTGCCTCCTAGTGTAGTCATGGCCAAGCATTCTGTTACACCTTGTTGCAAGGTGATCTACAGTCTTGCCAGCCTTACCACAGTGTTGACACACCGAAGCTGCTCTCCAGAACACATTTCTGTCCTGGATGTAGCACCTGCCTCATCCCTAGGCCGGATGTTGCCACATACTAGGCAGATGAGTCTTTCATGCTGACCGAAGAATATTCTTTGGCCATGTACAGCTTTGCATGGTGTGTTTTCTTTTTTATCTCGCTGTACAGGCGCTCTTTCTGAGCCAGCTCCAGACTCTCTCTGGTGGGAGAGGCTATACCATATTTGGCCTCTAGGTATGGCTTTATCAATGCAAGATGGGTTTTGTTGTCTTCCTCAACCTTGAGAATTGCTGCTCTTCTAGTGGATATATCTCTGTATTTATCCAGCAATTCTCTCAGTTGTAGGAGCATGCATTCACTCCTCATCTCTACATTGTGTAGACCTCTACCTAACTCGTCTCTTGGTAGGTATAACCTCTCCTTACACCCGGGCTGTAGGTGGACCTTGTGCTTTACGAGGACATTTCTGACCGAGTGATCTAACTCCTCGAAGTTAGCAGGTTCAAGGTGCTGCAGGCCAACGTGATAGTTGATCAGAGAGATTGCGTGCTCGTTGATTGCCTTAAACAAGTTCTTGGCATTCAACTTCGTGCTGCAGAGTCTCTCCACTCTGGCCAGTAGCTCATCCTTGACCTTCTCGAATGAGGCCCTTGTTGGCTGACCAGTGTTATCTTTTATTATGCCCAGGTACTTATATACACCTAGGCCTTTCAACAATACACCTGTGTAGGCACAGGTCTCCTCATTCGTGACTGACTTCTCGGCGTTCACCTCCAGCTCGATGGTATTGAAGAAGTCTTTCGACTCTTCTACCATGGCCTTCATGGTATCACCACTCGTGGCCAGGAGCTTGAGGTCATCTATGAACAAGAGATGGTTGGTGCTATGGGAGATATCGCCACTGTGCACCGCCACCTTTGGGTATTTCTCATTGAGCTTACGACTCAATGGGTCCATATGCAGGACAAATAGAAGAGGTGACAGAGAGTCACCCTGCAATATCCCTCTATTTATCTTCTTGTCCAAGATGATCTCAGACCCTACTCTTATCTCTAGTTTCCACCTATAAATGATGCCCTCAAGGAGCGTCTGGATCCAAGCAAGGAAGTTTAGTTTCATGATGCATTGGTATCTATGTTCGACAGAGTCAAACGCCTTCCTTACATTAATCCAGCTAGCCTTCAACTTATTGCCGTGTTCCTTGTTGAGAGCGATGTTGAGCAGGGCCTGCTCCCTAGCCCCCTGAACCCTCCTGACTGTCACAATCTGTTCTCCGCCAGTAGCTCACGCCTCTCCACCTCGAGTTGCATCATCTCAGTGACACACTTGGTGGTCAGCTTATAGAGGTTGTACATACAGGTTATTGACCTGAAGTCTGATCCTCTAGTGGGCGTACCTTTAGGGATCAGGTATGTGATCTCTCGGTAGAACCACTCGTCCTGGCACTTCCCGTCCAGGCAGATGCCCCTGATCACCCTGTTGACCATGTAATAAGGTCATCTTCTTGATGAAGAAGTTGAGGATACCATCAACTCCTGCGGCCTTCCAGCAAGGCAGGAATCTCAGTATATTCTCGAAATCCCTTATCGATAGGAAGTTGTCAGCAATGACTTCCTCTGGGAGATACTCGAGAAGATACTTGTCAAACTCCTCTGAGGCGTCAGGTTTCTTGTTCCACATAGTGGACTAGTACTCCCTTAGTTGGTCACTGCTGACACTGCAGTCAGGGGTCACCTGCTGGGTGAGACCTCAGTAGAATCTCCTTCTGTACAGCTCAAAGGTTTGGTTCTGCTTTCTGAAGAGTTTTCCCTTCTCGTGCATTTCCAGCTTTTTGCTGTACACTCGGATTGACCCACTGATTCTAGCTTTAGCCTCAGTGCAGTCATTGGGCCTATCCAACACAAGGTTGAATTGCCTCATGACCTTCCTGGCGGCTTTCACTTCCTCAGTTGTCATTCTGTCGGCCCCAGCCTTCTCGTCGGTAAGCTCCATCGAGGACTTGAGTGCATCGATCTTCTTTTCTATGCTCGCTTTCTACGGAGAGGGATCTCTTATTCTGGTAGTGGCCTCCTGGTAGCAGACCTGCAGGATCCTCACCACGTCCGTCATGTTAGCGGGGGAGGGAGTGGTGACATACTATACAGCCAAGCGGTTCAAGAGGTCAGGTACCTGGTGGTCCACTTTTTCATGTGGAACCTTTTTGGTCCTCTCCGCCTCCTCTATCTTTGCTTCTTCACTGCTCTTGATCTTACCCAAGAACAGTGTCTTTAGCACAGTGTAGAGCTTGGCGTTGCGGAGGCCATACTCCTCAGGTGTTTCACCTGCCCTCTTTCTCCGCTTGTTCCCATCCTCCTGGTTGCTTTCAAGCTCGCCTATCCTCACTGCTCGAGGCAGAGTGGCCCTTCGCTTGAAGCCGAAGTCTGGGAGGCTGGAGGTGAATTTGTCCCGGAAGTACTCAGCACCTTTAGCCCACCCACAGCTTGGCATACGCCCAAACCTCTTCCTGACTGAAGAGAGGAACTCCATGGGCTAATCCTCATCGCTATCATAGATGCTCGACAGAATAGAGTCGAAAAAAATCATCCTACCTGAGAGAGGAGGCGACATTGAGCCTGTTGAGGTGGGATGTATCTGCTGTGATCCTTTGTTCTCACTCACAAGCTCTGTTTCATCGGGAATTACAATTTTTGTTTCAAAGCTAAAATTTTTCTATAACTCCATCCTAATTTATCATATATATACTCATATATATTTATAACCCCCATGAACAAACTGCTATACACGCTCTTTGTGGCCACAGTAGCCGTGTCACTCATATACCTTCACGTAGCCTTCTACCTGTTTACATTCCAGAGGTCCCTCCTCTTTTACCACAAGGGATCTTTGCCACAGCACCATATGATGCTGAATAGCATTAAACTCTATAAATTTGGAGATGGTGATAGGAATGTAGTACTCGTCCACGGGAGCTCGGTGTCGGTTAGTAGGCACGTGGCTATAGCCACACGGCTGGCATCTATGGGATACACTGTGTATACGTGGTTTTATATATCTAATGCCTCTGTAGAGAGTACTTTAGTCTCTAGCGGTGCACCAGAAAATAGTATCAGTCGATCAGGTAGTAATTTATCTAATATTATATCGTCTACTAATCAGTCTACGATATCATCCTCTGGGTTAGCTAGGGCATCGGGTCCAATTACGCTGTCTGCACCATCATCATACTCAAATAATTCATTTAGTGGTTCACATAACTCATCGACATACTCAAATAATCCATTGAGTCATTCACATGATCCATTAAGTCACTCAAATAATGCATTGAGTCAATCACATAATAGAGATAGCTCAACTACGATTACTGCGTCCACCCATAATTCGTCACAGTCAGATGTCAAAAGGGTGATCACCGAGAGATCGGTGATACAGGAGGCCAAGGCACTCTGTGACTACCTGAGACCCCTGGGCTGCGAGTGTATTATAGGTCAGTCTCTAGGCACGTCTATAGCCTCATACATGGCCTCATACCTGGAGACGCCAAAGCTCATTCTAGAAAATCCAATATGGTCACTGAGAAACGTCATGGAGACCATGATGCTGTGTAGACCCTTCCTATGGCTCGTTCTCGACACCTGGAGGACACACGAGTACATTGCTGGGTATCGTGGTGATGTGCTGTATATTCTCTCCAAGGATGATCAGGTGGTTGATAACAGTAATGCGTATAGGCTGATGGGTGTTGGGAGTGGTAGATGTATAGTGATAGAGGGGGTAACACATTATACGGTGTCAAGTACAGATGAGTGGTATGAGAGTGTTTGTAGATTTATTGGGGAGTAGAAGGTTAAGGGGAGCAGAGCAAAGGGTGAAGATAGTTTATCGAGATACGATGCTTGAGATTTTGAGATGTAATAATGATGGTACATAATATATTGAAGTAGGACAATAATGGTGTAAATGGCTAAGCAGTGTTATAAGCTTAGAGAGCAGCACTGGATTTATAGCAATTCATAAGAATATAGAATACAGGATGATTATACTACTGAAGCACGGCATAAGAAATAGGTATACTACGCGGCGTATAACAACGCCTTACGCTAATTTAGATGTTGATGGGGAATATCCTTGAATATGTTAGGACCCAGAGGCAGATGAAATATGTGCTGTGGGCTCAACCAATTTGCCTCAGAAATATATTTGCCCGCATTCTATGGGTCTAAGCAGGTATATGAGGTATGCCACTTTGTGGAAACAAGATGTATCAGCTATACAAAAGAAAAGTTTTGTCTATCAGCCGTACACAAGAGAAAATTTTGTCTATTCTAATGAATTTTATTGCCTTAGCTCCACTGCTCCAAATTTAGCATTCTCCACCGCAATAAACTTTAACTCTCGGCAAGTCTTAAGTCTCTCACTGCATCAAACTCTGGCCCTCAACGAGTCTAGCATCCTTCACCGCATCAAACTCCTTCATAAGCGAGCTCAGCCCACTAATCAGCTTCTTCATCTCGTTGGCCCCTGGCCCCGTCTCAAGGGGATTAACTACACTAGCTGTTTTACAGTACACAGCGGCAATGGTATACAATATGTTCATTCCTTGTTTACTATCTTGTGTATTTATCTCAAAATGGTGAAACATGTAAGAGAATGCATGTTTATTGGCTACGCATACCCCACGTCGCCATACTTTGCACTCCCAGATGCTTATACCCACGAGCCTTTAGACTGTATTTTGAAGTCAGATATGCCCATATTGCACTCTAATATCAATGATGAAATTTATCAAATAAACTTCTTGCCTTTAAGCAGCTTAGTCTACGCATAATATGCATCGGTCATAAAGACACTGTAATCCCAGAAATGTTTCAATTCTAATTCTAGATATGCCTCAATTACAGCTTCTGTACAACCAAACACGCTCATCCTCACCCACTATTCCGCTGTACATACGCAAGTCCATTTACACACCCATCTTCACATATTTACGTCTATCCACAGATGGTCTATCATCATCATTCATCCACGGACAAAATTTTTACCCCACAAATGGTAAGTGGAAGATCCGTAATTTTAGGCAAGATCAACGAAGAAGGTAGGTATAGCAGGACGATTTGGTGCGCGATACGGTTCGACACTTCGTAAGAGAATGAAGGCTGTATTAGAGACACAGAAGAAGAAGTATGAGTGCGAGGCATGCGGGCGTAAGGCCGTGAAGTATGTGGCTGTGGGTCTCTGGAGGTGCAGAGGATGCAGGAGGTCATTTGCTGGTGGGGCTTTTGCTCCTAGGACGCCTGCAGGAGTCTCTTTGGCGGGGTCTATAAAGAAGTCGATAGAATAAAGTGTTCTTGAGTTGTTTATTGTAGATTATTGTAGTGGATAGTTATAGATTATAGTGGATAGCTGTAGATATGATAAATAGTTGTAGATATGATAGATACTATTGTATATCAAGGACTAAACTTTAGGATACTAGCTACAAAGTTTCAGGGCAATGGTTACAAAGTTTTAAAACAATATCTACTGAGTTTTAGAATAGTGCCTACTAAGTTTCGAGATGAAACAATATCTACAAAACACCTGAGCTTGAATACAATAATGTTAGTAACATGTATGCTTACACTCCTGCAAGTAAAATGCCTCCTGAAGACTACAGATCCCAAATACGAGCTTGGAGTGCTCCTGGTCAATCGTACCCACCCCATGAGCCCCCTTACTGTGTACAACTACACCCCTCACAGTACATCCTTCCCTCTACGTCTCACTGCCTTGAAATACGAATCTATACCCGCACAGGTCTTTGAGATAGAGTACGAGACGAGATCCTACAATATGTGGCTAGTCCTCGACCACAACAGATCTATAATGTCTCACACAACGAGTGAAGACATCCACGCCACGAAGAACAAGCGCCCGTCAGAGATGCACATCATTAAGGTGCCTGACGGGTATGCGAGGCTTATCTCTGGAGGCAGATGCCTCTCGGTCAGAGAAGGCGATATTTACATTTCAAAGGGGTACTGGCCACTATACTGGGACAAGTGCGATGAGAAGAGACAGGATCAGGACTTCAAGTTCGTGACCAGGCTGCATGCGATGATGATACTGGAGAACAAGGAGGGAGACGTTAAGACGCAGATGGCTGTTGCAATGGCTCAGAGATCTATTGACAGGGTTGTTAATTTCATATACAAGGCTCAGGTATTTGATAAGAAGAAGTTTGGTGGGATATGAGGGAGAATGAGCTAAGAAGTTATGGCAGTTGAGCTACAAAATAATTGGTCTACAGGGTCATGATAGCTAGGGCTATATAGTTGAACTACGAGGTTACAGAGTTACAAGGCAACTGAGCCATCAAGCTACCATAGTTGAGATACACGGTAATTGGTCTACAGAGCTGTGATATCCGAGCTACATGGCAACTGGGCTATAGTGCTACAAGCTTTAAGACTATGCCAAATGGGCTAAATTTGACTTAGAAGTTGATAATGCTCAGAAAAAGCTCATAAAATAAAAATTAGGTCTATCAATACTAAGTTTAGCATCCATTTTACGCTTGGGCAGTAACGGTGCATTAGGCATTATATATATTAGCGACACGAGATGAATTGGTATCTAGTATACCACTATTGGGCCAAATACAGCAGGCTGCAGTGACATTAAATCAAGTTGTAGATTAGAGAGAGTATATTCAATAAATTTATTATATGACAGACTTTGGCTATATAGAGCCTATAGATTGCAATTCAGTAGTACCGTAGCGCTGATATTATATTGCTGATGTAGCGTTATACAATAATGTGTTATTGTAGTATGGGCTGAATAATTTTATGGCACAAAATTAGGTTGTAGAGTAAAGTTCAGTAATATAGAGGACTTACATACAGTATGTAGTCCTAGTGAGTTACTTCATTCCTCATATAACGTAACTATGGTGAGCTGATTGAGCAACATATGGGGCTGATTAAACAAAATATAGACACCTACGTGACCAACACACAGTAGCACTAGGCATATACATCCCCTGGTAATTCTCATACACTGTCTATCAACTTACATATTCTTACACAGCTTATCAACTGATCAGAGTCCACCGATTGATTAGAATGCATCAACTGAATAGTGTCTATTGATTGATTAAAGTATATCAACTGATCAGAATCTACCTACTGATTAGAATGTATCTACAAAGCAAAGATATTGCTATTCTGAATATCAAATAAGGAAAAATTGCTATCCTCAGACGACCCAAAAACAGTGTCAAGGTGTTTGGGAGGTGAAACCTGAGGGGCCATGGTAGATGTCACCGCAGAAGTCTCCACACTTGGCATTCCATGAGTCATCACACTGGGCCTGCTATGAGTCACCACAATTCCTGGAATCACAGACACCCCCTTGATGATAGTGCTAGGAGGGGGTATCACGCTATACGTCTTATATGACACAACAGATTGGATCACAGGCACAACATGATGTACCCCAGGAGGAGAAATTATCTGCTTGGTGATTGCTAGAGGCACTTTAAACTCAATATCCCTTTGTACACGCAATTTCCTCGCCATTTTGGGCTTAACAGACGTCGTTGATTGTACAGACTTCGTTGATTGAGCAGACTTCGTTGGATATTTGGTCA